>CM053597.1:141522019-141532324 GCA_028646575.1 Pseudocheirus occidentalis | reverse complement strand
ATACAGGGAATTAAGTAAAATTTATAAGAATACAAGTCATTCCCCAATTGATAAATGGGCAAAGGATATGAACAGGCAATTTTCAGAGGTAGAAATTAAAGATATCTTTAAGCATATGGAAAAATGCTCTAAATCACTATTGATTTGAGAAATACAAATCAAAACAACTTTGAGGTACCACATCTCACCAGTCAGATTGGCTAAGATGACAAAACAGGAAAATGACAAGTGCTGGAGAGGATGTGGAAAAATTAGAACTCTAATGCATTGTTGGTGGAGCTGTGAACTGATACAACCATTCTGGAAGGCAATCTGGAACTATGCCAAAAGGGCTATAAATAATTGCATACCTTTTGACCAGTAATACCACTTTTGGGATTGTATCCCAAAGACATCATAGAAGTGGGGAAAGGAACCATATATACAAAAATATTCATTGCAGCTCTCTTTGTGGTGGCAAAAATCTTGAAACTTAGGGGATGCCCATCAATTGGGGAATGGTTGAAGAAGTTATGGTATATGAATGTAATGGAATACTATTGTGCTATAAGAAATAGGAAGGAGATGGACTTCATATTTACCTGGATAGGCTTATACGAATTGATGCTAAGTGAGAAGAGCAGAACCAGGAAAAATCTATATACAGTCACAGATACATCATATGTGTGACGACCAATCTTGATAAACTGGACTCTTCTCAGCAACACACAGTTAAAAGACAACTCTACAAGTCTCAGAATGGAAGGAGATATCTACACTCAGAGAAAGATCTAGAAAGATCAGCGTTTAAATGGAGACTGAAGCAACAAATGCTATTGTTTTCTTCCATGTTTGGTTTTGTTTCTTTTGTTTCTTTTTTTCTCTTTCTTTTCACATTATTCACTCCATTGGTTACAACACTTCTATACAACAAGACTATTGTACAATGTGAAAGTGTTTGCAGATACCATACATAATTGCATGCTACTGTGGGGTGCGGGGAAAGAAGGAAGGGCAGAAAATCTGAAACTCAAGTGATTCTGCAAATGAATCTTGTAAACTAAAAGTAAATAAACAAGTCAATAAATTAAAAAAAAAGTCTAGATTAGAGTTGGGAGACCTGGGTTCTACCTGATTGTTTTTAGTTAAATCACCTTAAGCTGTCCTGGACTCAGTTTTCTCATCTGTAGAAGGAAGGAAGGAAGGAAGAAAGGAAGGAAGGAAGGAAGGAAGGAAGGAAGGAAGGAAGGAAGGAAGGAAGGAAGGAAGGAACCAAGGAAGGAAAGAAGGAAAGAAGGAAGGAACAAAGGAAGGACATTTTTTTCTTTTCAATTTAGCTGGAGGCAACATGATGGAAAGTGAAATTTTGCATGAGTGATAGGGAGGGACAAATTGAAAAGGGAAAAGAATTTCTGATGGGGGTCAAATTCAATGGGCTCCCTGCCTTGGTCTGGCCAGCAGGACTCATGGTCAAGTGAACTTGCTCCCTGGAACTTTCTTCTTTTCTGAAGATCACAACTTTTATATAGAAAAGTGGTTAAATTTTGATGGTTTTCTGCAATTTTTCATCATGACACCCTCAACAAAAGTTATGTTTGAGGAATACAAATACAAAATAATACAATAATACAAAATAATCCTAAATTAGAAACATTCCTTTTTAAACAGGAAAAGGAAAGCAGAGTAGTTTGTGCAAACCTCACCCTTTCTATGAATGGAGTACCATAGACTAGAAAAAGTGGAGGAAATCTTAGGTATCAGCTGAACCTTAACCTTTTTTTCTGTTACGGAGGTCTTTGGCAGTCTAGCAAAGCCTACAGACCTCAGAATAGTGTTTTTAACTGCACAAAATATACAGAATTACTAAAGAAGTCAGTTATACTGAAATATAATTATCAAAATATTTTAAAAATCAAGTTCACAGACCACAGATTAAGAACCTCTAAATTCTTAGCCATCTCTTTCATTTTTCAGGAAAAGGAAACAGACACAGAGAGGTGATTTTCCCAAGCTTGCACAGCTAGTCAGTGGCATGACTGATACCAGAACCAAGTCTTCCATGGTCCTTCTTCCACTACACCACACTACTTCAGGCACAATACAACTTAATTTATTCAGCTCCTTCTACAATTCTCTTCTTTATTCAAATTATTTTGCTGAGGGACTTCTTCACCTCCTTGATCAGGCAACATGCCTATCATGTTGCATACTGAAAACATTCCAGTGAACTAATTCACAGTATGGGATGCCTCCCCTGTGGGTTGACCTTTGCCCTTCTCCCAAGCCATGAACACTCATGAGATACTACTATGTCATCTCAGTCACCACTTACTTATTCAAATTTTCATGCATTGGAACACATTTGGTCCAAACCAATTCATGTGTGAGTGTGCATGTGTGAATGTTGGGCTGTAACATACCATAACTCATTCTTATTCATGAATACAAAAATTTCTTTTAAATACTAAGTTGAGTGTTTCAGTCTCTAGGCTGAAAGTAAAAAGATGATAAACCATTAAAACTCTTCCAATTTTAAGTATAAAAAAGCATTAGTAAAGAATTTCATATTTCTTTTATCTTAAGTTTTGCCACCCATGTACCTTGGCAATTCTGAAGTTTTTATCCCATCTTGAGTGACATAGAATGAAAAAAAAATTGATTTCGGTCAGAAATTGCTTATCTCTTTCCAAACTCCATCTGAGGCTATAGTTCCAGAGCTTCTTCTTTTCCTTATTCCTATACTTCTAATCTCCTCAACATCATTGTCTATAATCTTCCCCCTTTGCTCCAGTCTTGGAAGATGAGGCCATCCTTTTCTTTTCCAACACCATTCTACCCACTAGCATCCTGGATCCCACCCATTCCAATTTCCTCTGAGATATTCCCATTTCTTCCTCATTTTCAAGACCTCTTTATCCACTGGCTTGTTTCTTCCTACCTACAAATATTCTGAGATAATCCCTATCCTTAAAAAACAATGAAGAAGACAACTAGAACAACAAAACTCCATTTTGCTGTACCATTTCTCAAACTCTTGTTCTGAATCTCTTCTTCCCTTCAAAATCTAACTCCTAGAGAAACCTGGCTTTAAATGGTTTAGTTGGGTATTTTTATTGGGCTACCCCACCACCACCAACAAAATTATTTGTTAGAAGAGATAATTTACTGGGTAAGAGAAGAATGAGGTTTGAATTTGTTATGAAGAAACATAGGTGATTTAAAAGCAAAGTACATCAACAAAATACCTTTAAAAAAGACAAAAATAAATAAGAATAAATTAAAATTCCACCCCCAAATGAAAGAAAAATCTTATTGCATTTACAGTCTCCATTTTTTTTTCACTTCTCATTCATTTCTCAACCCCTTGAAATGTGGCTTCCTTCCCACCAACTCAAGGGAAACTTTTCTTTGAAAGGTCACGATGATCTTTTTGTTGCTAAATCCCATGGCCTTTTCTTAGTCCTCAGCCTTCTTGACTCCTCCTTAGCATTTGGTATTGTTGACCACATGGTACTTCAGTACACTCTTTGCTCCCTGGGTTTTCATAACATTCTTCTGTCACTGATTTCCTGTCTCATCTTTCTTTGTCTTCTTTGCAGGATTATCAAGCAAATCCTACCCTTATGTGTGGTGTGTACATTATGGCTCTGCTGGACCTTCTCTAAATCTTTCCTCCATTATCTTATCAGTTCTCCTGAATTCAATCATGACAATAAAAAAAAAACCAACCAAAAACCCCATCCACATTTGCATGTCTAGATCTCACCTTTTTCTTGAGCTTCACCTCTGGATCTCCAGTTGCCTGCTAACCAGCTTCCTGTGGGTATTCACTACCTATCTAAACCCAATATGCCAAAACTGAATCTTTCTCATTAAATCCTCCCTTCCTCTTAACTTCCTTATTTCTATTGAAGGAACTATCATTCTTCCAAGCACTGTATTTTGCAATCTAGAAGTCATCCTTTATCATTATCCACTCCATACATGCAAACAATTATACCTTCCATATGTCCCCCTTCCCTCTACATACATCATAACAAGCCTAGGTCAGGCCTTCATCAGCTTTTCCTGTTGAGTTCCCGGCATCAAGCCTCTTGAATTCTCCAATTCTTCTTCCACATAGTTCACCAACTGATATTCCTAAAGTTTAAGTCTAACCCTGTCACCTCCCTCCTCAAGAAGTTTCAAAGGCTTCCTGTTGCCTCTATAAATTTCTCTGCTTGGTATGTAAAACTTTTCATAACTAGATCCAGCATACCCTTCCAGACTTGTGGATCACTCTTCTTCAGACTCTATATCCAACAAAATTCACCCACATGCTATACTTCATACATAAAATTTCATGCTTTCTTACCTCCATGCCTTTGTACTGGCTGTCCCCTATTCCTAAAATATTCTCTTTTCTCACATCTATCTCTTGAGACCCTTAGCTCCCTTTAAGGAGCATTTAAGAGCCACCTCCTTCAAAAGGCCTTTCCTGATTCTTCCAAGCGTGAGTGCATCCCATCCCAAAATTACTTTCTATGTATTTTGCATATATCTTTTATTTACTTGTCTGCAACAATATTATATGTTCTGATAGGATAATATAAACTCTCAAAGTCAGGGACAGTCTTAGTTTGGGATTTTTATTCCTGGTGCCTTTCATAGTGTTTGTTCACATGCTTCATGGTTAAAGGACTGATTTAATATATTCCTACAAAGAAGGAGAAAACTTATTCCTGAGATACTTTTAATCATATAAAAGGTTTGTTTTAAGGTAGTTGTTTTGGTAAGTGATGACGAGAGGTCACAGACTTAGGAAATGAGTAAGAAAACTCAGAAAATTCATGATATCAGAGTTAGGCAACTCACGTAGAATGATCTTTATTTTCTTATTGTCTGATTGGAAAGCCTATTCTCAGAAAAAGGAAAAGAAGGGAATAGATGTTTACTAAATTCCTACTAATTGCCAGACACTGTGCTAAATTCTTTACAAATTTTATCTTTTTCACTCCTCACAATAACCCTGGGAATTATTATTCTTATCATTCCCATTTTACAGCTGAAGAAACTAAGGCAGACAGAAGTTACGTAACTTGCCCAGGGTTACACAGCATCAGGCTGGATTTGAGTGCAGGTCTTCCTGACTCCAGGCCATCTAGTTGTTGTATATGTGAAAGATCATGGTAGAGTAAAGCAATCATTACATTCATGTACTAGAGAGTGACATTTTCTTGAGTAAAAAGTGGTTTCCTATTTGCCTTGGGCAAGGGAAAGGACAGCTTTACATATCCCTAAGTTTAGTCTCTTAGTTCAGTTGGTGTCCAATGGTAAAAGCCCAGGATCTAATCCTGAAAAGAGTTAAAATAAGGTGTTAAACTAATTACAAAAAAAAAAAATTAGCCATCCAGTTGACTCTTATGAGGTACAAATAGGTCCCTTGAGTGTATTAGAAGAAAGAATTGGTCACACCCCTATGTGATCTTTAAAAATCAGTTCAGTCAGGTTGAATAAGATGGAAGTCAGTCCAGTAAGGAGTTGGAAAGAAAAGGAAGCCCAAAGAAAGCTATGTGAAACAGAGTAAAATCTACAGCAGAGACTCTAGACACCAAGAAAAGGGACAGGATTCAGCAAGTAGGCATAAGGTACATCAAGAGAGATGCTGTATTGCTACATAAAGTTTCACGCTCTCCTAGACTACAGACCCCAATGTGGTAATTCTATATCTCCTTTCTCCCTTGGGACTGCCTCATAGAGCCCTAAAACCACTCCCACTGAGCCCTGAGTAAGAGTATTTACCTCTCTATTTTAAACATGTCCTTTATTTTTATAAACAGTGTTTACCACAGATATTTGATACTCCGGGTGTGTTTATTAGAAATGGGGGAGCATCCCCAGGGAAAAGGAATAAAAAGATTTATCACAGAGGAATTTTGTCCAAGGTGATTCCTCTAGCTGGGAGCTCAGAGGTTAAAAAAAAGAAAGAAATAGCGATCCTATTATACAAGTCCCATCTAGGCAATGAGTTGTAGGAGAAAGGAAAAAGGTAGGAACAGCTGAAAAACTCTGCTCACTACACTACACTACCCCTTCTACATTAACATAAGTTACACTGCCTTCCTACTCCACCTGCCCTCAACAGGATATACCACCCACCACCAAAATATATTCTGAAATGACTCAGGCTAAGGGCAAACCTAAACAGTATGAAGCTTGTTTCTGATGAGAAGAGGAAGTTTGATGTAATACAAGAAATGTGAACTTGAATTTTAAAACCTGGGTTAAAATGTAGGCTCCACCATGTACTAGTAGCATGACTGTGGGCTAGACACTCATCTCTGAGATTCATTTTGTTGATCTGTAAAAACAGGGACAATAATATTTGTATTTCTCAGGGTTTTGTGAGAAAAAATGTTAATTAAGGTTGTAAGTGTTGAGCTGTTGATGTTTGATTCTTTTCCATCTCCCCTTTTAGGGTCTCTTTCTTGCTTCTTGAACTTTTATCACTCTCTAAAGGAGGACCACCACTTCTCCTCCCTCTTCACCTCCAATCCCACCTATTCCTGTTAATGGAAAATTAATCCCAGAAAAGAAATGAATCCCTGCTAAGAACCCTTGGAAACATTCATATGTTTTTTATTTTATGCAACTAAATTTAATTGAGTTACACAGGTATTTACTTTTTTGTGTGTCTGCTAATTAGCACTGTGCTAATTCAGAGGAAAACACAAAGTTTAGATAAAACTGAATTCTTGTCCTCATGGAGTTTATGCTCTAGTGATTTGGGAGGCAGCAAAGGACAGCAGGTAGGGTGCTGGACATGTTGTCAAGAATACCTGCATTCAAATCTTCCCTTGGATACTTACTAGCTATGTGACCGACCCTGGGTAAGTGACAGTCTCTCTAGGCCTTAATTTCCTCATCTATAAAAGGGGAAAATAATACTGCTTAACTCCCAAGGATGTTGTGAGGATAAATTGAGAGAATATATGTAAAGTTCTTTGCAAACCTTTAAATGCGATGTAAATATAAGTTATTATTAGCAGGATATGAAACATACAAAAGTAACTCCAATAAAATATAATATACAATGTGTTAGTCCACTTTTGCATCTCAAGGAAGAGAAACAGTCACATTCATCTCTAAACTAACCATGGGATTTATTAATAATATACAAACCAATGGTGGAACATCTCCTCATTATAAAAGGATATAAGAAGACAAGTGTTTTTGCACCACCACTATCCTTGGGTCCCAGTATTGACTTGGTTTGGGGGAAAGAAGCTTCACCACTTACCTGCAACTACATGAATCCTGATTGTAGACTGATTCATAGAAGCCAAGGAGAGGATGGGAAGGAGCATGATCCTTGAAGTTTCACACTACAGTAGATAATAGGAGTCTCAAATCCTTTAAAAATGCAAAGGTCAATAGTAGTTAGACCTCAGTATACCAATGAAGAGTCATTCAAATAAGAATAAACATTGGTTGGTAGTATCTACTAAAGATATCTGTAGTTTCAGTCACTGGGGCTCCACTGATGGTCCTTCCATCAGGTTTTACATAACAAAAAAGTCTAAAACAATATTATTATAGACAGATCATACTGATGAAATTCTAAATGAAAGCATAGAAAATATGCTGGAGATGAGATTAAATGTCTTTAGTGTACACAGGAAATGTTTCCCACCAGAAGCAAGAATTCAAAGTTATGGTCTTGTCCAGTCATTGATATGTTACTGCTAATCATGATTTATTAGTATCTGCTACTGGTGGAAAAAATGCCTCATATTGTCTATAGACAGCTGGTGGTGATATTGAGGAAGACATTTAATTGGTTGGTTCATCAGAGAAGTGTCAATGGATATCCCATCACTCAGTCTTTGATTGCTTGTTACTACTATTGGATTATTTATTGTTGTTTTTTGCTTTTTGTACTCTGGGATGATCATGCTTCTTAGAATGTCTAACGAAAAGAGAAAAGGGTGGTCTGGGAAATATCTGCCCTCTCATATTCCTATAGTAAGAGGGAAAGCATACACATGACCAAACCTTGCTTCACAACAACAGCTACTGGTTACATATATACATATGTGTGTATGTATGCATGCATGTATTCATATGAATACATAGAAATCTGGGCTTTTTGAGGGTAGAAACTGTTGCTGTTGCTGGGTTTGGGTTTTGTTTGGGGGTTTTTCTTTGTATTCTCCTTAGCATATAGTGAACAGTTAATAAATGATTGTTGTTTGATTTGGAAAGGAATACCTTGATCAAAGGCAATCAACTGTGGCATCTTATTGGGAAAATCCATTTCTGCTTATTCTGGGTAGGTCTTCTTCAGGCCATTTCTCTAATAGTTTAGGTTCACTATCAGAACAAAATGAAATATTTGGAAATAATTCAACAGTTAACAAAAGGAGATTAACTTAGCCATAACAGGATGGGGATATTCAACAAGGTTAAGCATAGAAGATACCCAGAGTTGATTCACTTGAGTGAATGTCCCTGGTGTGTGTTGCCCATGGTTTTCCACCAGTCAAGTATTGACTCTGATGAGATGCCTGGAGCTCTTTGTGGCTGTTTCATACTCAGGCAACTTGGAAGTAATGTCAGTAGCCTGAGCCTTTAGTCCTCTGAGCCAACCAAGTCTCAAAGATGATCTCAATACTTTTAAGGAAATATTCGCCTAATTTTCACGGGTGTGAGGGTTAGGATATTTCTCACACCACATTGTTCAAGATTCTTTAATGATGAAGTTTGGGCCAGTTGGGCAAAGTCAAAATTAGTATAATTTGGCAGAAAGCCCTGCTAGAGTCCTCCCTCCATAAGGTGGCAGGGATATCTCCCTTCCATAAACCCTGTCCTTCACCATTACAGGGTTGAACACCCAGCAAGGCATGAGCATTGCCATACCTGACACACTGTGACCTCAGTCTTACTGGCAGCTTCTGATAGGTCCCTAGCCTCAGGGCTGCTTAATATATTTGCCATATGGCTGAAGGTTTTTCTAAACTTGAAAAAGCATAGTATGTTTCAAACAGAAGGACTTCTAGAAATCATCCTTCAAGCAAGGGTAAGAACAATATGAAGAAATGAATAACACTAATAGTTTATAAAAATATGACTCTAAAAGGTATTAAAAATGCCTCACATCATTTATTCTTCGTAACAACCCTATGATGTCGGAATTAGAGGCAGCATTATTTTAATTTTGTAGATAAGGAAACCAAGGGACAAGGACATGAAATAGTTTACCCCTTGTTATGCTGATAATAAGTAGCAAAGTCAAGATTCAAGGCTGGGTCCTCTGGCTCAGAATTAAGAGCCTTTCATCACCCTTTACATTCCTATGGCCTAGCACATCTGGAACATTGTAGACACAGTAAATGTTTGTTGGATTGGATTATAAATATTATTTCACATAAGTTCATTACTTCATGTAAATTCAGCTGGGCCTTTATTGCTGCACAATTCATTCACTTCTGATGGACGTCTGTTCCTAACCTTCTCTCCCATCCCAAAGACTTTCTACATCTTTGCTTCAGTCTCTCTTCTTTTTGCCTAGATCAGTCTTTCCAGTAATGCTGTTAATCTCTTTCCCTCTCTCCTTATTACCTCTTTCCCTCTCTCCCTCGTTCCCTCTCTGTCTCATTCCATCTCTCTGTCTCTATCTTTGACCCTCTCATTCTTTTTTTCTCTCTCTGTTTCCTTTATTTACAGCTCTATCTGTCTGTACATCTGTCGGTCTGTCTGTCTCTCTCCCCTCTGTGTGTGTTGTGTGTGTGTCTGTCCCTATATCTCTGTTTCTTTGTGTCTACCTCTGTTTGTATGCCTGCCCCAATATGTCTGCCCAGTTGTTTCTGCTTATCTCTCTCTGTCTTTCTCTGTCTCATAGTAAACACATATATACAGTTGGTTATGGAAGTTTACCTTATCAGACAGGGAAATAGCAGTGAAAGTGTTTAAGAGAAAGGGATGGGGGTGAAGAGTAAGAGTAGTTTCAGGGAGGCAGTGGTTAGAAGCAGAACAGGCTCTTGAAGAGAAGGCAGTGTAAAAAAGAGAAGGATAAGTATAAGAAAATGGGATGGAGGCAAATACACAGTAATAATAATTGTGAGTATGAATTGAATGAATTAGCCAATGTTCAGTTAAAAAATAGGCATACTCCTTTCTACCCCTTCAATAGTCTCCAGATAGCTATCACATCTAACTTTTCTAAATTTCTACTCATATCCTTAACTTCACTCACAAAACAGAAGAGGCTAGCAGAATGGGTTAGAAACCAGAATCCCGTAATATGTTTTGTTTCTTGAAACAGAAAGACACACATAGAATTAAAAT
>CM053597.1:141497019-141517019 GCA_028646575.1 Pseudocheirus occidentalis | reverse complement strand
AGAGGGAGCAGCCTGCTACAGCCTACTTTCTCCTCCCTATAGACCATGGAGTCATTCAAGGGGTCCCTCAGGGTCTACTGTCATTCCTTCCTGTGAAGGTTTGTTTTGTTTTTTTTTTTCTTATCAAGGCACTAACTACATAACTTAATTGGGTATGGGACTAAATTTGGTTTGCAAAACAGAAGGCACAGGTAGACATTTTGAGTGCCCCGGAAAAAAAAATTAGAAAATATCTCATGTCCCTTTGGTAATTGCAAAAGAAACATTTCCAGACAACTTGCAATTCAGAGGCTTTGGGGGAGTATATTTATAGAGGGAGAAGGAGGCACCTGGCAAATGCTGTCTCTTGCCTCTTTACTTCATCCATGCAGTTCAGAACAACACGAGTAATTAACCTTCACCAATCTCAGATAACTGATCTGAGGCCAGTGGCTCCCTCCCACAAATTTAGAAGATTTAGTTTAAGTGTGTATTACTAATAATAATTTCTAAGATGATAGCAACTATATCTGTGATTTTATTGATAGGGGAACTCCCAAATGAAGAAGTTCTTTTCACAAAGGCAGAGCATCTTTTCAAATTACAGAGAGGCACCTAGGTCATGAGAAGTTAAATGACTTATCCAGGGTCACATAGTCAATATGCATCAGAGACAGGACTGAAAGTCAGTTCTTCCTGGCTCTGAGGCCAGTTTCCTATCTATTATCCCCACTGCTTTTCGCTGCGGTGCCTTCAGGTTTTCAAAGCATTTTCCATACATGATCTCCTTTATCCTCCCAAATGCACTCATTTTACTAATGAGATACTTGAGGATCTAAAACAGTCACAGTCATTGACTACCAAAAGCAGGTTTTAAACTCAAGTTTGAGCAATGACAAGATCAATTATTTTCCTACAATACCGTACACTTTCTCTAGCCTATTCAATTCTAAGCCCCTTTAAAAGGAGCCCTTTTAAAAAGTCCCCAAAATAGTAAGCAGTTTTTAAAAATGTTATAGATGAGGCTCACCAAGATAGAAAGAGGCGGGGCTGAACCTGTAACCAAGTCCCTTAAATGGATCAGTCCTTCTAATGTGAAATGAATCTTGGAATGTCAGCTTTTAAAAAAATAAAACTCCCTAGGAATTCAGGGAGGAATCCTGCCCTCTTGGAGGGCAGGGATTTTAAAATGTTGTCAGTTCCATTCACCATGTGACTCCTTATCATGGAACATTCACATGGACAAGACCAGTGTTAACCCTAGTGGGATGGTAGGCCTAGGAGTAAACTTCCACCTCCCCCAATTTTTATATAGAAATGAAATCAGGTTACAATGAACCAACCCTGGACAGCTTTGAAAAGATGAAAATTCCCTAGAGGGTAGCCTGAGGTATCAGTCTCACCGCACTTTGGTGCCAGATGATGGAATTTTTTTAAAAGGATGATTGCATTTATATAAGAGCTGCTGGTCTTTTTCTCCAGTGCCAGCTGAAAAAAAGTTTAGCCTTCCTTCCATTGCTAGACAGGGCCAGCAGTACTGAGCTTTCCCAAAGTTGGAGATTCAACTTCACTAGCCTAGGCTTGCTTCTGGTCAGAACAGAGTAATGTCAATTTCCCTTATGTGATAGTAATGTTATCTGAAGAACTGAAAGTTCTGAATGTTATGACCTTGTGTTCCTTTGTTCCCCTACCCTCACCACCACTACTATTTTCCAGCAATCAATCAAGCAGTCTATAAGCTTTCATTAATTGCCTAGTCCCAGGTACTCTACTAAGTACTAGGAATACAAATTGTTACTCAGTCATTTCAGTTGTGTCTGGCTCTTCATGACACTGTTTTGGGGCTTTCCTGGCAAAGATACTGGAGTGATTTGCCATTTCCTTCTCCATCTCACTTTACAAGTGAGGAAAAGTGATGCAAACAGGGTTAAGTGATTTGTCCTAGGTCACACAGCTAGTGTCTGAGGTCACATTTGAACTCAGGAAGAGGAGTCTTCCTGACTCCAAGTCTGATGTTTTATCTGTATGCAAAAACAAAGAATCAAATAATCCCTGCTCTCAAGGCACTTAGATTCTACTGGATGATGCAACAAGAACATCTATAACTATGAAAAGAAGACATGTAAGTAAATACTCAGATGTTAAATCCAAGGGTAGTTTGAGCAGGTGGGTCCTAATATTGGGGGGCGGGGAGGAAAAACCTTCAAGTAGAAGGTGATGCCCGAGCTGTCTATTGAAGGAGGGAGT
The DNA here is from genome assembly GCA_028646575.1 of Pseudocheirus occidentalis. NCBI lineage: Eukaryota > Metazoa > Chordata > Mammalia > Diprotodontia > Pseudocheiridae > Pseudocheirus > Pseudocheirus occidentalis. Next base: position 141,514,793 of record CM053597.1, on the reverse strand, counting down.
GCTACACACCAGGTCTGAGGATCAATAGATCCTCAAATGGGAAATGGAGTGTTGTGTTTGGTTGGCAGAGAGAGTCTGGCTGGATCTCAGAGTGAGGGGGGTGGGGGGAATAATGTCCAATGATACTGAAAAGATACAGCTGGGACCAGGTTGTTAAAAAGGCTTCAAGAGCTGAGCAGAGTTTATAATTTATCCTAGAGGCAGCAGGGAGCCATGCTACTGGAGCAACAGTAGCTTGTTCGAATAGGGAAGTTTGTCATTGTTACAAGCACATTGCATACCTATTTTTTAATCCTTCTTGTCCAATTTGGTGTTGATTTGGACCTTTGCTCTAACCAGTCAATGTTAGATGACACATAGATGGCTGATTCAGAAATGACTCCCATTTTGGCCATCCATTTCTTGACTAAGTCAGACCCCCAATTTCATACTTGATGATTTTGTCTCATGTGTCTCATGTGTTCATCTCTTTTCTTGAAGATAGTACTTAACTTCAATACTTTACACTCATGATCTCATCAGTGGGGGTATACCCTCAATGAGTAGAGATCCAAATATTCACATATTATAATTCCGTTTGGTTCTTATCTATAGAACACTCTCTATCTTGTCTATAGATCACTCTCATCTATAAATTACAACCTATTTAATGTGCTAGCATCCTTCCTCTAGGTCTCTGTACAACAGGTGGGTACCCAGGCAGCACCCTGTTTACGTGTTAATCTTGATTTTTCCATAACATAGTATAATAAAGAACATGATTACACATGAAACTAGAAATCTGTTATGTACAACTTGCTATTCTTTTTAAATATATAATACAGTGTACATTTCTCTTTTTTTTTCTTTCCTACCCCCACTCTAGAGATGGCTACCCTTAGGCTATGTAAAATTAGTCTATACATACTTCTATGTACCAGTTCTTTTCTCTGGATACAAATAGCATCTTTATGTGTTCTTTAGAGTTAATTTGGGTATTTATAACAGTCAAAGTGACTTATTCATTCAAAGTCATTCTTAAAACAACATTGCTATTACTGTATACAATGTTCTCGTGCTCCTGCTCATTTCACTCTTTATCATTTTATGCAAGTCTTTCCATGTTTTTTCTAAGATCATTTGGCTCATAATTTCTTATGACACATCAGTATTCCATCACAATTATACACCACAAGTTGTTCAGCCATTCCTAGGTGTCCCTGCAATTTTTAGTCTTTGCTGCCACAGAGAGCTGTTCTAAACATCTTAGAACATACAGGTTCTTTGCCTTTTTTCCTAATCACCTTTGGAAATAGACCTAATAGTGGTACTATTGGGTCAAAGTGCATAGACAGTTAAATAATTCTTTTGGCATGATTCCAGATTGCTCTCCAGAAGGGTTGGATCAGTTCACAATTCCACCAATGATGAATTTGTATCCCAATTTTTCAACATCCCCTCTAGCATTTGTTGCCTTCCCCTTTGATCATTTTTAACCAATATGATAAATATAAAATGATATCTCAAGGTTGTGGATTTATTTTTATTATATTACTAGATTGTCTCCTTCTCTGGTCATACCTTTGCAAATAATAAGAGAGGTCCTTCATTTTCCTGGTACATGTATAAAGAAATGATAAAGAACTTTCTAAAACTTCTCTAAATGGATGAATTCCATCATTTTCTGGTAATTCAGATAGGCATGAATGTTATTGCCAGAAATTTAGAAAGAACTCAAATAAAATGGAGGTTCCCAATCAATAGTGAAGTTGCCCAATTGAGTTGCAAATGAGTATAATATTGTGCTAGTTGTGTTATGTCTCAGAACATTACAGAACCTCATAAATGAGATCCTCAATTATTTGGAAGATTTCAATCTCATTTACCAAACAGGAAAAACTAAGTGGATAAAGAATGCCTGTGTGTATACCATAGGACACAGTCTATATGGCTAGATCATTAGTACATATGTCTTGGACAGATCTGATAGCTGGAACATGAGCTAGGCTCAGAATTGAATTGAGAAGCAAAGTAGAAAAAGAATTGCTGCAATTATTTTTAATGAATCCAAGATTCTCCCTAGAACAAAGGTCCATTTAAAAAAACACCAATATTCTTCTGGTGATGCTACATGGCAATTAATCATGGAAAACCACAGTCTCTGGAGAATGAAAGTTGTGGGTAACACAAATGGCAGTGGAGAAATGACTGTTAGGCATAAATAGTCTGCTGTTATCGAGAATTGTACAGAAGACTCATGAATGATGTCAACAAAGAGATGCATGGATAGAAAAGAAGATAGGCCATTATTTAGCTACCTATGCTATGTCAAAAGATCTAGAGAACCCCCCCCCCCTGCCCTCGTATGTTATGTGGACTTCTCTATGAAGGCTGCTAAGTCTCACAGTAGCTAGAGTGCTGAGCCTGAAGATGTGACTTCAGATCTGGCTTCAGTCACTTACTAGCTGTGAGACCCTGGGAAAGTCACTCTCTATTGCCTCAGTTTTCTCACCTATAAAATGAAGTTAATAATAGCTATTGTGAGGAACACATGAGATAATAGTTATAAAGCACTTAGCACAGTGCCTAGTGTGTAGTAAGTGCCATATAAATGTTAGCAATTATTATTATTTCCAGAAGGACAAAAGGAAGAGTCACATAGGATGAAAAGGTATGAATTGATGTCTAGCTCTTCTTTTAGAGAGAGTGGCCACATCAGTGAGATCATAGATGCATCAGAATAGTATTATGGTCATCTGTAGTAAACATCTAAAAAGGTAAGCAGTATCACAGAACCAGTATGGCTTTGTCAAGATCAGGTTCTGTCAGATAAACCTCAATTCTTTTTTTGACAAAATAACCAGAAATGTGGATCAGTGGAATAGAACAGATGCTTTTGCAAAATTTCTCATGTTATTCTTGTGGGCAGTATGGTAAGCCTAAATGATAATACTGAGATAGATTCACTTTTGGTTGAATGATTAGACCCAAATAGTAATTGTTATTGGTTCAATGTCACCTTGGAAGAAGATATTTTATGGAGTGTTCCAGGAATCTGAATGCATCCTTGAGCTGCTTTGCATTCAGTTAGTTCAATTCAACAATCATTTATTAGGCTCTTATAATGTATGCCAGGCTATGTGTGAGGGGCCAGAGTGTGATGTTAAGGGAATTTGAAGATCTTTTCTGTTCCTTAATAGGCCCTTGTGACCTGCTTTAAGCTCTGGTCCAGGCCACAGCTTGAGTCACATGGAGCTCATGGTAGAACGAGCTTTGCTGAATGGTTGGAGCAGGAAGAGTTGAGCAGGAAGAGAGAATGAGGTAGAACTGAGAAAGAGCTGAGGCAGAGAAGCTAGCATGAGTGAAAGAGGGAGGAATTTTGCCTAGAGGAGCTTGTTTGTGGGGAGGCCTAACAGAGGGAAGGCATGGGGATGTCAGTACTCCCTGCATTGGTGATACGTATAATAAACTTCTTTGTTACCATGGTGTATTTGGCTTTCTGGCATCTGAATAAATATCTTGCTTTTATCTTTGATGAAGAGAATTTGTTATATTTTGCAATTTAACCCTGGAAATACATCTGCATATTCATAGCAGCTGCTATGGACATGGCATTGGTGATATACATGGAGAAAAGAATAAAAAGGAAACAGCTTTGGTCCTCAAGGAGCTTATATTCTAATGAGAATAAGCAACATGTATACTGATAAGTAGATATGAAAGATATACAAAGTAGATGCAATTTTTTTTTTGAGGAAGAAAACACCAATGATTGAGAAATCAGGAAATATAGGAGATAGGTGAACTATGACTTGAAAGGAGGTAGATTAGAAGAGGCAAAAATTAGGAGAGAGAATGAGGGACCACCTCTACAAAGGCAAGGAAGCTAGAGATGGAATTTCCTATATAGGGAAAAGCTACCAGACAAACCTGTCTGGAATGTAGAATGTGTGAGGAGGTGAAATGTGAAATAACTCCTGGAAAGATCTGTTGTAGCCAGATTTTTGAAGGTTTTTAAATGCCCAAAAGGAAAGTTTTTGTTATGACCTACAAGTGGCAGAAAACCATTGAAGTTTCTTGAACAAGGGAGTGACATGGCCAGGATACTGCTTTTAGCAATACCAATTTGATTGTTTTGTGGAAGATTGATTGGAGAAGGGAGATGCTAAATCCAATTAAGAAATTATTTTAATAGTTCAGCTAAGTGATAATGATATATTTATCACTGACTTAAATAAAAGTATAGCTGGTATAGTAATCACATTTGCAGGAGTGATAGTTAAAACACTGTATGATCAAGTGAGGATGCAAAAAGCTGGGTTAAATTGAATAAGATGAAATTTAATAGGAATAAATATTGTCTTACCCAGGATTTTAAAAAGTCAAGTTTACAAGAATGAGGTGTGGGAGAGAGAGCTAAACAGAAGTTCTCTTTAAAATATCAAGAGATTCAGTTGATTTTAAGCTCAGCCTACATCAGTAGTGTGATACAGCGGCCAAAAAAAATCATTCAGTCTTATGTCATGTTGAGAGGCATAGTGTCCAGGTCTAGGGAGGTGGTTCTTCTGTTGCCTCTGACATAGACACTTTAGACTAAACCTTTTTTTTTCTTTTTAGTTCAGGGAATCTACATTTTAGGAAGGACACTGAGAAACTAGAAAAAGTACAGAGAAGGTCAAGCAGTCTAGTAAATGGCCTTGGGATAATGTCATATGAATGTTGGTTGAAGGAACTGAAGACTATGAGATTAGAAAAAACTTAGAGGGGATATAATAACTATCTTCAAATACTAGAAGAATTGTCACATAGAGGAAGGATTGGGTTCAGTTTTCTTCCAAAAAGTAGAACTAGTAAGATGCAATGGGTCCCTTTTGGAAGAGGTGGGTTCACCTTCCCTAGAGGTCTTGAAGGAAATGCCAGATGACCACATTTAGGTACCATGCAGACTAGATTCTGATTCAGGCACATGTTCTGACTACATGGCCTGTCAGAATCCTTCCTACTTTCAGTGTTCATACTGAGTGTCCCTTGTTTGTACTAAGGACGTTTATCCTGCCATGGAGTACGATACTCGAAAGATCATGGGATTTAAGCCAAAGGCTGTTGTTCAGTTATTTCAATTGTGTCTGACTTTAGATACTGGAATGATTTGCCATTTACTTCTCCAGTTCATTTTATAGAGCAGGAAACTGAAGCAAATAAGATTAAGTGACTTGCCCAGAGTCACACAGCTAGTAAGTATCTGAGGTCACATTTGAACTCAGGTCTTTCTGACTCCGGGCCCAGCACTTTGTCTACTGCACTGCCTAGCTGCCCTAACAAATAAGTATAGTTCCAAGGGTCTCTGGGACACAGAGAAATCCCCAATGGGAATTGAAATGTATGGATGAATTGTGATCATGGGAATACCTTTTGGGGAAGCCACTGGGGGGTACCTGGGTATGAGTTTTTATTGTTACTGTTGTTTTAGTTTTTTGTTCTTTGAGCCTAAGGGTACAGTTTTTCTTCCAGAAGGAAGGAGAGAATATCTGCACCTCCTTGGTGGGACCTGCATTAAGGTGGTCAATATAACAAGAAGGCATGGTTAGCTTGGAGTCTGCCTTGGGAAGGTGCCTCCGCACTATTAGGTTAAGGATCCATTGGAGTATTACAATGTCCACTTTGTAACAACGATGCAAGAACAAATAACTTTGAAGGCTAAGATCTATTATTGATACAATAGCCATTCCTAGTTCCAGAAGATCAATGAAGAAACATATCTACTACAGAAAAGTAAAAGGGAGTAGAGGACAGAATGACTCATAGAGATTTTTCTGTACAGTCACTGGGGGAAATTGTTTGCTTTGACCATGCATAATTGCTACAGAGAATTGCTTTTTTTTTCTTTTTAATAAAGTAGGAGAGAGAAAAAATAGATTTCTGTTTATTTTTTTTAGATGTAAAGAGTTGGAAGCTACCAGTGACATGAACTGTTTTACTTTGTGGCATGAGACCTCTCCTGAAGTGGGTGTAATCTGTAATTTTATGCAATGTTAAAGAACACACACACACACACACACACACACACACATCAAATAAAAGGGCTAGATCAAAGTCAATGCCGAAGTCAAAGAGACAAAATCTTCTGACTCTTTTTCCAAGGAAAGTGTGGGAGAGTGGAAAAAGCAACGAAATGGAAAGCAGAAGTAAAAAAAAAAAATCAACTGGTAAAGGGAAGGGGAAGAAAACAAGCATTTATTAAGTACTTACTATGTGTCAGGCACTGTGCTAATTGCTTTACAAACTAGATATTCTCTGATTCTCACAACTCTGAAATTTAGGTGGTATTATTATTCCCATTCTACAGATGAGGAAACTTAGACATACAGAGGTTAAGTGACTTGACCAGAGTCACACAGCTAATAAGTGTCTGGAGCTATATCTAAACTCAGGTATTCCTGACATGGGACCAGTTGCTCTACTCACTATGCCATATAGCTGCTTACTATGTGCCAGGTGCTGGGGATGCAGAGAGAAAGAATGTAAGCTCAGGGAGCTTGTACCTTCCACTTCCTGTATGTATGAACATGCATCCCAGGGCCTTTATCGCCTTCTTTAAAATGTGGGGTCTGGTCTAGGAATCAGTCATGGGGAACCTGCAGCCTTGAGGCCACATGTTGCCATCTAGGTCCCTGGGTACAGTCTTTTGACTGAGTCCAAGTTTTACAGAACAAATCCTTTTATTAAGGAGATTTATTCTGTGAAGTTTGGATTCAGTCAAATGGCCACACTTGAGGACCTAGAGGCCATGTGTGGCCTTGAGGCCTAAGGTTCCCCACCCCAGGGTGATCTCTAAGATTCCTTTTAGCTGTAAAATCCCACAAAGCTTTTTGTGCCCTCCATTAATGCCTACCCATTAAGCTCTGCAGGAGGGTATCAGAGTCAGGGCCAGAATCTGGACATATCTAGTTCCCAGACCTAAATGCAGAAGTTCTATAAATGGATATTATCTTGGTATATCTACAACGAGGAGCTAAGATAGACTAGATTTGTACTGACATCAGCATGCCTAATAATTATAAATAGAAATTAAACACACAGACCCAAGCTAGTCCTTCTTCCTGTTGAGGGAGGGAAAGAAAGAGGTGGGGGGAGTGAGATAAGGGAGGGAGGGGAGGAGAGGAGTAAGACAAGGAGAAGGAGGGAAGAGACAAGGAGGGAGAGGGAGGGAGGGGAGAGAGAAAGGGAAGAGGGAGGAGAGGGGAAAAGAAGGATGGGGAAGAAAGGGGAGAAAGAAGGGGAGAGAATAAGAAGGAAGGAGGGAAAAGAGGGAGGGAAAAAGAAGAGAAAGAGAGGGAGGTGAGGAGGGAAGCAGAGAAATGATTATGGTTTTCAGTTTGCATGACTAGGAGTATGGTGCTGCCATTAACAGGACTAGAAACGTCAGGGAATGGGTTTGATTAGTGTGAAAATATGAGTTCAATCTATACATGTGGAACTTGAGGTACCACCCAACTGAAGAGGTCCAGCAGGACTAGCAGTCACAAAACTAAGTGCTAGAAACAGAGAATTGGGCTTCATCTGCATAGAAGTGAAATTGAAGGTCAAGGGAATGACTGAGATTAATAAAGGAGAGCAGAGCATATTGAGAGAGAAAGTTGAGGCCAGAATGAACAGCTAAATCTAGTAAAATGCCTACATTTAAGAGGAATGAGGAGGGAGAAATGCTTGCAATGGGAAAAGAAAAGAATTAGAGAAGAAAGGAGGTAGACATAGAAGTGCCATTTCACATACTAAGGAGTAAAGCCTTTTAAGAAGTCAGGTCAAGGACAGAGTGCCCACCTTGGAGTCAGGAGGATTTGAGTTCAAATCCAGTTTCAGACAATTATTAGCTATGTGACTCTGGGCAAGTCACTTAATCCTGACTACCTCAGCAGAGGAAGGAGGAAGAAAGTCAAATCAACAAGCATTTATTATTTTAAGTCATAGCTGACTCTTCATGACCCCATCTGGGGTTTTCTTGGCAAAGATACTAGAATGGTTTCCCATTTTCTTCTCCAGCTCATTTTGCAGATGTGGAAATGAAGCAAACAGGGTTAAGTGACTTTTCCAGAGTCACACAACTAGTAAGAGTCTGAGATTGGGTTTGAACTCCAATCTTCCAGACTCTAGGCCCCATGCTCTATTCACTGTGCCACCTAGTTGCCCCTACATGAAATATAGTAGGAGCATAATAAATGCATATTGACTTAAAGTAAAATTATCTGCCAAGATTAAAGAAGGCAAAACATAGAAGTGACAGTAGGTTTAAATAGCACAGTAACATCTGTTTATGGAATGTGATGATTTCAGTAGGTGAAGACTAAGACAAATTACTGATTTATTCTTCTCTGATCAAATTAAGTAACAATAAATGAACAAATAAGCATTTATTAAGCACCCACCTAAAAAGTTACTCTTGTGTAAAAAGGTTAGAAAAATTTTGTTACAATTTCTATAAGCCCTGATTCCTTAGAAGGACAAGGGAATAGAGCATGGAAAACCTGACGCTTCAGATTTTACTTTAGATAACTTACTAGCTGTGTGACCCTGAAGAATTCACTTAACCTGTCTCAGTTTCCTCATCTGTGAAATGGCCACAGCTCCCAAGGTTGTGGTAAGGGTCAAATGAGATAATAATTGTAAAGAGCATAGCACAGGTCCTGGCATATAGTAAGCATCATTGAAATGTTTGTTATTACCATTGCTATTTCTTATTCCCACCTAATGCTTGTTGTGTCGTCTCACAGATGAATGGTCTCCATGGAAGAGAACGCTGAGGTGCATTGTCATGAGCTGCTTTCTCCCTCCAACCAAAGAAGACCTCTGTTTTAACCCCTCATTTTTCAGATGAGAAAAATGAAACCTAGAAAGATAAAGGAATTTGCCTAAAGTCACATACATAGCTTCTTCCTTCTCCTGCTCTTCCTCCTTTTTTTTCTTTAATGTAACATTGACCATAAACCAGTAGAAATTGTTTCTGTGTTCCCATTTGCTTAATATACATATGTATGTATACATACTATATGATATATACATATTTTACTAGATTTTTTATAGAACTTTCAAATTTTGCAAAGCACTTTACAAAATCTGATCTCATTCAATCCCCAAAGCAACTCGATGAGATAAGTACCCTTAGTATTCTTCACTTTAAAAATGAGGAAACCAAGACTGAGAGAGGTGAAATGACTTTCTCAAAGTCATCCAGCTAAGAAATATCTTAGGTAGGGTGTGAACTCAAGTTTTCTTGAACCAATGCCATCATTCTACCCACTATGCCATCTAGCTGCCTATATGCATATGTATATACATACATACATATGCATACACACAAACATATATACATATACATGTAAATGCCATTAGAATTTGGCTATTTGAAAAAAAATAAATATTTTTAACAAATTTTTTGTGACTTCAAGAAATGTGAAAACCTCTGCTATAGACAATCTAGAATAAGTGGCAGAAACTTGTTTTTCTCAGTTTTGTAAAATCTCCAGGAGACCATCAGGAAACTAATTTCCATGCTTGATATTTTTAACAATTCAAAATTTTTACTCAAAAATATTCATAGACTTTCTTTTCCCCTGAGAAGGACAGGCATCCTTCATCTACTTACAGAAATGAGGTAGGCTACTGGTGTGCTCAGTAATATATAGAGTGGCTGCTCACAGTTCTGCCTCAGGAAGTAGGGAATTCCTTGTCAGAAGAAGTCATTAAACAGCAGTTCAACAGACATGTGTCAAGGGGATTCATAGAAGGAATTCATGTGTTCATATCAGAGATTGGACTTGCTATTTATTACCGCTGTCCTTCGTATCTAAGGTTCTATGACTCTGATCATTGTGAAGCAGGAACCACTGAAGTGTTGATCCTCTGTACTCTGTTGTTGGGTTGTGGTTACACAGTGATGCTATTATTCGTCATGTTAAAATGAGTGCCACTTGGAGGAGCAGTCGATGCTCATGTTTCCCTTCTCTTGCTCCAAATCTTTGAGCCCCTAGAGAAAAAAAGAGAGGAAATTTGTCTTTGTATTTGCTCCAATTGCTCAATCAAGATAGAGTAATGTTGGCTTGAACTGAGAATGAGGAATCCCATGTCCTATATTTAGGATTCTGTGTTGTCCACCAAGTATTCCTTTCTAGCAGCGGGTATTCAAATTAGAGTTATTTCTAGAAAAAAAAAGTTCTAATGCAGCTGTGCCTCTCAGAGAAGTCTTTGGCAGGTCTCATTTAATATCTTCTAGACTTTAAAAATGCTGAATATAATTTACCATAAAAACCTCACTTTCCAATTCACACAGGTACGGATGTAATAGAGGTTCATCATGGGACAAACTATAGCACGGATGCAATGGATTTTTCTTCTGACAGATAAATATAATAAAAGTAGGGATGTGGGGTAAGGTGGGTCAAGAACAATGACCTTGCCTCCTTAGCTTATCTTTTGTTCTATCTTAAATTCATTTGCATGCTAAACCAGGGAGGCTCCTGGGAATATCTAATCCTAGGTGAGATAATTGTCTGGAAGAGAGGGATGTGACTGTGGGATATAAAGAAAAGGTGATATACAAATGTCCACGCTCAGCAGAGAACACACCCAAAAGACAAGACTATTGGAGATCAATGAACAGTACTCATCAATCACCAACAGTTACGAGGAGACCAGAAGGACAATGGTATTTGTGGAAAGGCCACATTTTAATGGGGGGAAGGGTATGCAAGAAGGAGGGAAACCCAGTGAGAACAGTTCAATATCACAAGAAGATGTAGATGTCTTTAGCAGAATCAGAGGAATGCTTTGTTTCTCTACCTGTGTGATGGTCATACATATTTCTTGTGTTAACCTTCATATGTGTTCTCTAAGTATGCCTGTTTTATTCATTAATGTTGTACACATTTTTGGGAAAGTGTATTTTCAAATTTAAGTTTTCTTGTGACTTTTTTTTGTTTTGTTATTTCATTTAAAAAGTCTTCCTTTTGAACTAATTGTGTGCTCTCCCTGGTTGACTAGAGAAAGACAGAAACATAAGAGTGAGGACTCATTTTTGTTGTTCCGTCATTCCAGTCAACTCCCCATGATTCCATTTGGGTTTTTCTTGGCAAAGTTATTGGAGTGGTTTGCCATTTCCTTCTCCAGCTCATTTTACAAAGGAAGAAACTTAAGGTAAACAGAGTTAAGTGACTTGCCCAGGGTTATACAGCTATTAAGTGTCTGAGGCCAGATTTGAATTCAAGAAGAGTCTTCTTAACTCCAGGACCAGAGCTCTATCCACTACCCCACCCATCTGAGTGGAGGTGGATCCACAGAATACCTTCAACATGGATAGCCATTCTAGGGGCCTCATGTTTGATAGGAGTGCCCCAGAAGCCAAAACTGCATTCTATTTTCACACATTCTATTTCTAACCTGGCAAAGACCTACATTTCAGGGTCTTTCCCCCAATTGTCTTACTGTCAACATGCATACAGAATTATTAGAGTTGCTTTTCTGTGCAGCTTCCTTTGTCCTTTCCAAGCTTGGCCACCCCCTCTTGGGAGGCACAGACTTGCACTATTAAGGACCTCCAGAGGAGTGGTAGGAATTAAAAATATAAACAATAACAGGTTCATATACTGCTTTAAGGTTTGTATAACACTTCCTTCACAACAATCTGGAGAAGTAGACAGTGTAAGTGGTATTGCCATTTTTATAGCTGAGTAAATAGAGGCACAGAGTGGTAGATAACACAGGTAACTGGTGGTGTAGCTAGGACTACAAATTCAGGTCCTCTGACTCAAAAATGAGTACTCTATTTACCACAGCTCATCACCTCTGATTTGAGGACATCCATTGATTTGAGGACATCCTGAGGGAAAAAGTTCAGGTTGCAAGTAATGAGATATTTCTATTCTTTATCAGAACCTTAATCCTTCTGACACTGGGTAATTTCATTTACTGGGGTTTCATTGGATTTGTCAGGTGGCAAAGGGAAACTATTGGTATGCTCCAAGGGCATTTTTCAATTGCTTCTAATTGGCCTGACATGTATAAACTTCAACAGAGCTACTGTGTTCTAGGAAGAAAAATGAATGTGTAGGCTTTTCTGACAACAATGTGTGCAGAAACATATTGCAAAGAAAAATCTCTCTGCTTCTGCCTCAGTTTCTCCCTGTGTGTAATTGTCTTTTTGCGCTCTCTCTCTCTCTCTCTCTCTCCAAACAAAAGTACCACATTAATGGCACAAGACCCTAAAAGAGCAAGCAAGCTGCCCTTTTCCCTACCCCTGCAGGTAAGGGAACCGTCAAATGCATATTTGGAAGCTCAAAAATATTGGACTTTGAACCAATAGGTAACATAAAGATAAACACCCTCATTAAGCCATAGTATTAGAGCAGATACAAGCATTCACTACCTCCTTCACTTGGAAAAAGCCCCCAGTTTCCATTTATCAGTTGCAAAGAAAGTAACTAATATTAAGGCAACGGCGGGGCAGCCTTCCACAGGCTCAAGGCCCAACACATCCATTTTTCGTAGGGACCCTGGCAACAGAGGGAGCAGGCAAGCAAGAGCAGAGGAAAATGATAGGACGGCCTGAAACATGACACAGCTGCTGAACTTTCTTTTCATTAGCTTTAAATTATATTCATCTCTAGTCCTTTCATTGCCTGGTAGGAGGAAAAGAGAATACAAAGTCAATCTGTCTGCTTTTAATTTGCTTCCAGAGTAGCAACAATGGAATTATTTTTGCCCCAGTCCCAGAGCAAGGAGCTAGACATACCCCTGAATTCTTGCCCACCCTGCCTCCATTTCTGTCTCCCCGGCCTTTCCATTTGCTCTTTCTCTGAACTAAGTGATGGGCATTAACTGAGAATGATCCTATCTTTTCTGACCTTGACCTATACTTGTGTTTTTAGCTAGGGTGACTCACCAGATCACAATACTCTAAGCTGAATAAGGGAAGATTGGGGGCATGGCTGACCTAATGTTGTATTGTTTCTGGCCATTTTATCCATAATATCCTCAAAGTGCCTTCAACAGAAACAACCAAAGGCATTTGGTTCATTAAATTGGTATTTAACCTGTATCCCCAAGTGGAAGTCAATGTGCTTAATAGTGAGTGGACAGTTCTAGACTGGTAATCAGATATTAGAAATCTGTTTGCTTAAGTATCCTTGACAATATTTTAACTTTTTATTGAAACTTCATTATATAACTTTATCTTGGAAAGAGAAATTAAATTAGCCATAAATGAGTTCCCTAAGAAACAACCCCAAGACCAAATGGATTTATAAGTGAATTCCACCAAACATTTAAAGAACAAACAATTCCAACACTATATAAATTGTTTTTCAAAAAAAAATAGGTAAAAGAGTTGTACCAAGTTATTTCTATGACACAAATATGATTCTGACACTTACAGGGAGAGCAAAAACAGAGAAAGAAAATTATAGACCAATTTCCCTAATGAAAGTTGATGAAAAAAATTTAAATAAAATTCTAGCAAGGAAATTATAGCAATATATTACAAACATCATATATTATGGCAAGGTGGAGTCTATACTAGGAATGCAGGGTTGGTTCAATACTAGAAAATACTACAAAGATAAATCATGTCAATAACAAAAATAACAAAAATCATATGATTATATCAATTATATTCAGAAAAAGCTTTTAACAAAGTAAAACACCTATTACCATTAAAAATACTAGGCATCACAGGAATAAGTTGGGCTTTTTGTAAAACAATAATTAGAAATCAATCTAAAATGAAGAGCAAGTTTTGTCTGTAGTGGGGATAAATGAGGAACCCTTTTGATAATATCATGGATGACACAAGAATGTCCATTATCACCATTATTATCCAACATTGTACTACAAATGCCAGTTCTAGAAATAAGACAAGAAGAAATTGAAGGAATAAGAACAAGCAACGAGGAAACCAAATTCTTACTCTTTGCAGATGATATAATTAGAGGAAGCTAGAGAATCTACTAAATGACTAGTCAAAAAAAGTCAAACTGAGCAAAGCTGCAGGATATAAAATTGCCTGACATAAGTTATCAGCATTTCTACATGTTACCAACAAATCCCAGGAGGAAGAGTTAGAAAGAGAAATTCCATTTAAAACAATTTCATGCAGTGTAAATTACTTGGGAGTCTACCTGCCAAGACACACACAGGAACTATATGAACACGGTTACAAAACACGCTTCACACAAAGACAGATTTAGACAATTTAGAGAATTGTTAATCGTTCATGTGTACACTGAGTCAATATAATAAAAATGATAATGCTACCTAAATTACTTATTCAGTGCCATATCAACCAAATTGCCAAAGAACTATAGAGCTAGTTATAGAGCTAGAAAAAAAATAATAAGGAAATTTATCTGGAGCACGCCTGCATCTACATGCAAAAGATGTTTCCTCTACATTTTTTGCAGGCCACCAGAAATCTTTTGGCATGCTGCAAGTGGCCCGAGGGTTGTAAGTGGCCCATGGGCCACAAGTTGTGTAGGCCTGATCTGAAAGAACAAAACATAAAAAAATATAAAGGGGGGTGGCTAGGTGGCACAGTGAATAGAGCACTGGCCCTGGAGTCAGGAGGACCTGAGTTCAAATCCAGCCTCAGACACTTGACATACTTTGGGCAAGTCACTTAACCCCAATTGCCCTCCAAAAAAGATATATATATATATATATATATATATATAGTGGTGTCAGATTTCAGACTATATTACAAAGTAGTTATTATAGAAACATTTTGGTACTGGCTAGGAAATAGGGTGGTGGATCAGTGTAATACATTAGGTACACAATATTCAGAAGCAAATGATCACAGTAACATAGTGTTTGATAAATCTAAAGATCTCAGCTATTGAGGCAAGAATTCACTACAAAACCTATGGGGAAAACTGGAAAGCAGTCTGACAGAAACAAGGTATAGACCAGCCTCTTAAGCTACGTACCAAGATAAGTTAAAAATGGGTACATGATTTAGATATGAAGGGCGATATCATAAGCAAATTATGGGAGCATTGAAAAAGTTGCCTATCATGTCTATGGATAAGGGAAGAGTCCATGACCAACAAAAGATAGCAAAATGTATCATTTTGATTAGATTAAATTAAAAAGGTTTCACATAAACCAAAGGAATGTTGATAAAAGTAGAAGGAAAGTACAAAAATGGGGGAAGGAGCATTTACAGCAAATTTCTCTGATAAAGGTGCCATTTCTCAAATATATAGGGAAGTAAGCCAAAATTATAAAAATTTGATAAATGATCAAAGGCTACGCACAAGCAGTTTTCAGAAGAAATCAAAGCTTTGAATAATTACATTAAAATGCTCTAAATCACTAATAATTTTAAAAATTCAAATGAAAACAGCTCTGAGGTACAACCCCACATCTATCAGATTGGCTAAGATGACAGAAAAAGAGAATGACAAATACTGGAAAGGATGTGGGAAAACAGGGGAAAATGCACTATTTCTGGAGCTATGAACTGGCCTAACCTTTCTGGAGAACACTTTGGAACTCAACCCAAAGGGCTTTAAACCTGTGCCTACACCTTGACCCAGCAATACCTCTACTAGGCTTGTACCCCAAAAGAATCAAAGAAAAATGAAGGGGACCAATTTGTACAAAAATATTTATAGCAGGTCTTTTTGTAGTGACTGGCCCTAAAGTCAGTAACTTTCATCTTCTTAAGTTCAAATCTGGCTTCAGACACTTAATAGTTGTGTGACCTGGGCAAATCACTTAACTCTCTTTGCCTCAGTTTTCTTATCTATGAAATGAGCTGGAGAAGAAAATAGCAAACCAGTCTAGTATCTTTTCCAAGAAAATGCCAAAAGGCATCAAAAGAGTTAGACATGACTGAACAAGAAGACAATAAAAAATTGACAACTGAGGCAATATGCATCAATTGGGGAATGACTAAACAAGTTGTAGTATATGATTATGATGGAATGCTATTGTGCTATAAGAAATGAACGGGATGGTTTCAGAAAAGCCCAGGAAGACTTACATGAGCTGATGCAATGTGTAGTAAGTCAAACTGAGAACACTGTACATGGTAACAGCATTATAAAAATAATAAATTGTGAAAAACTTAGCATCCAATGATTCATGATTTTTTCCAAAGAACTTATAATGAAATATACTATTGATTTCCAGAGAGAGAACTGAAAAACTCTGAGTGCGAACTGAAATATTTTTCTCTTTATTTTTCTTGCTTTTTTCCCCCACAACCTAGATAATGTGGAAAAATGTTTTGCATTACTTTGTGTATATGTGTGTCATATTTCTTGTCATCTCAATGGGTGGGAGAAGGGGTGGGGAGAGGGAGAGAGAGAGAATTTGTAATGGAAAATATTTTTTTTTAAATCTTCATTATCATCTAGCTACTTGGAATGGGAGTGTAATAATTCATTCCTCCACTCAGCTCCAGCCAGAGCTGGAGATGGTCTGACAAAAAGAAGATGGTATAGCACCATGAAGTTGGATTGAAGAGATGGCTTTCTGTTATTAACACAATTGTATCTTTTGGATTCAAAACTTTCTAATCCCTTGTAGAGGGATAGCAGCCCCTATGCCCCTTCCCTCCAACCTGACCTCAGATCTGGCAGAGAACCTAAAATCCTTAAACTACATTTTCCTTCTTAAAACCTTAAGACGTTCTGTGGTGCAAGTTACATAAAGACTCTAAGAAGAAGGAGGGACATAAAGAAACAGATATTCTGCTCATGCCTTCAGTTCTCACTTTCTGGTGAGCAGAGCTTCCCTCCTACCTTCTGTCAGCATATAGAGTAGTTGCTGGCAGTTGCCCCTTCTCCCTGCTTCCCTCTCTGTGTCTGTCTCTGTCAGACATTAGTGACATGACATTTATCCAGAATGTCATTAACCACACAGTATTAGAAGTTTGAGCTGGCCTTCCACAGTGTCTTGTTACTGACTGTCCCCATAACTGAAATTTCCCTCTGCCTCTTGGCTTCCTTCAAGATTAAACTCAAAAACACATCTTCAGGAGATCTTTCCTACCCTCATTCCCCATGCTAGCATCTTCCCTCTGAGATTTCTCTATCTCTGTATCTCTGTGTCTGTGTCTGTCTATCTGCCTGTCTCTCTCTATCTCTCTGTCTATGTCTCTGACTCTGTCTCTGTCTTTATACATATAAACACACATATATGTATGTATGTACATATGGGTATGTATATATAGATATAGATGTTAAAAGTACATCATTATTTTAATATCTCCCCCATTACCTTAAAATGTGAACTCTTAGAGGGAAATGACCATTTTTTCCTTTCCTTGTATCCTCAGAGCTTAGCACAATGCCTGGCACATAGTAGACAATTAATAAATTCTAGTTTACTGCCTATCTATTGTGACATTCATTTGCAGGAAAATGCCCAGGGTTTGGGGTGGGGGTAGGAGTGTCACATTCAAATGACTACTTTTTAAAATTTATTTATTTTTAGTTTTGAACACTCATTTCCATAAGATTTTGAGTCACAATTTTTCTCTCTCTGTCTTTCCCCTAACCCCACCCCAAAATAGAAAGGATAATGAATACCCTTTCCCCCAAACTGTTCTCTCTTATATCCTTCCCCTTCACTCCCCCCCAACTTTCTAGTAGGGCAAGATGGGTTTCTACACACCAGTACTTGTATATCATATTTCCCAGTTACATGTAAAAAACCAATTTTTAAACATTTGTTTTTAAAACTTTGAGTTCCAAATTTTCTCCTTCTTCTCACCTCATCCACCCCCCACTGGGAAGATA
>CM053597.1:141485306-141496919 GCA_028646575.1 Pseudocheirus occidentalis | reverse complement strand
TACCCAAATCATTTCCATAGTAGTTATATTGTGAAAGACTTACTACATTTCCCTCCATCCTATCCCACCCCCCACTTATTCAATTTTCTCCTTTGACCCTATCCCTTTTCAAAAATGTTTGCCTTTAACTGCCCTCTCCCTCAATCTGCCCTCTCTTCTATCCTTACCCCTCTTATCCCCTACCCCCCCCCCCCCATTTTCCTGTAGGGTAAGAAACCTAGCATGTGTGTGTTATTCCCTCCTTGGCCAAATTCAATGAGGACCAGGTTCTCCCATTCCTCTTCACCTTCCTGCTCTTCCCCTCCATTGTAACATTTTTCTCTTGCCTCTTTAATATGAGATAATTTACCCTAATCTATTACTCCCTTTCTTCTTCTCTCAACAAATTCCTCTCTCATGTCTTAATTTTATTTTTTAGATACCATCTTTCATATTCAATTCATCCTGTGCCCTCTGTCTATGTATACATGAACATACAAATGCCCACATTTACATATATATTTATATACACATACATCCTCCTATACATATGTATACATATATGTATATTATATATATATGCATATATTTACATATATATTCCCTTCAGCTATCCTCACACTGAGAAAAGTCTTATGAGTTACAATTATTGTTTTTCCATGTAGGAATGTAAAAAGTTCAACTTTAATAAGTTCCTTATGATTTCTTTTTCCTGTTTACCTTCTCATGTTTCTCTTGCTTCTTGTATTAGAAAGTCAAATTTTCTGTTCAGCTCGGGTTTTTTCAAGAATGCTTGAAAGTCCTCTATTTCATTGAACGACCATATTTTTCCCTGTAGCGTTATGCTCAGTTTTGCTGGGTAGGGGATGTTTGGTTTTAATCCTAGCTCCTTTGACCTCCAGAATATCATATTCCAAGCCCTTCAGTACTTTAATGCAGAAGCTGCTAGGTCTTGTGTTATACTGATTGTGTTTCCACAATACTCAAATTGTTTCTTCCTGACTGCTTGAAATATTTTCTCCTAGCCCTGGGAACTCTGGAATTTGTATTTATAATATTCCTAGGAATTTTCTTTTGGGGGTCTTTTTCAAGAGGCAATCAGTGAATTCTTTCCATTTCTATTTTGCCCTCTGGTTCTAGAATGTCAGGGCAATTTTGCTTGATAATTTCTTGAAAAATGGTATCTAGATTTTTTTTTGATTATGACTTTCAGGTAGTCCAATAATCTTTAAATTATCTCTCCTGGATCTAATTTCCCTGGTCAGTGGTTTTTCCAATGAGATATTTCACATTGCCTTCTATTTTTTTTTCACTTGTTTGGATCTGTTTTATAGTATCTTGATTTCTCATAAAGGTATTAGCCTCCAATTGCTCCAATCTTATTTGGAAGGTGTTATTCTCTTCAGAGAGTTTTTGAAATTTTTTTCAATCTGGCAAATTAAGCTTTTTAAGGCATTCTTCTCCTCACTGGCTTTTTGGGCCTCTTTGCCATTTGAGTTAGTCTATTTTTAAGGTGTTATTTTCTTCAGTGTATTTTTGGGTCTCCTTTAGCAGGCTGTTGACTTGATTTTCATGATTTTCTTTCATCTTTCTTATTTCTCTTTCCAATTTTTCCTCCACTTCTCTTACTTGATTTTCAAAATCCTTCTTGAGCTCCTCCATGGCCTATAGCCAATTTATATTTTTCTTGGAGGTTTTTGATGGGGGAGTTCTGATTTAGCTCTCTTCCTCCCTCTCTATGCCTTGATATTTTTGTCACAAAAAAAGTATTCTATTGTCTGTTTGTTCTTCATGTGCTTGCTCATATTGGCAGCCAATTACTAGACTTTTGAGCTCTTTGCCATGGTAGAACTCTGCTTCTAGAATGGATAGAGCTATGTCCCAAATCACTGGGGTTTTTGCAGCTGCCAGAGCTATTAGATAGGTGCCCTGTCTACAGCCCCCACACACTCTGGCTCACTGGTCACACACCCCAGGACCACCACCCAAGACCATGATCTGGATCCAAGCGATAAACCTCTGAATGGTTGGTTGGTCCCCCTACAATCTGCAAGCCAGGAGCTCTAAAGCAGCAGAGTAGCCATGCCTCTGCCACTTCTCGCTCAGGGGGTAGTAGCTGGACTGCACTCCCCCTATTCCAAAAACATTCCACACTAACCTTTTACTTTGTCTTTGGCATTTGTGGATTGAGAAGTCTGGAAACCACTGGTTATCTACTCTCCCAAAGTCTGCTCCAGTGGTGGCTGGTGGGGCCACCCTGGGGCTAAAAACTAAAACGATCGTTCAGGCAGGACTGCTCTGGGCTCCCAGCAGGCTGCAATGGACCTTTATTGCCAGCCTGCCAGGCTTCCTTCAGTGGGAGATTTGTTTCTCTCTGTCACTTTGTGAGTTCTGTAGCTCTGAAGTTTGTTTAGAATCTTTTTTCTACATATATTGAAGGAGGTGGAAGCCAGAGCCATGCGGCAGTCCTGTTTCTACTCTGGCATCCTGGCTCCAACCCCCAGGAATTCAATTACTCTTTTTTTCTATGTTTTTTGCATTAAATATCTTTGCTTTCAACAATTTCTGATATTTGTCTGACTAGTACAAGGGAGCAATGCCCAAGGATTTGTAAACTACTATTTGAAGTGGACACAGACCCACAGTATACTTTGACTCTAGGGTAGATTGTCTAGGATGATTCAGATGCAAGTAAGGTTATACCAGGTGCTACATAAGACATTATCTTCCACAGAAATATACTAGCTTTCAGCTCCCAATAAGTTTATAATAAAAGAATCTGTTTATTCAGTCTTAAGAATCCAAGATTACAATTTTTTTGTATCTTATTCTTTTTAAAACTTAGAGGGTTTTTTTTGTTTTGGTTTTTGTTTTCTTTTGTTTGTTTTTTACAAATAGAAGGGTAGAGGAGAGGAGAATTGAGGAGGGATGGAATGAGGTGCTTCCTAGTGAGAAAGCCAATTGTCGTAGGTATGTCCTAGAAAGCCTCTGATGCTCTCTTCTAGAGTTCCAGGGTATTCAGATATTTTGTTCCTACCTTTACCCAAAGTGTGACATATATCAGCTATTTGAGACAACTCTGCTCTCAATCCTGTACTAATATTCTGACTTGAAAAGACTCATACCTTCCTGGTCTCCTACCATCATACAACCCATTACCATGTTTGTTTTTCTGCAGTTCGTCTCACAGGAATAAGGTATTTGTGGGTGAAGAGAAAAAAAATAAACCGTACTCTCTGGGTTTTTCCTCAACCACTTGCAAGAAACTAGGGAAGTACCAAAGGAACAAGTAAACAAGGGGCTAAATTCTAATTCCAAAAATATTTCCTATTTATGTTTTTTTTTTTTACTGATATATATCAGCAGCCTATCTATAACTTCTAGGCACAGAGAGCTGCCTAGGGCACAAAAGTTATGACCACTCAGTCAGAGTGTGTCAGAGACAGGACTTGTACTCACATCTTCTTGCCCCCCAAGTTGACCCTTTAGCCATTATGTCATGCTGTCTCTCAAAGCATTTATTAAGAGGAGCAAAATTGGGTGTCATTTCAGATTTGACACTTTAGATAAAGATTTAAAAGACTTACATGGTGTGGTTTGGATTGGCATGGGAGAGAGAGGGGGTAATCATTGTAATGAACTCCTGTGATGATATTACCATTTCTACACACAGGGCCCATTATGCAGGCTATTAACCATACTGTTTTTTAGCCCTGAATCTTCTTAGATGTTCTAATGTGAGTAAAATTGCTAGGGGGAAAATAATCATCATGTGCCACAGCTTAGAAGGGAGATCCAAGGATCCCTTGCTGGACTCATTCTATTATTCAAAGTATCGTGTTTAAATCTCAGAAATTACTATCATAGTGATGAGGTGTAGGCTCTGGGACCCCTCCCCCCTTTTTGAGCTCTCCTTGATTCTTTGAGGTACAGGCTCTGGGAAAGTAAACCTTCCCAGGGAAGACATTTGCCTGAGGTTATGAGCCTTGAGATGCGGCTCTGCCCAAGTCTTTAGCTGGCTTTGTTCCAATGGTTTCCCACCCTTGAATTGGTCTGGCCCACCATTGTCTGTGGTCTCCAGGCAGCCTCCAGCAACTTCCCACCCTGAACCACTCATTACTGGAGTCTGACCTCATCTGACTCCTCCTGAAGACCCGCCCCAATCTCTTCCTCTGGACCACCCCTAGATTCCTCCCACAACCTTTCTGTATATAGAATCCCATCTTCCCTCCACGTGGTGTGAGAGCGCCATGGGATAGCTTAGTATAGACTTTGCTCTGTGAGAGCACCTTAGAATGCCTTAGCAGAGGCTTGCTCTATGAGAGCACCTTTAAATGGCCTAGCACCCCACGTGACGAACTTGAACTTTCAATAAACTTTACTTTTTCCTTGGCTAAGAAGACTTGAGTGGAATTCTTTCAGCAGGACCCAGCATGTTGGTATTTTGGGGTCTCAGGCAGCCCTAACCCTCTTTGGGCTCCTCTTCAATAGGAGAAGAACTAAAAGTTACAAAATTAATCTACAATGGTAGAAAGCAGCCATGACTCCCAGTGATATCCAAAAACATCCTTCATATTGATACAGTCTTTTTTTCTATACCAGTCCACTAGAAGATTAGTAGATTATTAAAATGTCATAAAAATAAAATTTTTCAAAAGTTAATGGCAAGTGAAGGTTTTTATATGCACAAATATGAATTCAAATTATTCCTTTCCTCTGGACCTATCTGAACAACAATATTTCAGCAGAATGTAAGCTGCTTGCAGCCTGCTTGCATTTCATTTTTGTGTACATTGCCCCACTGCTCAACATGTTTTTGCCCTCCATCTGTGACTTTATTGCTCTAAGAAACCCCTGGTGAGCAAATTCCCTCACCCAATACAAATCAACAACTGGTCTATAACTTATGGTTTGAGAGAGTTGTCTGGGACACTGAGATCAAAAATAACCCACTAAGAGTCAAACAGTCAGCGTATACCAGTGGTAGAACTTGTACTGGGGTCTTTTCTACTGTAAGACTACCTCTTTACCCAGTATAGCATCCTATCTCTCACCTTCAATGTAGTAGGCATTTAATATAGCAGTTGTTGAATTTAATGCACTTTAGAAATAGGCAAAACATATTTCATTCATATAAATACATAAAATATAAGAAAAAGAAAATTTTTGCTTTTGTAAATTAAAAATATGATGAATGAAAAAGATAAACCTTTATCCTGACAGCTAAAATGATATACAGTTTATCCCCAAAGTCTTAATGCACTAATGTTTTTTGGATACCCTATATAGATGATTGTATTTGCCCAAAATAAAAAAGGAAGTTCAAAGGCCTAAAAATAACCAATACCAGCAATATTCACAGAATTCCCTGGATAAAGCAAAAAGGTAAAAAAAAAAAAAAAAGAAAAGAAAAACAAATAATATATATTTTTTAAATTCTACTTCTGGTTTCTATGTTCATTAGCCTGAAGAGAAACACATCAGGTTTGAATAAAAAACACGGACTAACAGGAAAGAATAATACCCACAAGGATTTGACTACAGTATATAGTAACTAAACAGCACACAATGTTGCCAAAACACACAGATAAGATGAAGTGATAGTTTCAGATTTTATTCTAAGTATTGTCTCCAGTGGAATGTGAATTTTGATAAACTCAGTGGTAAGCAATTGTGGGAGAAAGAAGGAAGAAGAAAGGAATAAGCATTTAGATACCACCTACTATGTGTCTGACACTGTGCTAAGTGATTTACAAATATTATCTAATTTGATCAATTTTTAAAATATCCTTTATTCTTCTGAATGGTCACAGTGATGCTTAATGACAACTGAAATGAAAATATATTACTTGCAGAAAATAAAAATAAAAATTTAAACCAAGAGAGGTAACATTGCAAATTGTCCCTTTATCTGAAGCTGTGGGACTTTGGGCAGAATACGGAACAATGGGTGAATATTCCAAAGAGACAGATTTTAGTCTCAATATGACCAAAATTAGAGTTATTGCCTCTGCAGGTAGAAAGTTCTCTATCACTAGAACTGTCCAATATACTTGCTGCATATATTGTAGAGAGAATTCTTGTTCAGCCATGTGTTGGATACTGAAGTCCATTCCAACTCTGATATTTCTATAAAATCAGATACCCACCAGACCCTTGGAAAAAGGACCCATTAATTACCAATTCATATGGTCAGGTAAAATTTTAGAGCCTATTATATTTTCAAGTGTGGTTTAAGGTGCTCCCCTGAATCAGAAATAAACTGTACTTTCTGCTTACTGTAGCTTCTAGCTTCAGCTGAAATCTTGGCTATAATATCATCTCTTTCATGAGAAGAATGAACAAACACATGCTTACTTAGTCTAAAAGCCAGGGACTTTTCTATAACTCTTTTAGAAAATTAGCTGCCCCTGGTTTAACCATAAGATCAAATTATTCTAAGATCAATTTATCCAGCCATAACTTCTCTCCTGAGCTCCATTCTCACATTTCTAATTGGCTTTTGGACATCTTAAACTAGATGACCCATAGGAACCTTAAACTCAACAAATCCAAACTTGAACTCAATCATCTTTCCCCCTACACCTTCCTCTTAACTTCTCTATTACCACCATCTTCCCAGTCACCTAGACTCACAACCTAATTATCATCCTCAACTCTTTACTCTCCCTGTATCCTGCCCCTTATCCAATCTGTTGCCAAGTCCTGTTGATTTTACTCTCATAACATTTCTCTCACACCCCTTCTCTCCACTGACACTGCCACCTCCCTGATCCAGGTGCCCATCATTTTGTATCTGGACTACTGAAATAACCTGCTGGCTGGTCTTCCTGCCCCAAATCTTTCTACTCCAGTCCATCCTTCATTCAATTGTCAAAAAAAGTTTTTTAAAGAAGAGTTTGACCATGTCAGTCCCTTATTCAATTAGCTCCAATGGCTCCCTATCACCCCTGAGATCACATGTAAAATTCTCTGCTTAGATTTTAAAGCCTTTCATAACCAGACCCCTTCCTATCTTTCTAGTATTCTTACATCTTATACCACCAGCCTCCAATGTATTCTTCAAACCAGTGACACTGGCCTCCTTGCTGTTCCTTGCACAAGATATACCATCTCCTACTCTGAGCATTTTCACTGGCTGTTCCCCATACCTGGGATTCTAGCACTCCTCAACTCTGTCTCCTGACTTCCTTGGATTATTTTAAGCCCAAGCTAAAATCCTACCTTCTGCAAGAAGCTTCTCTGATCCCCTCAATACTAGGGCTTTCCCTCTGTGATTATTTCCAAGCTTTATGCAGCTCACTAGTACATAGTCATTTGCATTTTGACAGCCCCATTAGATTGTGATCTCCTTGAGGCAGGGAGTATTTCCCCCCACACCCTTTTTATCATTGGGGTACCTGGCACAGAGTAGATGCTTTTTAACTTGACTTGAATAAGCCCAAGTAGACATGTAAAGATGGCTTTCTTAGAAAATTATATTCTTTTTTAGTTAAATTTTCCAATTATTCACTATCCTCAGGAAAAAAAAAACCAAACTCTACATACTTCAGATATATCACTATTAACACAGGCATCTACTTTGTTACTAAAGTTTGTTCCCTTTCTCTAGACAGTACTGTAGTTAGGTATCGCTATAAACCTACCTTAACTTTTGTTATAGTGTTCAGTAATGCCTGACTCTTAACCCCACACACTAGGCACTACTATCCTCCACTGTCTCCCAAAGTCTGTCCAAACTCATGTTCATTGCTTCCACAACACTCTTGATCTATTTCATCTTCTGCCATTCCCTTTTCCTTTTACCTTCAATCTTTCCCAATATTAAGGTCTTTCCCAATCCGTCCTGTCTTCTCATTATGTGTCTAAAATATTTAGGCTTCAGCTTCATTATTTCTTCTTCCCATGAATAATCTGAATTAAAATCCTTAATTATTGGCTGATTTGATCTCTTTGCTATACAAGAGACTCTCAAAAGTCTTCTCCAGTACCATAATTTGAAAGCATCAATTTTGTAGCACTCAGTTTTCCTTATAATCCAACTCTCATAGTCATGTGTTACTACAAAAAAAAAAAACATAGTTTTGATTATATTTTTGTCAGCAAGGTGATGTCTCTGCTGTTTAGAATGCTGTCCAAAATTGTCATAACTTTCCTTCCAAGGAGCAAGCATCTCATACTTTCATGGCTGGAGTCAACTGCCGCACTGATGTTTGAGCCCAAGAAGATAAAATCTGATGCTACTTCCATTTCTTCTCCCTCTATTTGCCAGGAAGTGATTGGACAAGTTGCCAAGATCTTATTTTTTTATGTTAAGTTTCAAGTCAGCTTTTACACTCTCCTCTTTCACCCTCATCAAGTGGCTTTTAAATTTTTCATCACTTTCTATGATCAGAATGGTATCATATGCATATCTGAGATTACTGATATTTCTCCCAGCAATCTTAATTCTGGATTTTGATTATCCAGTCTGGCACTTCACATGATGTGCACTGCATATAAGTTAAACAAATAAGATGACAATATACTGCCTTGTCATGCTCCTTTTCCCATCTTAAATGAATCAGTTATTTCATGTTCGCTTCTAATTGTTGCTTCTTGGCCTGTATACAGGTTCCTCAGGAGACAAGTAAGATCATCTAGTACACTCATCTGTTTGAGGATTTGTCACATTTTGTTGTGATCCAAACAAAGGCTTTGGTGTAATCAATAAAGCAGAAATAGATATCTTTCTGGAACTCCCTTGTTTTCTCCATAATCCAGCAAATATTGGCAATTTGGTCTCTAATTCCCCTGCCTCTCAGAAAACCAGTCTGATTTTCTGGTAATTCTTGATTCACATATTACTGAAACCTAGCTTGCAGAATATTAAGCATAACATTGCTGGCATGTGAAATTAGTATAATTGTTTGATAATTTGAACATTCCTTGCCACTGCCTTTCTTTAGGAGTGGAACATAAACTGATCTTTTTCAATCCAGTGACCACTTTTGAGTTTTCCAAATTTGCTTGCTTATTGAATGCAGCACTTTAACAGCATCATTTTTATAGGATTTTAAACAGCTCTGCTGGAATTCCATCACCTCTCCTCGCCTTGTTAGCAATGCTTCCTAAGGCCCACTTGACTTCATTCTCTAAGATGTATAGCTCTAGATCACTAACCACATCATTGTGGTTGTCAGGGTTAAGATATTTCTGGTTATATTTCTTCTCTATGTTCTTGCCACATCTTCTTAATCACTTGTGCTTCTAAGTCTTTGCCTTTTTTGCCTTTTATCATGCCCATTTTCACATGAAACATTCCCTTGATATCTCTGGTTTTCCTGAAGAGATCTCTTGTCTTTCCCATTCTATTGTTTCTATATCTTTGCAGTTCTCATTTATTCTACACTTAGTTGGGTATATCTTTCCCTATCCCTTTCACTTTTCTTCTTTAATCAGCTATCTGTAAAGCCTCATCAGAAAGCTGTTTTGTTTTCTTGCTCTTCTTTTCCTTTGAAATGTTGTTTTTGTTGTTGCTGCCTCTTGTACAATAATGGGAACCTCTGGCAGTAGTCCTTGAGGCACTCTATTAGATCTAATTCCTTGGGGGAATGGAGCCAAGATGGTGGTGTAGAAGTAGTAAGGTTTTGCAGCTCACACATAGCCACCTCAAATACCCATAAAATATGACTCTAAACAAATTTTAGGGCTCCAAAACTCTCACACAATAATACAGAAAAACACATCTCCCGCTTAAGGTAGCTTGATGCAAAGGGCTCAGCACAGCAGGCTGGGAGCAGAAACCAGCCCAGCCTGAAACCACAGCTTGGCCCCAGGGTAGCCAGGACAAGCAGCAGCTGGAGCCTTCAGGAGAATGGATCAGCAGTTGTGGCAGTTTCCAGAATTATTAAGCCATAAGAAACAAGGATTAAGTGAAAGGTCAGCGGAATTCAGACAAATTTGGGGGAGAAAAGCAGTCTGGCCCAACTGCCTCCAGGGCAAGGAAGTGGCAGAAGTGGAGGCCCTGCAGCTGCCTCCACATGGCTGCTTCAGAGCTCCTGGCCTGCAGACTGTAGGGTGGCCAAGTGATTGTTCAGAGGCTAAGTGCTTTTATGTTGAGTGGCCTGGATCCTGATCATGGTCTTGGGTTGTGGTGCTAGGGTGCATTTTCATTGAGCCAAAGCCAGTGGGGGTGGCAAAAAACATGATTCCTCCCAATGACTCTGGCAGCAGTGAAAACTTCAGCAATTTGGGACAGAGCTTTCCCCCCAGGAAGCAGATTTCCACAGAGCTAAAAAAAATCAAATAATTCACTGGCAACATGAGCAGGCAAAAGAAGCAAAGTAAGAACAGCAATTGAACTCTAGAATCTTTTTGGGGGGACAAAAAGGATCAAAGCATGGAACAAGAGGAAGACAACACAGTCAGAACTCCCACAACAAAATCTTCCAAGAAACATGAAGACTGCCTAAAAGCCATAGATCACCTTAAGAAGGACTTTGAAAAACAAATAAGAGAAGTGGAGGAAAAATTGGGAAGAGAAATGAGAATGATGCAAGACAATCATGAAAAAAGAGTCAACAATCTGAGTGAATAAAATAACACCTTAAAAATAGATTAACTCAAATGGCAAAAGAGGCTCAAAAAGCCAATGAGGAGAAGAATGCCTTAAAAAGTCAAATTTGCCAGAAGGAAAAAGAATCTCAAAAGCTCACTGAGGAGAAAAATTTCTTCAGAATTAGAATGGAGCAAATGGAAGCAAATGACTTTATGAGAAGCTAAGATACTATTAAACAGATCCAAACAAGTGAAAAAAATAGAAGGTAATATGAAAAATCTCCTTGAAAAAAACACTGACCTGGAAAATAGATCCAGGAGAGACAATTTAAAAATTATTGGACTACCTGAAAACCATGATCAAAAAAAAAAGAACTTAGAAAGCATCCATTGAGAAATTCTCAAGGAAAACTGCCCTGATCTTTTAGAACCAGAGGGCAAAATAGAACTAGAAAGAATTCACCAATCACTTCTTGAAAAATATCCCCAAAAGAAAACTCCTAGAAATGTTATAGCCAGGTTCTGGAGTCCCCAGAAAAAGGAGAAAATATTACAGGCTGCCAAGAGGAAGCAATTTGAATACTGTGGAAACACAATTAGGATAACCCAGGATCTGGCAGCTTCTACATCATATTCCAGAGACCAAGGGAGCTAGGATTAAAACCAAGAATCACCTACCCAGCAAAATTGAGTATAATGTTCCAGGGGGAAATATGGTTATTCAGTGAGGTGGAGTACTTTCAAATATTCTTGCTGAAAACACCAGAACTGAAAAGAAAATTTGACATTCAAATACAAGAAGCATGAGAAGGTAAACATGGAAAAGAAATCACAAGGAACTTACGAAAGTTGAACTATTTACATACCAGCATGGAAAAATGATAATCGCAATTTATGAAACTTTTCTCAGTATGAGGATATGTGAAGGAAATACAAAAGTATTTATACATATACATACACATATGTCTATGTAGGAGGGTTTATATATGTGTATGAACACATATCTGAGTATGTGTATATTATGTGTCCATAGAGGGCACAGGATCAATTGAATACAACACTTTAAAAGGTGAAATTCTGAGATGGGAGAGGATT
>CM053597.1:141454096-141478251 GCA_028646575.1 Pseudocheirus occidentalis | reverse complement strand
GCAGGCCTTTCAAACCCTTTCAGACCATGTCCCCCACTTACAACCCATTTCTGGGTAGGGAGGGGGGTCGGATTAAGGGGATGACTCCCAGAGAAAATCTCATAAGGCAATGCAGACACACATAAAACGTGGACAATTTACAAACAGACAGACACAGAATCAGACCAAAACAGACACACAAACATACAGCAAATGGAAATGAACAGAAAGCACAAAGACAGACACAGACAGACAGACGGATGGACGGACAGACAGACAGACAGACACTAACAAACCAGACCAGAACCAGGGAACCAGGCACGGGCAGTGACCCAACGTCTTGGGGTGCCCGGGGGCGTTGGTGTGTACAAAAACACCCAAGCCGCGTCTGGCCCCAACCCACCAGAACAGGGAAACAGGAATGTACTCACCTCCGGAGGTTCTTAATCCACACAGGGTCGAATTGGGGCTAGATCAGCATCGGGTGTGGGTTAGTTCTCCCTCCCCTCGAGCCTCAGGGCCTGAGAATTCCTCAGGTGCCGGCTCCCCTAAGAGTTGGGGGGTGAGTAGATGCCCACCTTCGAGGCTGAGAGCCACACAGGTTTTTGGGGTCTCCACGGTGACACGGAACATCTCATAATCTCACTGGGGCCTCCAAAATGTTGTGCCGAAAGAAGCGAGTGAGACCCCAAGTACGTATTTTGGAAGTAGATTTTATTTAGCGCACACTGTTTGGGGCTACATCTTACCTTGCCCAAATCAAACAGGCCTGACCAACGGGAGATCACTGATATATATAGGGTCCCCCCAACTCTCAATGGTCAGGGATTGCGTAATAAGAGGTTTACAGCAGGGATTGGCTAGTACATATTTTAAGTCTCCCACGCAGGGAAACCTTGGGGGGCCCTGCAGCCAACTTCCTTGATGAAACAGAAAGAAGATGACTGGCTAGGGCAGAATGGGAGGAGGGGAACGGATCAAGTGAGCCAGGTGAGGCCAAGTACAACAATAGTAGGCACTTGAATAAAGGATTGTTCCTTTCTTTCATCAGAAAGTCTGATGAGAACCTGCAGGACTAAGACACAGGATAGGGCTTTGGAGTGAAGGTGTACAAGCTGCAAAAGGGAAGTGAAATCAGAGAGAAAGAGACAAGCACTACTGGGAGAAGTGTTAGGGGAGGGAAGAGAATGTAATGAATCTCAAATTTTAATTACTTGACAATTTTCTCCACTTCTTGATTTCACCTGACCTCTGCCAACCACATCCTTCTACCCCCTCTGCATTACTAAGCAACAGGAAGGTCATAAAAGGCAAAAAGGAACCCACCCAATCAATCCCTTCCATTGTTGTTGTTGATCTTTTGTTCTTGAGGACCAATGACATCATGAGGGCAATGTCTTAACTTACACATGAATTGGATTTAAGTGAGGCAGAACTGTGCAACATCATTGGCCTCACTCTCTCTTCCAGGATCATCAAAGCCCAATGGAAGGATGAAAACCAAAATGGCTGACAATGGCCTGGGATGCAGCGGATGATCTTGGCATCTTCCGTGTCTGACCAAACTCTAAGTTCTCCACAGTGCCTGCTTCAGCCTCCTTCATGTCCATCCACAAAACAAATTGTACTCATCTGCCCATTCAGCCAGAAGTCTTCCCATGCTTTGGGTAGACATCCCCATGACTGATACCTCTTCCATTATATGAAGATGTTCCATAGGGCTTCTTACCTTAAAGGGTGTTTGTCCAAACTCTCTGTGTGACAAAGGCTGTTAACATCTGATGATTCCCCTGCTATCTCTCCTCCCTAAGACTGGAAATAACCACCTGGTGCACCTTATTGAAGTACAGCATGGGGCAGCAGAGATATCTAAAGGGTGCCAGTTGTTTTCAGTCCAAAAGGCTTACTACCAATGAAAGAGGGGAAAGGAAAGAAAGAAGAAAAAGATCAAAGGAATGGAAGAATATTAGCTAGGCTTGCATTGCCTCTGGCAAGGCTATGGAAGAGATGGGAGGAGAGGAGGGAGTGAAGGGTGGCATGACCAGGTCATTCCTGAAATGGTCACCTGGGAGTGGCAGTCACCAATTAACTACACCAGCTATAGCTGAGGCCCTGTGCACTTGATGGTTGCTTAGCCATTTTATTAGTCTTTGACTATAGTTACCTTGAAAAACAAAGATCTTAATATAAAGGATGAAAATTAGAGTCATATAAAGAACCAAAACCATTAGACTACATCTCCTATTCAACTCAAATCAACAAAGATTTATTTATAAGTGTAGTTAATTAGTGACTGCCACTCCCAGGTGACCATTTCAGGAATGAC
This sequence comes from Pseudocheirus occidentalis, assembly GCA_028646575.1. Classification (NCBI taxonomy): domain Eukaryota; kingdom Metazoa; phylum Chordata; class Mammalia; order Diprotodontia; family Pseudocheiridae; genus Pseudocheirus; species Pseudocheirus occidentalis. The sequence continues at coordinate 141,475,946 of CM053597.1, read as the reverse complement.
CTGGTCATGCCACCCTTCACTCCCTCCTCTCCTCCCATCTCTTCCACAGCCTTGCCAGAGGCAATTATAAGTCTGGCCTCAGACACTTACTAGCTCTGGGGCCCTGGGAAAGTTATTTAATTTCTGTTTGCCTCAGTTTCCACATCTGTAAAATGAGCAGGAGAAGGAAATGGCAATCCACTGCAGTATCTTTGCCAAGAGAATCCCAAAATGCAGTCACAAAGAGTCAGAAGTGACTGAAAAATGGCTGAACAAAAGCAAAAGGACAGGATAAAATGTAACTGTTGGAACAAAGGAGAGATCTGGACAAAACGGAAGAAGGGTGGGATAAGAATCAGATTAGGCTCCATAAAGGAGGTAGCAGCTAAGCCAGACCTTAAAGAGAAAGGAGGACCTCAGCAGGTGGCAGTGAAGAGGGAATGCATCAAGGGCAGGCTGAGGCAAAGGGCTGGAGGGGAAGAAAGTCCGGAAAAAAATAGCAAACAATGAAGAAAAGTAATGGAAGACAAGGCTGAAAGGCAGCTTAGGCCCTTATTATGTCATACCTTAAATGTGAGGCATAAGTAGTTTGCATTTTATCCTATAGGCAAGAGGAAGCTGCTGAAGATTTTTGGATCACGGATTTTATTGTCAGAACTATGAGTTAGAAAGATTATTTTGGTGGATGTGAAAAAGATAAATGCAAGAAGGGAGAGATTCAAGCCTTGTAGGAAGTCCATTGCCATAATGAATAATAGAAAAGACTATTGCAATAATCCAGGTGATGAAACTGAACTAGTGGTGGTATTGGGAATTCAGAAAACAGAGGGTACATGAGATTTAATGTGGATGTGGAGTTGACAGTATTCAATGCCTGAAGGGACTAAGGAAGAAGGAAGAGTCAAAGATGATTTCAAGGTTTTGAGTCTAGGTGACTTTAAAGATGATGCTACCACCACCAGAAGTTAGGAATTGGGCAGGTTTGAAGAGGAACAGATGATTAATTCAGTTTGGGGCATTCAGGGTTGAAGTGGCTACTGGATGTCCAGGTAGGGCTGCCCAGCAGGCAGTTGGAAACAGGAGACTAGTTTAGAGGACAGACTAGTCTGGTTGCATAGGTCTAGGTACAGGGGTGTGTTGGGGCCATCTCAGACTGACTCATGAGAGCCAGTTGTCAAATTTTCAGTGTAAGCATTTACACCTCAGAAATTGGCAAATGCTACAAATCAGGGGTTGGTTCATTTTATTATTGATTGTCTTGACTTAAGAAAGTTATGAAGAGAATGTTAACAATGCAGATTTTACTTAAGTAAGTCTAATGTGCCTTTTTTATAGTATACATCTGTAGAAGCCATCGATATTGGCATTGGACTTGTGATTTTGTTTTTGTTTTCTTGTTTTTTTGGAGGGCAGTTGGGGTTAAGTGACTTGCCCAAGGTCACACGGCTAGTTTTTGTGTTAAGTGTCTGAGGCCAGACTTGAACTCAGGTACTCCTGACTCCAGGGCCAGTGCTCTATTCACTGCGCCACCTAGAGGCCCCTGGACTTGTGATTTTATGGGTTCAGGGTAAAGAAACTCACTGTACTGATATAGATTAGTAACTCACTGTAATTTACAGTCACAGAGATTGGACTTGAATTCTGTTCTTTCTGACTCCAAGGAGAGTCTTCTATCCTATGCCATGGGAGTAGATTCACCAAAGGACAGAGTTCGTATAAAGCAGCTTAGAAGTTCAGAAGAGGACCGTTTCTCCAGGTGCCTAGTCTCCTCACAGTATTGAATCCAGTCTGTTAATCCAGATTCTAAAGGCTTTGTCCTACATGTGAAGTGTAAGATCTTCTCCACAACTCTAGCAAATAAGAATCTGGTAAAGCTAACCTAGCCAAACGACAATAGCATTACTACCCTAGTTGTGTCAGACTTAGATAGTAACTCCTATACAAGGATGTAGATCATAGCTACAAGACCATATTCCTTCTATGCCTAAGGAGGGACTTAGGTAATTGTCTTCTGCTCCTTTCTCCAGGATTGGCCACTACCTCCTTCCCTTTATTCTTCCCCATACCCATTCACTGAACTTCCTCAGTGCCTCCATTTTGTTCTTGTCTCAAAAACTGCTCTGATATCCTTCATTCACACTAATATTTGAACCACTAAGTGAAGTCTGAAATTCTTGCCCCTCTCAAGAGTATTTGCTTATCAACCCAGACTGCAAGTTGAAGCAAAAAGAATGAAGGCCGAGCATTTGAGACTTAAGCCTAGGTCTTTTCCTAATGCTCTTCTCACCTGAACTTAAGGGAGGTACCTCAGAGTAGCAGAGACTCGGGGGAAGGTGTAAGCTAAAGTCTTGGGTTCTTACCACCGGCCAGATAGGCTGAGAAGGTTTTTAACCCAAATTAGAGATTGGACTAGATTATTTCTGAGATTAGTTCTAACACTGAGTCTGTGATTCTAGTCCCAAATCTGCTATGAACTTAAATGCCATGCCAACTTTACTGTGTAGTTTATACCATAGAAAATGCAGGTCCTTTGAAGATGTTTGAGCAGGGATGGAAGAGGCTTTAACTCTCCTACCCAGGTCCCAGTTTTCTCACTTGTGCCACAAGTGGGTTGGATTAGATGATGTCAAAGTGTCCTGCCAGCTCTAACATTCCACCTGAACACAAGCTCGTTTACAACTATACTTAGACTGGTTTCCATTTGGTGTTCTAAATGTTTCACACTTACTCCTCCCAAAGTTGTCTCAGAAAGGAAGGGGGACAAAAGATGGCTTTTCCATACATAACCTTTCCTTTTCCTATTCCTTTGATTTTGATGCTGAGAACAAATAGATCCTTGATTCCATTCTCTCTCTAAACCCTGTACCTTGGAAAAGTTGCTTAGATCCCCTAGGTTTCAATTTTCTCACCTGTAAATGAGGTGATTTTTGATCCTGGGGGAAAAAATTTTGAAAAACACCCACCCTGGAAGACATTGTTTCAACATTACCTGTCTTTCTTAGATTCTTTGAGTACAAATTCCCATAAAGTAGGGGTTATATCTAGGGATATGCTGGAGCCAGTCTTAAAGCTGACTATTAAATCTTCAGTGTGAGCATTTGCACCTGGGAAACTGGCAAATGCTACAAATTATGGTTTGGTTTTTTTTAATTGTCTAGACTTTAAAAAGTAATAGAGGAAATGTTAACAATTCAGATTAAATTTGAAATGTTTACTGCAAACTCCTCCTCCCCACTAGGGCTAGTTGTTAAACATTTACAGCTATACCTTTAGTATGCCTCTAAAAAGGAAAACAAACAAATAAAACATCATACCCCTACCCTGCCCACTGTGAAATAGCATTCAATAAACATTTAGTAAGCTGGTAATCATTGCATTGAGTCCAACATGTTTCTTAGTCCCTGCCTTCCATAGTCAGGACATTTCTGAAAGATGGGATAATGGTAGCAGAATACATGTGATGGTACATTGGGTGAAAGGAGTCAATTTCAAAAAACAAAATAGATCCAAGTTGTTGGTTTTTTTCATGGTTCCCATGAAGTAGCAAACACCCAGACACTGTTTTAAGTCAGGGAGTTTCCAGGATTGCAACTGAACTCCCTGGCTACCAGCCACAGTTCCAAATAGCATGAGTGGGTGAGAGCTGGATGCTAGGGCTTGTGTTGATATTTCTAAGTTTATGATACATTTATTATACTAGGATTTAGGATTGTACCTATGGTATTTGATACATTTTAAAATGTAGTTTGTTGCAAAATACTCAAGCATTGATTTTGGGGGGTCTTTTGACAGATTGAAAAGAAGCATGACATAGCAGAAAGAGAACTGGCCTCAGTGACCTGGAATCAAGTCTCTCCTCTGAGACGTCATGATTAGATGACCCTAGGCAAGCTCTTCAAACTTTCAGTGGTCTAGGTAACTCTGGAAGACTACAAGTGGCAGCGAAAGTCCAGATCGGCCTTGGTAGGGTAAGTTTTGGGAGTTCCCTATATTAACAAAATCACAAGTCTAGTCCCTATCCCTTTAAAACATTGGTTATATTTTAACCAATGAGAAATGGCAGCCTCCATGTTATCTAACTATGTCAGGACTCTGAGTTCAAAGTCTGACTTTGCTACTGTATGTGTGACCTTGGACAAGTCTCTTCACCTTTCTGGGTCTGACCTTCTTCCTCTGTAAGATCAGGAGGTTGGATTCAGTTTTGTGGGAGGCCCTTTCCATATCTAAAATCCTAGGATTTTTTAGTGAAGTTTCTGTGAGTGTTTATTTCATTGTTATATCTTTCGGATTAATACATGAAACATGCTACTGTTTTCAGCCAATCCACCCACACCTGAAAGCCCTAGGTAGGACAAACACAAGAGGAAAATCTACCCTGAACTCTGTGTGAGGAACAGTTTGTGCTGTCAGAAGTTGGCTGGAAGAGCCCTATTGTATGTATCATACACTCAGTCCCTGCCTGCAGCAGAAGGGAAAGAAATCAAAGACAACTTTGAAAAGCAACTCAAATGTAGACACTCCACCCTGCACCGTCTCTACAGCCAGCAACAGCAACAGATGTTCCTTCCATATTTGACTTTGTTTAGCCAAATAAGAAAGAAAGAAAGAAAGAAAGAAAGAAAGAAAGGAGGGAGGGAGGGAGGGAGGAAGGAAGGAAGGAAGGAAGGAAGGAAGGAAGGAAGGAAGGAAGGAAGGAACAAAGAAGAAAGAAAGGAAGAAAGAAAGAGAGAGAAAAAGAAAAGGAGAAAAGAAAAAGAGAAAGAAGGAAGGAAGGGAGGGAGGAAGGGAGGGAAGGAGAAAAGGAGGGAGGGAGAAAAAAGAAAGAAGAAGAAGAACAGAAAGAACAAGAAAAAAGAGAAGAGAAACAAAAGAGGGAGGGAGAAGACAGAGAGGTGTTTTGGAGCAACATAAAAATCTTAAGCAACTCAGATATTAATCTGTAGCACTGCTTGACTTTTTCCTAGTTTACTGTATGATACCTGATACAAGAAAGTATAAAAAGAAGTCTTTCTAATGCCTTTAACCAACTGTCTAATTCAGTACATGAGGATTTCTTCCTGAAGTTGAGAGATTTCCTCACAGCCAAAATAAAAGATCAATTACTGTTATTATGAGGATTTAAAGCGGACTTATTTTTTTTAAAACTCCTTTTCTTTCTCCCGAGTACCTCTGGCACTGGTCTGATTATTCCTGAATTGAGAGGTGGCTGGGATCCAGGTAACTAGGAGGATCATGGGGCCAGAAGGAAGAATGTGCCCTGGGCAGAGCTGCAGGGTGTGTCTGTTTTGCTTCTAGAAGGCAGTCAGGCGGAATGGCCAGGCTTACCCATTGTGTGACCCTGGACAAGTCACTTAATGATCTTCAGGAGCATATGCCATCTGCTCCCCAAGCAGATTGGTCAGTGCTTGGTGTTCCTTTTGTCCTACTTACCCGTCTTGAAAGATTATTTTCCCATTTTAATTCCTTCCTTAGGGAATTTAGACTTTTTTTTGTTTTTTTTGTTTTTGGAGGGCAGTTGGGGTTAAGTGACTTGCCCAAGGTCACACGGCTAGTTTTTTTGTGTGTTAAGTGTCTGAGGCCAGATTTGAACTCAGGTACTCCTGACTCCAGGGCCAGTGCTCTATTCACTGCACCACCTAGCCGCCCCAGGAATTAAGACTTTTAATGATAAAAGGAAAGGATAGTTACTCCATCCCTCTTTTGTGTCATAGCAGATTTTTCCTGCAGAGCATCCCAAAATGAGATGGAATCTAAGTGCTAAGCTAGGTACTGATTGTGCCTAATTTAAATTGAGTGGATTTCCCCAATTCCATGTGTTCTGTTGTCCAGCCTTACCCCTCACTTGATTTGCAGGGTTAGGTTTCTTGCACTTGTTGGGATCCAAGTGTGTCCAGTTTGAGCATCTCTTGGTCTTTGTCTATGCCTGGGAGGTTGCAGCTCCCTAGAGATCAGCAATTCCATGCATCTCCAGCTCTCCTCAGAACCATGGCTCAGCTAGTTCTCTACTGCTTATGAAGTCAGCCTTCTATGCACTGTATTCCTTCTTTTTTAATTTTTCTTTTGTATTTTGAACTTTAACATTCTCAACTAACACAAGCATTTCAATATACAAGGAACAAGGAAGAATATTACATAAGAAACAACTACAGATACATAAGTTTTGTTTTTTAAGACGTATATGAGGAGTGTAGGAGAGAGAGAAAAAAGAGATAGGCATAGACATAAACAGCCATAGATAATGACACACATAAACATGGATATAAATGACATAGATGGGGATGCATGATGGGAAGGGCCACTGCTGTTGGGCCACGTTTTTGCTGTTTAGTTGTTTCAGTCCTGCCTGACTCTTTGTGACCCCATTTGGGACTTTCTTGGCAAAAATACTCTACTGGTTTGCCATTTCTTTTCTAATTCATTTTACAGATGAGGAAACTGAGGCAAACAGGGCTAAGTGGCTTCCCCAGGGTCACACATCTAGTAGGTACTTGAGGCCAGATTTGAATTCAAGTCTCCCTGAGATCGTAGGCGTTATGCACCACCTAATTCCATCTACTGCACCATCAAGCTGCCTGATGTTGGACCCTGAGGACTCATTTAACTGGTTGCTGAGTCAGAACTCTGTGGGTGTGTAAGGGGCAATTTCTGATCCCCACCCCCCCCCACCCCAGCTCTCTCTTCAGGCCTCAGCCAATGCCTTACTTGGCTCTGGAGCACTGCCATGGATTTCTATCATTGGACCTTCGGTGGTTCTTCTGACCTTTTAAAACATGACCTGGACCACTCCACTATCTCAACACTAACTCATCTAAGAGTGACAAGGAAAAAACACCTAGCGGGGCAGCTAGATGGCACAGTGAGTAGAGCACCGACCTTGGAGTCAGGAGGACCTGAGTTCAAATGTGACCTCAGACACCTGACACACTAGTCATGTGACTTTGGGCAAGTCACTTAACCCCAATTGCCCTAGAAAGAAAGAAAGAAAGAAAGAAAGAAAGAAAGAAAGAAAGAAAGAAAGAAAGAAAGAAACACCAAGAGGGAAAGAAACTGATTTGCCGTGTGTTCCTGAACACAAAGCAGGGATTGGGTGTGATGAGCAGGACCACAGGAGATGTCTTTCTTCCCTCTCAGAGATTCATAGCAGTTCTTGCCTTGATGACCACCAGAAAAGAGAGATCTCCTTTCTTCACTGGAGCCTTTGGTACATACTCTCAGCTGGAGCTCAGCAGTCAGTTAAAAACCTGCTTTTGCAAGCTTCCTGGCTATGTGATCTTGGGCAAGTCACTAAACCTCTGTCTCCCTTGGTTTCCTCATCTGTAAAATGGGACTAATAATAATACTAGGTATTCACAAGGTAATTGTGAGGATAAAGTAAAATAGTATTTGTAAAGAGGCTTGGAAACCTTAATGCACTATAGAAAAGTTGCTTATTATTATTATTCACATTGTACTAAGTGGATAGAAAAGTCACAGGAAAACAGCATTCTCTGAATCAGAGGTCGAGTCCCTCAATTTTCCACCCTTACACTTCCAGGATCAGGCTCACCAAACTCCCCCTGGGGGTCGGCAGCAGGCTGAGCTCCCTGGTGAGTTCTGGGGATTGCACTCTCATTGTCTAGTACTTCCATTACATATATATTAAATTTAACAATGTCACAACAAACTAAATTGTTCCATATGTTTGTCTCGCTTTGTGTTCTTATTTTTTTGGAGTGCTTAAAAAACATTTTATTGATGCTCTTTTAAACATAAAAATGACTACCCATTAATCTACCTTGCTCTAATCCCACATAAGCTCTTCCTTGTAACAAATGTTGGCTACCCCCTTCTTTGCCAGCATATGCCCCCTTGGGGTCTAATTGGTTGCAAAGCTGTGGGTCAGTATGTTCCCGCGTCAATGATGTCTTTCCCCATCTATCTCCACTCACTGCATGCAGGCAATGCAGAAGGTAAAAGTGGCTGTGAAATTGTCCATGGATACAGATACCCAGCTGGTGCATGGATCCAGAACAAAGTGATGAGAAGATGTTCTGCTTTTCATGCTTTTTTTGCAAGCTGCCTGTGGAACTTTCTTCTTTGTCTAAAACAAGCACTTCAATAGTGTGATGGATCTGTGGGCCATGGTCTTTTCCTCAGTGCAGGGTACAACTCATCCGTGCCTTCTTCTCTTGAGCGATTCTTGCAACCCAGGAAATTGGGCCCAGAAATAGATATTAAAACTTCACCTTAAAGAGTTTGTTCTAGAAGAAAAGAAAATGCACTTCTCTTCCTTCTTTGCAAACAAGGGGAAATCTGGGTCTGGAAAATCACATATTTTATTAGTCTAAGATAATGTGTTGGTTATTTTTGTTGAATTGATTATCTTTTTTCCCCTTCTTTTCAAACTTTTGCCACTGTTGTGTAAGGTATAGCTTGCTGGAGAAGGGCAGAGGGCAAGGTTATATTTGGAAAGAAAGTGATAAAAAAAAAATCAGTGAAATTTAGAAAGAAAAAAAACCTTCTCTTTGATTCTTTCTGCTCCTTGGAAGTGATTACTTTGGAAATGAAGGATTGGAATGTCTGGGTTTGAGGTGATGACAAGAGGTCATCTGGTCTAGTCCCTGTCTCCTCCCAAGAATAATTTAAAAATTATGATCCCACCTCCTCAAATAACAGATAAACAGTAGTCTTTCTTTCCCTTAGGCACTACAACTTTACTCTGTGTCAATGGTTCCCAACTGGTAAGATGAGGATATAAAAGCAGTTAATTTTCTCTCTCTTCCTCAGAAATGGTTGGTCCTGTGTGGTCCTCCTTGGGTGGGTCCCTCCCTGGGCATAGAAATCCCATGCCCTGTTTCCTCATCTGGCAAAGTGCACTGGGAAAGTCCTGCTTCCCGACGTTTAGCTCAGGCCCAGCAAGAGAGAAGATCAGAGACGTTACAGCAGGGCCCCATTCTAACAAGGCAGAAAATACAAGTTCTTCTAAACACTGGGCTTCCTGTGCAAAAACCAAAGCCCGACAGCACACCCTCTCTGGTGGGTCTCTGCTCCTGCCAGTTTCTCCCCTTGTAAAGATCGGTATCATGGGGTGAAGAGTCATATCACTCCAGGCAGGCCTTTCCCCCAGTAAAGTTTTCTCACTTTCAATTACCCAGGCCAGCTGTAGACCTTACGTAACATGGCCATTTGGCTCCTCCTTTGGAGGAGGATGTGGAATCATCTGGCGAGCTTAATGAGTCACCGCCAGATCTAGGGAGCAGACACAGTGAACTGTTTGCATTATTTCAGCAGGAACTTCTAGTAAAGGATGCTGACGAGTGAAGCGATGCCTCCGGAGGTTGTGGGCAAAAAAAAGGGGGGGGGTCCAAAGGAGGGAAACCACGTTGAATGGTATGTACCTCGGAGGCATGGGAAACTCAGCTGGATTCCCTAAGAAGGGGAGGTCCACTGTTCCTCCCTGCCTCTGGGGTTGGTGTAGCCTTTCTCCCTCCTATTCTCAGCCTGGATCCAGGATTCTGTGGTGAAGGCTGGAGCTGGAGAATGGTTTGAATTTTTTTCCCCCAAAATCTTCCAAAGAATACCTTTAGCCTCCTTATATTTTAACTTTGAAAAAAAGTTGGACAAATGGTGAGATTTTTGAGGATTGAGGATTTTTTTTGTTGTCCCCAGGGAAGGGACTGAGTTGTTTAGTGACTTGTCCAGGTTCACACAGACAGTCTGTATCAGAGCTGGGATTCAACCCAGTCCTTCTTCACTGAGACCAACTCTCTTTCTCCACTGCACCCGGATGTCTCTCCAAGTTAGAGAAACAAACAACAAACTATAATGGACGTATGGACAAGGAAACATATTCCCTCTCTACAAATCCCTCAGGAATCCCTGAGAGCTTTTCATGAGTTTTAAAACATCTACGATAAAGGCAGAAAGAAAACTTCACCGGCTGATTTCGGTTCTTCCAAGCAGATGATCACAATCTTCATCAAGACCTCTTCCTCAATACCAGGGTGCTTGCTTCAACGACCATGGAAACAAAAACTGTTAAATCCAGGAAGGTCTTTTTGTTCTTGTTGCTGTTCAGTTGTGCCTGACTCTTTGTGACCCCATTTGGGGTTTTCTTGGCAAAGATACCTGAGTGGTTTGCCATTTCATCCTACAGCTCATTTTACAGAGGAGTAAACTGAGGAAACAGGGTTAAGTGACTTACGCAGGGTCACACAACTAGTAAGAGTCTGGGGCCAGATTTTGAGCTCATAAAAATGAGTCTTCCTGATTCTGGACTCTGTTTACTGAAAGTAGTCTACCAAACCCATTCTATAGACAATGGTAACAGCATTTCTCATTTAGCACTTGAAGGTTGGTGAAACACTTTATACAGGTTAACTCATTTGGTCCTCCTTTGAGGTAGCTTCCATTTTACAGATGAGGAAACTGAGGCAGAGAGGTAGAAAGTGACTGAGGCAGGATTCAAACTCAGGTCTCCCTGACTTGCAATCTCACAAGTGAACCACCTAACTGCTTACAGGAGGAAAGTGGTGAGGTTCTCAGAGAAGTGATTCGCCTGACATCATAGTTAGTCAGCTTAGCCATTTCCCAATAGAAAAAAAATTCTAGCTTTGTGTTCAAAAGTCATAAATTTGAATCCTAGTTTCGCCTCTTGGAAAGAATGCTAAATTTGAAATCAGAAGACATGGGCTCGAATTTTGACTATCACTTGCTACCTTTGTGATGACAGATGAGTCATTTCATATTTCTAGACCTTGGTTTTTTCTTTTTTTTTTTCTCTTTTTGCTTTTTTTGGAGGGGGGAAGGTAAGGCAATAGGGGTTAAGTGACTTGCCCAAGGTCACATGGCTAGTTTTTTGGTGTTAAGTGTCTGAGGTTGGATTTGAACTCAGGTCCTCCTGACTCTAGGGCCAGTGCTCTCTATTCACTGAGCCACCTAGCCTCCCTAAGGCCTTGTAAAAGGGTTGGACTAGATGATGAAGTAAAATTCTCTTCTACCTCTAAATTCTACAATCTGACCCAGTCCTTTTCTGTTCTATTTCTGCCTCCCATTGGGTATGACTGCTTATGGCTGGTGACACCCCAGGGCTCTGACCAGGTTCTTCTTGTCCCCTTTCTCTATAGACTCTTTCTTGGGAATCCCATCAAGTCCTACATGTGGTGAGCCAAATTGGCCTGTTCTAGGACTTAGATAAGAGACCTTAATTATGTACCCTAATTCCTCTCGAGGTGACGTGGCTTGCAAAGGCTGGCTCCCCTGAAAGAACCTCAGGGGTATACTTAAAAACACTTTTGTCTGAGATCCTGACATCAAAACTATTGCCCCCAAACTTCAGGTACTTTAAAAGGACAAGTCTTTTATTAGATTTTCCATTCCTGTTTTGGTCCCAAGGTATAGCAGATTCAAGACAACTATTTACAAAACCTAGATAGATGTTTGGAGGTCTGCTCTGATTTGCATCCTCTTTCTTAATGCCTTTAAAATGTAAACTCACTTCCAAAAACCTGTTGGGTTTCCCAAGACTTTTTGGTGCCTAGAAATCAGAAAATTTGATTGTATCTGAGTGACTTCCAGAACGCAGCAGACCATTGTAATGATAAAACTATGCTAATATCCCAGGATGTGACAAACTAAGCCTATTGATGAGAATTCTTGAATCTTTGTCCTTTGGATCTTTAAAAAGCTTGTTCAAATCATCATTAAACAGAATTCATCGTTCTTCCCTGAACTACCCACATGGCCTGGTCTCTTCTTTTTATTCACATCTCCAATCATGCTTCATGCTGCACGTTAAGCTGGCCTCAACACCTACAGATTCAGCTAGGAACTCCAGGCAGATGACATGCAAATCTTCAGATCTCTTGATCCTCATCTCTCCCCTAATTTATATACCCAACTATCCTAAACTTCTAATAGTCTGTTGACTGTTTCCACTTGGATAAGCTAGAAGTGCTTCAAGCTCAGCACGTCTAACACAATACTCATCATGATCCTATGAGCTTTTCCCTTATATGACCCCCTTCTCTCCTCTAACTTCCTTGATTTGGTTGAGGACAGCATCATTCTTTGTCTCAGGTTCAAACCTGGGCATCATCCTCCACATGACTCTCACACCCCATCAATAGTTGTTGGCCAATCGGCTCATCACTTCAGGGACCACAACGTTTCTCTCTCCTGTCCCCGTCTTTGTACTTGCATGACTACCATTCTAATTTAGTCCTTTACCACCAGTCAACTTACCTATTGCAATAGACTTTTAAAATATTTTTCCCCAAAGTAGATGTTAAAGTAAGTTTTTAACATGTTTTTTAAGTTTTGAGTTCCAGATTTCATACCTTCCTCCCCTCCTCCTGTCTCCGTCCCCTCCTCGAGACAGTAAGCAATCAGATATAGGTTATACACGTGCAATCATGTCAAACACAAAGCAGCCTTTTAGTCGACCTTCAGGTAGCGCACCTCTTCCTTGTCAAATTCATCTTCTCACAGCTGCCAAACTGAACCCCCTAAAGCTCAAGTCTGACCATGACATTCCTACTGTTCAAGAAGCTCACTGGCTCCCTATTTCCCTTAGGCACTGAAAATATGTCGTGACCTGATCCCAACCTATCCTTTCAGGCTGATTAATCTCCCCAATGTACTCATTGTCTCAGCCTCACTGGTCCAGCTGTTGCTTCCCCCACTCAATGCCCCATCTCCCATCATCAGACCTTTGCATAGGCTGTTTCCCCTGCCTAGAATGCTCTTTCTCCTCACCTCTTCCTCTTCAAACACTTAATAGTTAATAGCTGGAATTCATATAGCATTTCATGTGCCAAGCCCTTAGTACATTAAGCACTTTCTAATTATTACTTTATTTGATCCTGAGAGGTAAGTGTTATTAGTATCCCCAGAGGCTGAGGCAAACAGAAGTTAAATGACTTACCCAGGGACATAAAGCTGGTAAGTGACTAAGGCTGGATTTGAACTCAGGTTTGTTTTTTTTTAACTTCAGGCTGAGAGATCTACCCACTATGCCATCTAACTCCCTTAATAACATCCAAGGTTCAGTTCAAGAGCCATTTCTTACTTGAGGTCTTTCTTGAATAAACTTCAAATCACTTTTTAATCTACTTCATACACACACACACATATGTATGTATGTATGTGTTTATCTGAAAAAAAATGTTGTTTCCTTCAGTTGAATGTAGGTTCCCTGAAGTTAAGGATAATTTCATTTCTGTCTATAAATCTCATGTGCTTAACACAATACCTTACATATGCTAAGTACTCAAGTATCTACTTAAGTAGATACTTAAATGCTCATTAACATGTTCTTCAGGGTCAGAACTCTGAAGGATTTCTTCTCTCCTCTCATCCTCTCCACCAAACACACATATATTCATGTCAGGGATAGTCTCAGTATTCCCACACGGTCTAAAGGCCTGTGCTTGGCTTTTGAATACATTTATGGAAGCCTACCTCCCCTAAGTCCTAGCCTGGTGTTCTCCAGGCCTCAAAGTGAAAATTCCTTTGCCAAGATGAAAGCACTAGATATGCCAAGAATGTTTTTAAGACTCCTGGTGATCCTGTATATGTAGGGTTTGTGGGAATGCACAATTTCACAGTGGTGTCAGTGTAAGCTTCCAAATTCATAAGTCTCCAATTCTGGGAATTTTCATTTTAAACTTTAACAGAAGCTCATCTACAATTAGGCTTGCATGAGAAAAAGAAGACTGAGAGTCAAGACAATTATTTCATTTAGAAGGAAAAAGGAATCAGATTCCTAATTTTGAAGATAAGGCTTCCAGGGCTTGCCTTGTGCTGACTGACCAACTGCTTTGATCCACTTCTCTCTATAATTGCCTGGCTCCACATTTCCCTCAGCCTGCACAGGTATAAGCTCAGTTTCACATCAAAAGCTGGGGTAGCATCTCTCTTTGAAAGCAGATCTTTGCTGTCAGACTTGATCATGACTCTCTCCTGGGGGAAGCCACCACCAGGGACATCTGGGTTATCTCTGTTGGAGGGGGACATTTTCAGAGCTTTCTTCGAACTGGTCACTTCGTTACTCCTTCCCTTTCCTTCACTGCCCACCCATCAGTAGAGCTCAGTAGGCTGAAGGGGGAAGAGGTCAGATACCAAGAGTCCAATGAAGAGAGTATTGCAATAGCTGACCTAGGGTGGTGGGCACATGAGTGAAGTGAAAAGTAGGGGAGAGAAAGAAGTGTTGTGGCCTGAGAATCAACAAAAATTCCATTTGATTATTGATTAGGTATGAGTGAGAGTGAAGTCAAGGCTAACTCCCACAAGATTCTTGATTTCTTATTGAAAGTCTATAATGTAGTCTTTCTAAATGAACTATCTGTAGGAGGTTAGTATCATGAAGGCTAGACCAAAAAACATTTCAGTTTCTTAGGAAATACAAATCCCTTCTGTAAGAGAAAATTTTTTTATTGGCTACATATTGGCTACATCCAGGAATTCATCTAGGTAGGGAAAGACAGTGATCTTGCCCTCTTGGCATAGCCTTTAGGCTCAGTCAGATCTATTTGCATAAGATACAAAGCATTTTGGTTCTCCTGAAAAGAATTCGGTGGGTAAAACCTACACAATGCTGTGGCATTTCATTTCAAAAGGGTCCTCTCACTCCAACCAAAAAGGGTTAAGGGTACAAAATTCCAATGGAGAAGTTAAGCATGGAGTTGCATGAACTTTCTGACCCTAAGTCAGAGTAAGGCCTCTGACAAAGAGGTTGCCCTCAAAGACTAGGAAAACAAGGTTAAAAAAAACCGTATTTAAATTTGAAGGTACCAATGAACTGTGTCCCAAAGAATTTGACCACTGGAGTGAGAAATCTCCTCCTGCAAAGGAAATACCTTTTCTAGACAAGGCTCATAGAAAGAGACAAACTTCCTTACTGGAGAAGGCCACAGAAAGGTTTTTTTTTTCCTTGTCCTATGACTCAGTGGTTATTTCTGCTTTTCAAAAAGAAATCCAACTGAAATGCCTTAACTAAAGAGCAGCAGCAGAGCCCATTCCTCTTCTTCTGCAGAAAAGGCAGCACTCCACTTGAGGACTCTAGCTGAAGCCTAAAGCTGGAAGCAAGGAAAACTTCAAGCAGAGAAATATAAGAACAACAACCTAACATATATCACATGTGGAAGAGATGAGATGCCTGGTCGACTATGTGTCATATAAAAAAACAGAGGGGAAAAGCCCATGGAGAGCAATATGATGAATCATCAGAAGATACTAATTGTTCTACAACACTGGACATGCGAGTATTCATGTGCCCTGACCATATGTACCTCCTCCATGAAACTGCCATAGACATATATGTCCTCTATGTGTTTCCTTCAATACAATTTCCCTAGTCACATGTGTTTGCTCTGTGTGTTCACTCATCCTATTGATAAATATGTGTGGAACAGTGTGACCCAGGTCACGCTATGGATCAGGTTTATGGGGAATTGCTTTGTAGCTACTTTTCTCACTATCCTATTTCATTAAATGGCCTTGCTTTGAATAGATTGTGTCATGTGGCTGACTAAAGAAAAAAAAATAACACATTGGTGGGGACTTATGAGCAATGGCTTTTACATGTATTCAGACCCTTGTCCCTCCCCTCCCAGAGTACCTTAAGCATTATGTGGGGGACTCACTTATGTGGGTTGGGGCATGCTCTTCATGGGCCAAGGTTATGCTGCAGAATCAGTGACCTGGAGCAAATACCCATTCCTTACCCACTCTTTGTTCTGTTCTCCTTGTTCTAAGGCCCCCAAGCAATTCTTAGTGTAGCTAAGAGAGCTCTTTCAGATGGGCAGATCTGACGGCTTAGATGTGTTTCCTTTCTTGAAACAACGTTAATTTGTCCAGTTTTGTGGCTTTTTTCTGTGGAACAACATTAGCTCATCCAAGTCTGTGGTTTATTTGAAAACGAAATTCCAGTAAATCTTTCACACCATCTGGCAGTGTTGTGATTGGCTGGGAGAAGCCACTGCATACACAAGAAAACAAAGAAAAAAAACCTCCCCAAAGCAGAAAGACTCCCTATAAGCCCAAGACCCAGGGAAACCTAAACAATTCTGTCCTGGGAAGGCACTGTCTGAACAAGAGCTAACCTGTCACTTCTCCAGAGAGTGCCAGTTTTTCTTAAGAGCTATAAAACAGAGCCATCTATGAAATTCCCAGCCTTTCTATGGGAATAGTTTTCCAAGAGAATCCCTAAGCTATTTAGACTTTGGGGGTAAAGTTTGAACCATCAGAGAAAGCGGGAAACCACTGGGGGAAATGGAAAATTTTAAAATCAGTGATTGAATCATTCAAGAATACATTAAAATCATATTGAAAATATTGTTGATAGCTGTTCATATGTTTTTAAACTTCTATCATTGTAGAATAGCTCTAAAATGCAAAACAGTCTTCTGGTCTAACCTCCTCATTGTATATATAAGGAAACAGCCCCAGTAAGGAGAAATGACTTGCCCAAAGTCACACAAGTGGTAAGTATCAGAGACAAAATGGCCTCCTGGCTCTAAAACCATCACTCTCACCAATATATCACTTAACACTGTATCACTCCTGAATTTTCAACTTATGCAGAGAAAGGTGATTTCTATATTATCCAATGTATATTTTCTGAGATAACGAATGACACAGACTTTAGGAAGTATGTTGCTCAGTCCTATTTGAGCCACGGTCTTAAGTTTCCAAAAATACTGTTTTAGGAGCTGTCACATTTACTGCAATTTGGCCTACAAGGAATCTGACACAAACTCATGTTCATTAATTGGCCAGGCCACATTTGCTGGTAGCTTGATCTCACAGCAGATAGAAGCTTGGACTTGGAGAAAGGAAGACTTGAATGCAAATCTTGCCTCAGACATCTCGTAGCTGTGTGATCCTGAGCAATGTTTCTGTGACTCAGTTTCTTCAGCTGTAAAAAGAGGACAGTAGAATTTACCTCAGAGAGTTGGGAAAATCAAACAATATATGTAAAGCACATGTAAAACTTAAAATATTTTATGAATGTTAACTATTATTATTATTATGACAAATAATAGTACGCAATTCCTCAGTACTTTAAGGTTAGCTAAGACCCCTTCCTAAAAAAAAACTACTTTGTGAATCAGGTAGTGAAATGACTGTTATTCTGTTTTTATAGATTAGAGCCCAACGGAGTCTTATTCCAATGTCTTAGTGAGGTATTGAGGGAATCAGGGGATCTTGAAGACTCTGCCCCGGAGTCCAAGAGTTAGAAGGTTCTACCATGCTGAAAAGATTTTGGCCATGGTCCTAGCAAAAAACTGCGTCTCCTCTCCAAGGGCCAGTCTAGTTAAGTGTAGAAAGAAATGTTTAATCAAGCAGTATGTTCTACATGAAAAATTTTCTGATCTTCAGTGGCAAATCCCTCCCCCCTCTTATTTTTTTTTGGTATCTATTCTGCATACATGCTTATGCATCTATCTCTTCTGATCAAACATAAGATCCTTGAGGGCAGGGATGATTCCACTTTTATCTTTTATCTTTATCTTCCAGCATCAAACACAGAACCTGGCATAGTAAGTGATTGTTGGTTGATTGACTGCTGATTATACCATACTCCATTTGGTTTTGGTTTTTGGTCACTTACATTGTTGCGATTATTGCGTAGTTTTCTTCCTGTTCTGCTTACTTCTCTTTGCACCCTCTCGTATTTCACTAAAATCTTATAATTTCTTAGGTTGTGGTAGCATTCCATTCTTTTTTTTTACCATAATTTATTTAGTCATTTCATAATTAATGGGCATTTACTTTATTTAGATTTTATCTTAAAAGACAGGAACATATTGGTTACCAACATGAGTCACTTCTGAATTGTCTGTATAGCAAACATCAAAATCAATACCAAAGGAGAAGATATGGTGTGTGATTAAAACAATTCTAACTTGATTTATTTAGACAAGCCGTTGATGCTGAAAAATGGGAAATGGGAGAAAGAAACAAGACATCAACAGACTATCACCATTTCTTAAGGACATTTATTTGACACAGATCCATCACCACAGAGAGATCAAAAGAGCTTAGAAACTGCCTTCACCAGAAAACACTTGATTCCCTTGCCAAGCAGAGAGATGTGGCAGCCAAAGGCAACACTGGGTTAGAATATAAACTCATTTGCAAACTATTACGGAAGAAGATGATGAAAGTTTATAAGCCAATATCAGCCTCATAAACTAGGAACCAAATGGTGGGCCAAGGTTATAGCAAGCTTGGTCAAAGCCCAAATTCAGCCAGATAATCCAGATAACCAGATCATGTAGGAGGAAATTGAAAGAAGGAAAACAAACAGATGAAAAAATGGAACAGATCTATCATGATGGCTGCAGCACATGGCTTTTTACTAATGATAACAGGATTTCCATACTTAAACATTAACATCACAGCATCCAATGCGTGCCATGATGATGAAAAATAGCATTAAAGAAAACAAAAAGCAGTTGAACTAGACCAATTATACATAACAGAGGTTGGTAGCAGAAGGGAACAATTTTAAAAACTGTGAGAGAGGAATATTTTAAAGGTATCCGAAAGAAGAGAAAATGATAAATGCTTCAGGATGAAAAAGAGATGATATTTCTGGGGAAAGATTAAGAAAATAATAATAATAATAAATAAGCCCACTTTCCCATTTCCAAAAAAGCTTTATAAAAACCAATCTAAATATATGTCATGGGTATGCAAGTATGTATATATATATATATATATATATATGTATGTATGTGTGCGTGTGTGTGTATACATGTATGCATGTATACATGCATGCAGGTATATGTATTCGCTGTTGTTCAGTCATTTTTGAGTCAACTCCAACTCTTTGTAACCTCATTTGGGGTTTTCTTGCAGTGGTTTGCCATTTCCTTCTTCAGCCCATTTTACAGATGAGGAAACTGATGCAAACAGGATTAAGTGGCTTCCCTGGGGTCACACAGCTAGTAAGGATCTGAGGCTGGATTTAAACTAGGGAAGATGAGTCTTCCTTAATCCAGGGCAAGCATTCTATAAACTGTGCCACCTCGCTGCCCTATGTATATGTATATAGGTATATTTGTAATGTAAATAGAGTAGGAAGATCTTCCCTGCCCATTAATAAGCCTAACACATGGAGCTTGTAATCACATGGAGCTTGGTGCATGGGAGGAGCTTGCTCAAGGAAGAGAGAGAGAGAGCATGAGCAGAGGGCAAAGAGTGAGGCAGAGAGAGAAAGAAGCAGCTTGAATTCAGAGGGGAGAATCTTGCCTAAGACAACTTGTTTGTGGGGAGGCCTAAAAGAAAGGAGGTTTAAGATGCTGGTGCTCCCTGGATTAGTGAAAAGTACCCTGTTAAATCTTACCTCCTGGAATCCTTATGATGTTCCAAATAAATATTTTGGTTTTGCCTTTGAAGAAGAAAGTTTAATATATTTTGCCAATCTACCCTGGAAATATGCATGCATATTCATAACGAATGTTATGTGTATCACGTTGACATTACATTTGGTGATGCGGATGGGACCGCAAAATATAAAACCTCTATTTGGAGACAGGAAGGCTCTAGGGAAGAAAATGGGTATCCTGGAATGGGAGGATTTACCTTATTCCTCCCTGGCTAGAAAATGGGTTAAAAGCATGGGACTTTGTAAAACTGGGAAGAGAAAGAAAAATGTTTGCAAGGAATACCAATAAAACGTGAGAAATAAATGGAAGTGATCTGTAGAAGAGGATGGACTTTGCTAACAAGTTATTGTATTATATGTAAAAGTAAAGACAAATTGCTGGAGGAAAAGGTTCAGCTGGAAAAGTAGTTAGTAGATTTGCATGAGACGATTTCTATGTTATAGCCTCAGAACTCTCCTTTAGAAGAGCAAGCAAGAAAGTATGAGGTGGTAGCAGAAAAGAAAGCTGTGAGTTTAGATCAGAAAAAGAAGAGAAAAGCTAACAAGAGGAAGGTGCATGAAATCCTTGCACGCACAGGGCCTGATTGGGACTCAGATACGTCAGCAAAACTAAACAAATTCAGATGAGGAGGCTCCTAGGAATGTGGATGCTCCAAGGAAGCAGGAGAACCAGGGAGGCCACACAGTATTTAAGAAAATAACTGAGGATTTTACTCAGCAGGAGGTCACAGATATTTTAAGTCAATTCACCCCAAAAATGAGAAATTCATTAGTATCTTGGATAGGGAGAATCAGTGACAAAAGGGACCAGAGGAATATCGTTAGCTTTAGCTGCAGTTGCAATAAACAGTATCCCACTGACTCTCTGTGGCCTAGTGGAGATAGACCCTAGTATTCACTTAGATATTATATGAGAAAGTTAAAGGAAGAGGTAACGAAAACTGCAATTATGACTGGGATTCCTAATTGAGGAAACAGGGCACCATCTTTAAGAGGTTCTAGATAAGACTGCACAGTTAGATGACTTAGGGGAATGGGGAAAAGATAAATTTCCTCAAGAGAAGAGAAAATAGAGGATTCAAATTCAGAATAGATTAACAAGGAGAGAAATTTTTACTGTTTTATTGAGAGAAGGAATAGATTATGAAAGAACAGATGGTATTCCAACTAACAAACAATATAAGATGTATTGAGAAAAGGGACTTAATATTAAACAAAATATGGAAGAAAAACTGCCCCTACACATTCTCCTGAATCATCATATCCAAGTTCATCACACCTTCAGGGAGAATAGGAAATTGTCCAAGGCCCAGCTCATATTACAGAAGGACACAGATGGGATTACGGACCCCATATCAGTTTAACAACATGCTGGAAAAAATGGACCAACCATTGTAACTAGGGCATTAATAGATACTGGGGCAGAGGCCTCCCTTATTTATGGAAATTGATGAATTTAAACATGGAACTCCAAATACCATCACAGGACTGGGAAGGGATGAAATACCACTCAGACAAGTTAAACTAAGGATGAAAATTGGGCAATTATCTAAGAAATAATACACACTGGTAACTGTACCTGTTACTGAATACATAATTGCGATAGATATATTGAGAGGTATGACTTTAAATTTGCTTGATAGGAGATATCAATTTGTAGTAAAGAATGTAGGAATTAATTCAATTCTAGTGAGTAAAATAAAAATTAACCCAGTCACCTTATTGAACCTTCAGAAGCAATTACTTTAAGGCAGTATCATGTGCCAGGTGGGCAAGATGAAATCATCAATACTATAAAAAGGAATATGTTGGGGCATAGAAGCAGCAAAGCACCACAGCTCCCACACAAACATGCTAAAAAACTCATAAAATGGGACTCTAAACAGATTTTCAAGCTCCAAAACTCTCCACAAGACAGAAAGCACATCTGTTGCTACAGGCAGCTCACCAGGTGGGGCTCTTCTCAGCAGTCTGGGGGCCTCGGCCAAAACTGGGCTGCTCAGGCTCTGGGGCATCGGGCGGGGAGCCGCATTTATAGGAGAGCAGATTGGCTGCACTGGATGCACAGTTACCACATTTATCAGGCCAGAAGACAAAAAGGCTAAGTGAAAGGTCAGTGGATTTTGCTGACTGGGGAGGAGAAGAGCGGATCCAGCCAAACTGCTCCCAGGGCAAGGAAGCAGCAGGAGGTGGCTGTAGCAGCAGGAACGGAGCAGCAGCGGCTTCCACTGGGCTGCTTCAGAGCCCTCAGCCTGCAGATAGCAAGCGGGACTGACGCGATCCATCAAGGCCAACGGCTCTTGCGTTGAACATCCTGGATCTGGATCGTGGTCTTGAGTGGTGGTCTTGGGGTGTGCTTTCAGTGAGCCAAAGCTTGGGTGGGGGCTGCAACATCCCACTAATAGCTCCAGCAGCTGTGAAGGCTCCAGCGATTTGGGACAGAGCTTTCTCCCTCCAGGAAGCAGAATTCCACAGAGATAAAAAACCAAGCAATTA
>CM053597.1:141437738-141453596 GCA_028646575.1 Pseudocheirus occidentalis | reverse complement strand
CAGATTGTGGGAGGGGTCTTACAGTGGGATCAATGTTCTGGACTGTGGGGTAGGGGCAAAAAGGGGAGAAAATTTGTAACTCAAAACCTTGTGTAAATGAATGATGTAACCAAGAAAATAAATTAAAATTAAAAAAAAAAAGAAATGAATCAGACCACAGTGAGTAACTCTTGCATTCCTGGCCTGGCGGATGTGCAATATAGAAAAAATAAAGAGAAGGGAAAGGAAGGGAAAAAATTGTTTTATTTAATCAGAGAAGCAACATGACCACAGTAGTGTTTTACTAAGCTAATTCTGGCAGCAGTAGATGGAATGGGCTACTTCTCCAAGGCAAAGAACAAAATTTGGGGGTCAAAGCAACTGTGTTTAAATCCTAGCTCAGCTCTATGACTTAAGGATTTCATCATTCAATTCAAATGTATCATTTAATTTTTTTTGAAACTCAGTTTCCTCCTCTATAAAATGAGAATTGTAATATATACCCTCTAAATCTATTTGTGGTTTTATCCCTAAAGGGAAGGCTCATAAGACCATAAACATAGTGTTAGAAGGAACTTCAAAGACCGAGTCCAACCTTCTCATTTTATAGATGAAGAAAACTTTAGATTTCAATTCTTGCCTCTGCTGTAACCCCCTCCTAGAACTTCCCAAGGCACCAGGACCTCCTCATCTTGAAGCACCCATCAACCTTGCCAGTTCCCTTGTCCCATTGATAAATCCTGTCTGGGACCTCCATTTCATTTTATTTTTTCCTATTAAACACATTTTCACAGTAGTTATGTAGCACAGAATTATAACAAATGGGAGAGACCATGTGAAAGAAAAAAATAAACAAAACAAAAAAGAAAATAGTCTGCTTCACTCTGCATTCCAAATCCATACTTCTTTTTCTGGATGTGGATAGCATTTACCATCATGAATCCTTTGGAGCTGTCTTAGGTCTTTGCATTGCTGAGAAAGGCTAAGTGTATCAAAAATTAGTCTTCACAAACTGTGGCTATTTCTGTGAACAATATTCTCCTGATTATGCTCACTTCACTCAGTATCAGTTCATATAAGTCTTTCCAGGATTTTCTGAAGAATGCCTGTTCATCATTTCTTATAGCACAATAGTGTTCCATTACATTCACATACCACAGCTTGTTCAACCATTTCCCATTCAATGGGCATCCCTTCAGTTTCCAGTTCTTGACCACCACAAAAAGTGCTGCTAGAAATATTTTTGTACATGTGAGTCCTTTCCCCATTTGTATGATCTCTTTGGGATATAGCCCTAGAAGTGGCATTGCAGGGTCAGAGGATATGCACGTTTTTTTTAGCCCTTTAGGCATAGCTGGGATGTTCATTTTAGAGAGGAGCCCATGTTGACCAACCTTCATTCCCCTCTTAGTTGTGCTGACTTTCCAGACTTTAACATTATGACCCCATCTGGTACCTTCCTTCATCCCACACACCACCTAATCAGCTACCTTTTGAGTTTTACCTTTTCCCATCAGAATGTAAACTCCTTGAGGGCAAGTACTGTTTTTCTATTTGCTTGTATTTATAGCCTCAGTGCTTAGTGCAGTGCCAGACACATAGGAAACACTTAATAAATGTGTATTGCCTTGTGTTGCGCAAGACCCAGGCACCCAGAGTCACCCAGGAAGGCTGACATATTTCTGAGGGTAGTCTTGTTTTCACATAAAAACGCTTTTTAAAAAACTTTCGCACTTTGTATCAATACCATTTCAGGGTTTGGTACATGATTGCTAACAGCTATTATAACTGTGGACTGAAAAGTTTTGCCCCCGGGCACTAACATAATCTGTAAGGGGGTCCTTCCTCACTTGAGGGGAAAGCTCCCCTCTCATGGCAGTCATAACCCTTGTATCTTGCCTCATAGTCCTTCACAAGTCTGTGCATTGAGAAACTGTTCCCAGAGTGACACCCTAAAGAGTCATGTTGCTTTCCCTCCCAATGACCCATCATTATCTCTCAATCTATGTGGGAGAGAGGTCCAGATTCTGCCCTCTCTTCTGATACCATCCTGTGAACCCTAGGAGAAGGGAGGAGGGGAGAGGAAAGAGAAGAGGAAAGGAGAGGAGAAGAGAGGAGAGGAGAGGAGAGAAGAGAAAGGAGGGGAGGGGAGGAGAGAGGGAAGGGAGAGGAGAGAAGACAAGAGAAGAGAGGAAAGGAAAGGGACGGGAGTGGAGGGGAGGGAAGAGGGAGAGCAGAGAAGAAAGAAGGGGAGGGAAGGAAAAAGGCAGAGGAGAGGAGAAAAGAGAAGAGAGCAAAGAAAAGGAAGGGAGGGGAGGAGAGAGCAAGGAAAGAAGAGGAGTGGTTAGGGGAAGGAAAAAAAGAGAGGAAGGAAAGATATTTAAAGATCTTAAAAAAGTGATTCTTTTCATGAGGGACCTGAAATCCCAGTAATCCTCTGTAGTAGAAAGAAGCTGAGAAAGGAAAAGAATAGAAAGGGACAGGACAGAATGAGCCATATGACCAGTCTCCAGCCAGGAAGCATCTGCTGTCATCAGTGAAGTCAGGGTTATGATGAACAGTACAATGACCTCCAAAGACTGGCAACTGATGTAAAACCTCCGTCTTGTTTTCCTGCCTTTTCTTGGAGCTCACCAGTGCCTTTAGGGGCATAGCTTGTATCTAAATTACTGCTATAAAATCTGTTTCTGCGTCAGAACCACTGTTCAGGATACTTCCCCAAGCTTGGAGTGTGGAACCAATGTTCAACAATAATGGCCATTTGGGAACAAGAGCATCCGGCAACTTACTTGGCCCTTTCCCAGTCCTATCATTCTGGTTACTTATTGGATTCATTACAAATGCAGCTCATGTTTGGAGCTACAGGATTAGGGCAGAAAGCATTTGGGAAAGATTCCAAGCAGTTCCCACAACCAAAAGAGCAGCAGCAGCTTGGGGCTCTGGGTCACCCACCATAAAATTTCCCTCCAGGGCTATAGTAGAAGGCTCCATTTCCCAGGAGATGGATGGCCTAGTCCCTGAGAAAGCTGAAGCCAAGAGAGGCCTCTCTCCCTTTACTGAAGCTGCAGCTAAGTGGTGATTCCCTTCCCCTGCTGCCATGGCAGCATTAGACCCCAACGCTGGGCTGGGAAATTCCACACCCAAATTTGGCATCTGTTCCTGGTAGCAGAAGATGTTGTGCTGCCCAGTCCCAGAGAGCAGGCAAGAACACAGGCAGGAGGAATCAAGGAGCAGATTGATGGGGGCAGCGACCCAGACTCTCCCACTGAATGTTTGCTTAACTTTATTGCTGGCATCTTAGGGTTAAGGAAATAGCTTCTCATCTCTTTCTTCTGTTAGCAATAAATCCCTGAACCACAGGACTGCCTCAGTTTGGCAGGTTGGTATTCAGATGATTTCTGATGGCCTATGTGCCAACCTCAAGCAAACTAGAATGCTGCCAACTTAGCTTGTACAGAGAATCCCTTCTCTGGGGAAGGAAAATGCCATTCCAAACCCCAGGGATCACAGGATCATTTTATACTTTGAGCTAGACGGGACCTTAGAGGCCAGCTAATTGAACCCCTTTATTTTACAGATATAGAGCTTAGAAACACTTTCCTTCCCATGCAACTGACCAGGTGGGTCACTTGGGGAGAAGCCCCCAGCTTCATTAACCCACAATTCGCGTACACTTACCAATGTCTTTACTTTTAGTAGTCAGCCAATGAAATAGCACAGCGAGAAAAGGAGCAATAAAATATTTTCTCCATAAACCCATGCATATTCTTTCACAAATGCACACATACTCAGTGGAGAGAGTAGACACAGGTGGGGATCTGGGCAATTCACGAAGTCAGGGTGTTTGCATGGAGGGGCACCCATGTGGGGAAATGTGTGTCCAGGGCACAAATAGCAAGAGATAACTCATATCTGCTACTAGAGAGCTGCTGGTGTCTTCTAGGGATTTCTCTGAGTTGTTCCTGGCTCCTCTCCTTCGGTCTTTGCTCGACACATAGTTTCAGCCAGACATTTACTGGATTCTGCTCTGCTGATTGCTCTTTTGTTGAATGTGTCACCTTCATCAGATGCTGTCAGGTGTGGGTCTGATGGCCACATGGCTTTGACTGAACCCCTTGGCCATGGTGCTATCTCCCATGAAAAGAGTGCCATGATCTTTTAGTTCAAAAGGTGTGTGTGTGTGTGTGTGTGTGTGTGTGTGTGTGTCTGTGTGTATGTGTGTGTCTGTGTTTAGGACAGCAGCCAAGATTGTCTCAGCCATAGGATTAGAAAAAGGTAGGGGGGAATCACCTTTTTCTCTTTCTTTTGTTTTTAAGGAATGACCTGTTTCTTTACAGAGTCTTGGTTAGAAGCTCTAGCAGAAAACTATTTGTCCCAGGCGATGAGTTCATTAGGACACATTGCAGCATACTAACCAGACACCTAATGCTTTCAGGCTTAATATTTCTTTGGACTAAACTTTGTGGTACAGGGAATTGAGTCTGTCTTTTGGAGACTCCGATCTAGCTTTGGTAAGCCTTCCATATTCCTCCTGGTTTTAACCTCTGAAGGCCGTCCTGTGCCTCATCATTACCCAAGTGTGGAATTTTAACCCAACAAGTACCAGAAAGCTCTGGGTTTCAGGGTTCCCAGTTTTCTCAGTTCCAAATCTCTTTTCCTTTTCTCATGTAGATAAATGGGTGGGGAACAGGCAGAGATGAAGCTGAGGCTATATAATAAAGATCATTTATCTTTTCAACATCCCTAGTCTTATGTCTGGCCTTTCGTATCAGCTCTAATAGAACTTTGAGCTCACCTTTACACAGACAATGAAACTGAGGTCCAGAGAAATTAGATGAGTTGCCATAAGTTAATATACTTTTCAAGTGGCAGAGCTAGGATTTGAACCTGGGTCCTCCAGTGCCATATCCAACTTTCTTTCAGCTGTACTCTACTGGGAGAGTCTTTCTACCTTTACCCAAGCATATAGCTACAATACACAGCATTTAGCTGAACTGGGAAGAAATAAATTGACAATGCTTGTCCACTCCAAAAAAGGAGATAATCTGTGGTCAGAAACTTAAGACAAAAAGAAATTCTGTTGATGAACAGCATCAGTTCTGAGCTAGATATATAATGACCCGGAGGATTGCTCTGTGATGTAATTGATTATGCCAGTCTCTAGAGTGGTAAATGAACCTCCCCCTTAGTGATAGCTTGGAAGGAATCAGTAGACACTTTTTTGACTACAGTTTTACTCTGGCCGTACAGAGTGTATGTGTTTCCAAAAGAGGGATGTGGGGAGGAGAGGGTGGTTTGGAGAGAATTCACTATTGCCACAAATACAACTTGATGGGCTCATTTGCTCAGGAAAGTGTCTTAAAAGCTTATTGTCAGTCCTCCCCATTCAGGGCATGTGCGAGTCACATGTTGGGCTTGAGAAGCGGTTCTTCCTCCCCGCTGTGGTGAAGCCTAATTAGGGACACCAGACTGCACGGCCAGGCTTTGGTAAACCAGTACTGGTTTCAGTATCACGAATGTGACTGGAAATCACATGAGGGGGACAAACAACTTCCAGAGTGTTTCCTTGGTCAGAGGAGGAAGCCAGAGCAGGAAGGCATCAGAGATGGTCAAGTTTTAGGGGATAGAGAACATGTTGAAGTGTCTGCTGCTATTGCCTGCCCCTGAGAGAAGCCTCTAAAGGACGTAAGCTGGCATTGTTTCTTTTCTTTTTTTTTTAAAGCATCTACTATGTGTCATGCATAGGGCTAAGTATTTTTCAAATATTGTCTCATTTGATCTTTAAAACCTGGGAGAAAAGTGTTCTTGTTATCCCCATTTTATGGTTGAGGAAACTGAGTGGTTAAATGACTTGCTTAGGGTCACACAGCTAGTGTCTAAGGCTGGATTTGAACTCAGGACTTCATGACTCCAGGTCTAAGCACTCTGTCCACTGCACCACCAGCTGCCTAAGTAGTTTTGGTTGCAAGTATCAGGATTCTAACCCATCTTCCCCTCTAACTCCAAATCCAGCACTTTCCAGGCAGGGCACCATATTACCTCCCTTCACTCATCCAACCCACTCATTTTATGAATAAGGTTAACTGGTGACTTGCCCAAAGTCACACTATTAGTAAATTATAAAGACAGTATTTGAACATGTCTTTTGACTCCAAATCCAGGATTCCTTCTTCTATGTCATATTACTGCCCTCTGCCCATGCTGAGTTCTCCTGTTTAGTCCTGCCAGCAGTGATCAAGGAAGCAAGCAGATCAGTATGAGCCATGAGACTGATCCTGGATCCAGCATATGTTAGAGATCTCTGCTTACCCATCCCTGGTAATTGAAGAGCAGGCCAGAATTGACTGGAAGGACAAAGGAAGGGGGAAGAGACCATATGCTTGGCATTGGGAGTATTACTGGTATTGAGATGCATGGCAAAGTGAAAATGAACATCCCCTTCTCCCTTCCAAACCCTGAACTCTACAGGGTATCCCAAATGTCTTAGGGCAGTTTTAAGCTTTGGTAGCATCAGAAAACTGCTCTAAGAGTTTTGGGACACTCTATATAGGTCTTCTTCAGGGACTGGGAAGGGCAATGGCTAGATATCAATCATTTGACATCCATTCCTGCTAGTGTTAGGAGGTGGGCAGCATTCCCAGGTGCTCTATGCATCACCTGCAGAGATTCCTAGGCAATCTTCCTTCTTCCATCTGCTGTCAGCCTCCAAACAAAACCATCAGCCAGAAGTCTTCCTAGGGATATCTGTACCCACATTATGTACCACCCTTCTTGTACTAACCTTCCCACCTTTACCCTTTTGCCCTCCCTCAAAAAAAATCTGCTGACTAACTGAAAGTGAAAAAAAGGGATGATTGTCTTTGAGGTAGGGGATGAGAGACAAATCTGCTAACGACCCCAGGTCAAGTAATTTCCAGGATGTTACCCCAGCTGAATCCTTCCTGAGATGGAATAAAAAGGATAGTACGTCTGGAGTCTTCCAGCTCTCTCAATGCTCCCAGGTTTCAGTGAAGCTAGATTTATATGTGTGAACATCTGTGAAAACTATCTACCAACATTTTGGGGGAAGATGAGGGAGAAAAACTGAAAGGAGAAGACTTTAATTATTCATGAGGGTTTTCTATCTTGTTTTCAGCAAAACCCCTCCCCGCCCCCACACCTGATACAAACAGACAGACAGACACATACCCCTGGAGTGAATATGTAGTCCAACAAAGTAGCCTGAGTCTCCTTCGATTGCAGTCTAGGAGGCCAAAATTAAAATCTCATCACTTTCAAAAGGCCCCTTCCTAACCCTGAAGCAACTCCCTAGGACTTATCTACTAAATCACAGGCTGGTTGCAACCTATATTAACAGAGTTCCCCACACTAACTTTTTGTGTCATTATTCTACCATGAGTAATTTTAGTTTCCAACCTGGCTTTGTGTCATTTCTGAGTTTGACAGACGTGCCATCTATACCTTTATCTATCATTTGTAAAAATATTCAATAGCATAGGACCAAGCACAGATCCCTAAGGCAACTAGGTAATGTAGAGAGCTCTGGACTTGGAGTCTGGAAGATTTGAATTTAAATCCTGACCCAGATACTTACTAGTTATGTGACCCTGAACAAGTCACTTAAACACTACCTTCCTCAGTTTTCTCAACTGTCAAATGGGGATAATAAAAATATAATATGTATTATATAATGTATATTTTATATAATAATAATAATAATAACCTATGTCCCAGGGTTGTTCTGTGGATCAGATGAGATAATTCTTGTAATTTGCTTACATTATAAAATAATAGGTTATTAATGCTTATTCTCTCCCTTCTTCTTTAGCTGGTCTGCATTCCCTTACCTAGCCTCAAGCTATCACCCCTATGCTCCATTACTGTGGTACTTCTCTTACAAAGCCTGCCTTCCCCTACTGCTACAAGCTTCTTTGTCTTCTTTGGTGTCCTAGGTGCATCACTTAACCTCTCAGGGTTTCATCTGTAAAATAAGGGGATTGTATGAAATGGTCCTTTAGGTCTCTTCCAGTTCTAGAGCTAAAGTATCTGTGTTCTAAAAAAGTGCTCAGCGTATGACAGGCACTCAAAGAATACTCATTTGAGGGGTTGTTATTTCTGGGGCCACAAGAAAAAAAATCTTCATATAGTCATGGCTCAGATTTTCTCAAACTCCATGTCTAACTTTTTCAGGGTCAGAGCACTGAGAGATAAGGTGCCGTTTATTAGCTGTGTACTTTCATTCTGACTGAGCTGTCCAGGGTCATGCCCCAACATCACCATCTCTGGATTTCCATTGCCTCAGACAGCTTGAAAGTAAAACATCTGAATGCC
The DNA here is from genome assembly GCA_028646575.1 of Pseudocheirus occidentalis. Lineage (NCBI taxonomy): Eukaryota > Metazoa > Chordata > Mammalia > Diprotodontia > Pseudocheiridae > Pseudocheirus > Pseudocheirus occidentalis. The sequence goes on along the minus strand of CM053597.1, from coordinate 141,445,286 downwards.
CTTCTCCCCCTGAGTTACATTTTGTATCATAGAGGTTTTGCTATGAGTCCCTTGAAAAACTTTCCTGAATAACTCCCACAAGAACTGTTGACAAGCTTCTGTGGGTGATGAAGCCAGAACTCAACATATTGTCAAAGAGAGATCCTTTATGTTTGCAGTTCTATCAGGTCATCAAAAATGCAAAAGTCTCCTGAGAAATTCTTTCCTTGTAGCTTAAAGAGCCAGTATGGAGCAGTGCTTAGAGAAGAGGAAACTCAGAAGATATGGCTCCAATTTCCATCCACCTCTGCCACATTCAAGTTGTGTGGTTCTGGGCAATTCACTTAACCTGTCAGTGTCACCAGTTATCTAAGCTTATACATTACAGAGGAGTTGTTGGTCCACAATTTTGGAGGAAATTTCTTTCTGGATTCCCCACATGAATGAAAACCAAAAAAAAAAAAAGAAATAGGGAAAAAAAGAAAGGAAGGAATGAAAGAAGGGGAAAGGAAGGAGAGAGAAAGGAAGAAGAAAGAAAGGGAAGGACAAAGGAAGGGAAGGACAGAGGAAGGAAGGAAGGAAAGAAGGGAGGGAGGGATGGAGGGAGGAAAGATTAACATTACACTGCTAGAGCTAAAGTTAATCAACACACATTAAATGCCAACTCCATACCTGTCTCTATGCTGGGTCCTGAGAATACAAATATGATACATGAAATAGTTTCTGTTCTCAAGGAGCTTCTATTCTATTCTATTAATAACTGGAAGAATCAAGAAAAGTCTCTTGAAGCAGATGATACCCAGGCTGAACCCAGAAAGGATCTAGAGATTTCAAAACACAGAGGTGAGGAGAGAGAGGATTATGGAGGTGGCTTTTGAAAAAAACATGGTGGCAGGGGATAAATTGTCATGCATGGGGAACAAGTAGGCCAGTTTTGTTGGAGCTTAGAGTGTATGAGGGGCAATAATGTGTATTGTGGTGATAAGATTAGCTAAAGCCAGAATGTGAAAGACTACTTAATTGTATTTTAAGCTGAAGGCCATGGGGAGCTTCTTCAGGTATATTTCTATACCAGAGGCATGATACAGGAAGATCAGTTTGGCAGATGTGTGGTAGATAGATTGGAGATGGAAGAGACTGGAAGCAGTGAGACCAATGAGAGATGAAAGGTGATATGAGCTTAGATTAGTGTGATTGGGGTGCGAGTGAAGAAAGGGGAACAGATGTTGAGAAAGAAAATCAGGAAGACTTGTCAACTGATTGGACATGAGGGTGGAATGAATGAAGAGTCTAGTAAGACTCTAGGTTTGTGCCTGAGTGATTGAAAAAGTGATGAGGACCTTTGCAGAAATAGGGAAGTTGGGAGAGGGATGGGAAGTTAAGGAAAGGCCATGAGTTCTGTTTTGAACATGTTGAGTATAAAATGTCACTGGGACATCTAGGTAGACATATCCAATAGACAGCTGAAAATCTAAGACTAAAGTACAAGAGAAAGATGAGGACAGGAAATGTAGATTCCTTCTTTCCTTCCTTCCTTCTTCCTTCCTTCTTCCTTCCTTCCTTCCTTCCTTCTTCCTTCCTTCTTCCTTCCTTCCTTCCTTCTTCCTTCCTTCCTTCCTTCTTCCTTCCTTCCTTCCTTCCTTCCTTCCTTCCTTCCTTCCTTCCTTGCTTCTTCCCTCCCTCCCTCCTTCCCTCTCTCCCTCCTTCCCTGTAGATGCTTCCATCAGCTAAGGAAGTTTGGACCACCATAAATCTCAGCTTTCGCTTGATACAGGCAACTTGGGGATAGGGGAATGAATGTCCTCATATGAGTAGAGATCTACAGAGATGTTTTATAAACTAGCAATGTGCCATAGGAGATAGAATACTTGAAGCCAGAATCCACCCACACTCTAACTAGCTGTGTGACCTTGGGTAAATCACTTTACCTCACCTCTCAGTTTATTCTTTAGTGCATTGAAGGGATTGGACTCAATGGTCTCTAGTCTCTTATAGCTCTAAATCTATGATCCTAGGATTCTACAATGCTTCCCTTTTATTCCTCAAACCCCTATGATTCAGGACTATTATTAGTCTAGAGAAAAAGGAAACGGGGAAGGAAAAAAGTGAGCATTTACTATGTGGCAGGCACTGTGTTTAGTGCTTTACAAATACCTTGATCCTCACTATAATCTTGAGAAGTAAGTGCCATTATTATTGCCATTTTATAGTTGAGGAAACTGAGGTAGAAGTTAAGTGACTCGCCCAGGGTCACACAGCTATTACATATCTGAGGCAAGATTTAAACTCAGGTCTTCCTTACTTGAGACCTAGTACTCTGTCCATTGTGTCACCTAGCTGACAAAAAGCCCTTTCCTCTGCTACCTCTCCTCCCTGTCCAGTTTAGGCCTAACTATTCCTATTCTGTCCTTCTCTTCTGCTGTGTTCTTTGGAACCACCCTAAACCTCTTACTCTAACATTAATCTTTTTTTGCATTCAAAGACAACTTGTTTTCCTCCTGAAAATACCATCTCCCTTGCTACACTCTCCAGTGTTGACTTTATCTTCTCTTACGCCAACCCCATTGCCCCTTCCAGACCTTGCCTCTGCCAGCATCACTCAGCAGTCTTTCCTCCTTTGCAGTTCACTGCTCTCCAGCCATCTTCAAATCCTTGTTCCAGCCTCCACCTCCAACCCTGTACCCTGGTTCCCACATTATGTCCCTGGATTCCTGATTGGTGAGGATTTTCCTTATTTAAGCCAGACCCAGAACCACTATGCTGTTTTCCTGTGGTCTTCATTCGGTGTTCAATACTTTTCTACCTCTAATTCTCTAAGTAATGATCTAATTAATACTTTCCATAACTGGATAGGAAATGTTGATCAATTGTCCTTTGACTCCAGCCACCATTCCTGTGACTTCCCAGGCCAAAACACCTCTCCCTAATCATCATTTCTCCTTGTCTTTGCCTCTTAAATGTAAATTCCTTAAGAGCAGGAATTATCTTTGGATTTGTATCTCCAGCACTTAGCTTAGTGCCTGGCACATATTGAGGACTTAATAAATGATTTTTCATTTATTCACTTATTCATTCATTCATTCATTCGTTCACTCATTCATTCACTCACCAGCTTGCTTAGATTTCTGTTGCTGTCATCTTCTGACCTCTAAGTCATTCTCTCTCCTTCAGTACTTGAGTTAGGGAAATGTCCACCCCAAGCATGTGAAGACTTTCCCAGGTGGATTGGGCAGATAAGAGCAATTTGTTCCAACAGCCATGGAGGAGCCTGAAGCAGGTGCTGTGGAGCACTTAGAGTTTGGTCAGACATTGAAAGCACCAAGGTCATCATTGCTGGTCATCCTGACTACCACTGGACTTTGATGACTTTGAAAGAGAGAGACTGATGACTTTGTGCTTCCCTTAAATCCAATTCATGCAAACAAGTCAAGACATCATCCTGTGATGTCATTGGTTCCCTTCAAAAATGAAGGATGAATAGCAACAACTTGCCATCTCATAATATTTTTTGTCCCAACTCTTGCCTTCATCCTTGGTGGCTTCACTCTACATGTTGATGTTCCTTCAAATGCTCTGGCCTTATCAGACTTCCTCAGTTTCCATGACTTCTACCTTTACTTGACCTCAGCCACCCACTGCTGTGGTACTAATCCACCACCGCCCAAAACATCACCTCAACTATATCAGAAATTCCCTGCTTCTATTCTATTATTCCTTTCTCTCACTGCTTTTGTCTTCTTAAACCTGCTCTTCAGTCTTACAGTGATTTTTGGGTCCCTCCATTTCTCCTGATTGTCTTAGCTCATCACTACTATTGCACTGTTCTGGCCTCATAGTCTTAACCCTATTATCAGCCACTTCCACAAGGCACCTCTTTCCTCTCTTGAATCTCTTGTTCACTTGTCTTTATGCTGTTCATGACCTGCTAAGTTTCATTTCTGGGTGAAAATTCTTTAGAGCCACTGAACCTTGATGGAGGAAGACATAAAACAAATTCATTTTACCTAACCATCTGGGCCCTTGCTGCTTTACAGAAATGGAAAGATCATAGAAACTCAGGTATAGTGTTGGAAGGGACCTAGAAGGCTATTTAATGCAGCTTCTTCATTTTGCAGAGGATGAACATGAGGTTAAATTATTTGCCTAAGGTAGAGTAAGTAACTGGCAATGCTGAGCTTTGGACCCTGTTCCTTTGTCTCCAGATTGAGTATATCATAAAGGAAATGGACTCTCCGCCACAATCCGTATTCCAAATTCTTCCAAACCTTGCCCCTTTTCTCTTCAAGTCCTCAATGTTGCCTCATCTCCTGTCTCTCAGCAAATGATCTTTCCTCCTACTTTACAAAGAAAACTTAGACCAGTCACATCTACTCTTCTCTACTCATCAAAACTCCTTTACCCTTCAACATTCTTTCCTATTTTACTTCATCCTCAGACAGTGAGCTGATCCATTCTTGTCAATGCTAAATCTTCCTCTGTGCCTCAGTTCCCATTCCATCCCTCCCATCTCTTCACTTTTTCATCTTTGTTCTCTCCCTACCCACAGGTCATTCCTCTGTGCTTAAAAATATGTTCAGATCTTCCTCATCCTTAAATAAAATAAGGACCATTTCCTTGATTGCTGTCTTCCTTTCCAACTATCATTCCATATCTCTCTTGTATTTATCTGCTGAACTCCATGAAAGGGGCTAAAATTGGTCTTCTAGGTCCTTGGGTGTAGCCTTTTGACTGAGCCCAAGTTTTACAGAACAATTCCTTTTATTAAAGGGATTTGTTTTGTGAGATTTGGATTCAGTCAAAGGATGACACTTGAAAAAAAGAATGTCACATATGGCCTTGAGGCCACGGGTTCTCCCCCCCCACTCTCCGACCCCCCCCCCCACTATAGACTACTTCCTAACTTTAATCCTCAACCTCTTACAATCTGGTTTCTGACTCTGCTACTTTATTTAAGTTCCTCCCTTTGCAGCCTATTCTCTTTGCTTCATTTCCTGCCTTGGTGATCTCCCTGTACCCAAAGGATTGATTAAGCACCCTTTGTAGATGATTTTCATATTTACAGATACAGATTTAATTTCTACCTCTCCCTACCAACTCCAGTCTCAATACCTGAATACCTCACAGACACATTGGTCCAATGTCACAAAAGTCGAATACCTTATCCTCCCTCCAAATCTGTTCCTCTTTCCAGCTTCCCTAACTTTTTTTTGGGAAGGGGGTAGGGGAGAAGGCAAGGCAATTGGGGTTAAGTGACTTGCCCAAGGTCATACAGCTATTATGTGTGTCAAGTGTTTCAGGTCACATTTAAACTCAGGTCCTGACTCCAGGGCCGGTGCTCTATTCACTGCTCCACCTAGCCGCCCCACCATAACTTTTTAATGATACCATTTGCCTCGCTTTCCCATCCTTAAAACCTCAGAGTTTTCTTTGAAACTTCTTTCTTCCTGAGTCTAAATTTGAAACGCTTGCTAAGTCCTATGAATTCTCCTCTCTTCATTTCCCCATTCCTTCCCCTGATACCACCACCAACCTCATTGAGGGCCTTGTGAGCACTTGTTGGGGCTATTGGAATAGCCAACTAACTAGTCTGTTACTTTTGAGCTCTCTTAAACCTTTTCTGGTCATAAATTTTAATAGGTTGTTTATGTTTCTTTTTTTATTCATTTATTTATTTTCTTGTTTATGTTATTCATTTCTATGAGATTTTGAGTTATACATTTTCTCCCCATCTTTCCTCCACCCACCACCCCAAAACAGCCATCCCACTGTATACCCCCTCCCCCAATCTGCTCTCTCCTATGTCCTTCCCCATTGCCCCTCTGTCTTTCCAGTAGGGCAAGATGGAAGTTGTTTATGTTTCTTCTGTGTATTCTTTGGAAATATATTACATATTTCTCACACCCACTATGTATTTCTCCATTGCTTTTGAATGACCTTCAGCTTTAATTCTTTGAAGACTATGGTACTTCATAATTTGTAAGATTAGATTTTTTTAAAAAGTAAGTGTTTGTTTTAGGTAGAAGCCTGGGACTAAAAGCACTGTACAGTTCTGGGTCCCATTTTTGTCCTATCTGCAGCATCTGTCCAAGATATACATGCTGATGGAATGGTTCAATGGGCTATTGCTCCAGCTACATCCAGAGAACAGGCATCTACTTGATTTTTCTTGTGTTGATAACATAAAATCTTTTGAGTGATTAGGGATCTCATTTAAAAATACTCTGGGGCTTCTTGTACTCATCATATAGTCATTTACAATCAGGATCATTCATTCATATCTAGGAAATCTGTCTTCTATTTGGACTTTGCACTAAAGATTCTCTGTGATAATTGCAAATCTCTTTGATGAGTATAGAATCATGGAGTTGGAAGGGGCCTTGGAGGTCAAGTCTGATTCCCTCATTCTGCAAATAAAGATAAAGAAACTGAGGCACAGAAAAGTTAGGTGAGCTGCCCAAAGTCATACAGCTAATGAGAGGCAAGCTTTGAACTCAGGTCTTTCTGAGTCCAAATGGAGTGTTCTGCCCACTCTCAAAGGTGGCAAACAGAGCCACCCATAGGCTACACTGTGCTTCCAAACCAGATTAAAATGTAATTGGGTAATATTTAACAAAAAAAAGTAAAAAATAAAAAAATAATGAAATAAGATAATTAAAGTAGATATTGCATTTAAAAACTAGGTCACTATATGACTTGAAGGTAACATTATGTACATCTTAGTGGCTCCCATTTCTAACTGAGCTTGACACTAACGTACTATACCATAATACATACGTTTCCTTGTTTTATGCCTCATTTGATGTTAATAGATGGTTATTGAAAAGCTTATCTTGGCTGTTTCATTTTTCAAAGAATGTTTAACAGTTTAACATATGTGTGCAAGACATTTTTGTTAAAGAAGTGAAATCCCTTAAGTTAGTATTTTGCTTTCCAGAATTAAATGACTTTTATAAGGCAACCAGCAATAATCACAGTGGGATTTAGTATTCTCTGTTCCTTTTAGTGAATTGTTACTGTAAATATGTGGTTTGCTATGGAGTATCATTTGTGAAAGCCTGCTCATTCTCTCCCCCTCTCTCTCCTCTCTCATATGCATATATATGTATATACATACATACATACATATATACATACATATATACACACACACTGACATGTGATACATATGTAATATTGCAATGCCAATGAAATAACCATAGCAGCCATTATGAATATAGATGCATATTTCTAGGGTAGATTTGCAAAATATAATAAACTCTCTTCCTCAAAGGCAAAACCAAATACTTATTTGGAACATCATTAGGATTCTAGGAGGCAAAATTTAACAGGGCATTTATCACTAATCCAGGGAGTACCAGCATTTTAAACCTTCATTCTTTTAGGCCTCCCTACAAACAAGTTCCCCTAAGCAAGATTTCTCCCTCCCCACTCAAGCTGCTTCTTTCTCTCTCTGCCTCACTCATTGCCTTCTGCTCATTCTCTATCTCTCTCTCCCTCCCTCCCTCCCTCTCTCTCTCTCCCTCCCTCCCTCCCTCCCTCCCTCCCTCTCTCTCTCTCTCTCTCTCTCTC
>CM053597.1:141404958-141437238 GCA_028646575.1 Pseudocheirus occidentalis | reverse complement strand
CAGATCCAGGCTGCTCAACACAAGAGCCCTTGGCCCCGATGGATCGTGTCAGCCCCCCTGCTATCTGCAGACCAAGGGCTCTGAAGCAGCCCAGTGGAAGCTGCTGCTGCTCCGTTCCTGCTGCTACAGCCACCTCCCGCTGCTTCCTTGCCCTGGGAGCAGTTTGGCCAGACCCGCTCTTCTCCTCCCCAGTTAGCAAAATCCACTGACCTTTCTCTTAGCCTTTTTGTCTTCTGGCCTGATAAATGTGGTAACTGTGCCTCCAGTGCAGCCGATCTGCTCTCCTATAGATGCGGCTCCCCGCCCGATGCCCCAGGGCCTGACCCGGCCAGGGTTTAGGCCATGGCTCCCAGACCGCTGCAAAGAGCCCCGCCTGCTGAGCTGCCTGTAGCAACAGATGTGCTTTCTGTCTTGTGGAGAGTTTTGGAGCTTGAAAATCTGTTTAGAGTCCCATTTTATGAGTTTTTTAGCGTGTTTGTGTGGGAGCTGCGGTGCTTTCCTGCTTCCACACCGCCATCTTGGCTCCGTCCCCTGGTCTGATTCATTTCTGATCTAGGCAAGCTCTGCTCTTCTTGGGTAACCCAGTCCCCCTCACCATTCCTGAGGGCTCACCTCACCAAAGGTTAAAAATATCTGAACTAGGGGCGGCTAGGTGGCACAGTGAATAGAGCACTGGCCCTGGAGTCAGGAGGACCTGAGTTCAAATCTGGCCTCAGACACTTCACACGCTTACTAGCCGTGTGACTTTGGGCAAGTTGCTTAACCCCAACTGCCCTCCAAAAAGCAAAAAACAAAAAAAATTAGAAGAATATCTGAACCAGATGATCCCTTTCAGCTCTGGATCTATGATCCTATGATTTACCTGGCCATATCAACCCATCTCTTATTAATATTTATGAACAAGGCTAATGTCATAGAGAGAGTGAAGAATAATCAGTGTAGAGCTTGGTATCTTCGTGATGTCAAGAAAATGGAGGGAAGACCACATCCTGTTGTTGAGCTTATGGGAGGATATGGACAGAGTTGCTCAGGATGAGAGAGTATAGATGGGTTGTGTTCTTCATCATGGAGGAGAATACGCACATTGATGAGATCACAATTCTCGTCTGTTTTCACCTCTCTAAAGTCTCAGTTTCCTCATTTGTAAGAAAAAGGGATTTGGATAAGATGACTTGTGAAGTCCCTTCTACCATTAAATCTTTGATTACCATGCATGCTATTGTGATTCAACGTAGTACATACTAATGTCTTGTCTTCTCAGCATGGTTGTAAATTATCTGAGCACAAAGTCTCTATTTTAAATGTGTTTTTATGTTCGTTTCCCTAAACCCCATTCCCTGTTTTCAGTCATTTCAGCTGTGTTTGACTCTTTGTGACCCCATTTGGGGGTTTTCTTGGCAAAGATACTGGAGGAGTTTGCCATTTTTTTCTTTAGCTCATTTTACAGATGAGGAAACTGAGGCAAACAAGGTTAAGTGATTTATTGAGGGTCACACTCTGAGGCCAGATTTGAACTCATAAAGATGAGTCTTCCTGACTCCAGGTCCAGCAACATATCTGCTGTGCCACCTCCTAGCCCTCCCTAACAAAGGTCCTCCCAGATACAGTAGTAAGCACACAGCCCATGCCTGTGGATTTGACATCTCTGAGGTACACCTCAGGTTTCCATCCCTAAAGAGAAAAGAACTAATGTTAGGGTGGAGTCCTGAATGAATGATTCAGGAGAAGACAAAAAGGTTGCAAAAAATAATGAAAGCATGGGAAAGGTTGGGAAAGGCTATAGGATCTCCAAATATAGTCTAGAAGCCTCAAACACAGGCTGGAGTCTATAGGAGCTACAATGATATTGTCAAAGCTGAACACAGACCTAGAGAAAGGGGCCTATCGAAAATCAATCCCAGGCACTCTGCTAGTGGCTAAGAATACAAAGACAAAAATGGAACAATGCCTGCCTTCAAGGAACTTATATTACAGCAGAGAAACAAAATACACATGATGTAGTATATGCTAAAGAAATATAGAAGAGGTAAATTGGATTGGGGGGAGAGGCACTAGACATGGGATGAGGGGAGGGGAGATCAGGAATGGCTTCAAGTAGGAATCAATTAATCAATAAACATTTATTAAGTGCCTACTATGTACCCAGATACTGTGCTAAGTGCTGGGGATGCCAAAAGAGACAAAAAACAGTCCTTGCCTTCAAGGGGCTCATAATCTGAGTTTTAAAGCAAATCAAGGATTCTAAGGGGAGAGAAAGTAGAGAGCTCATTCGCCTCAGTCTGGTGGGACCTCAGCACAAAGATGCAGAAATGGGACATGGATTGAGCCATGTGGGAAGAACATGAGAAGGGCAATATTGATGGAAAAGGAAGAATAAGAATTCTATGCTGAAGCTCTTCCACCTCTCTGGGCTCTGGGGACTTTAGAGCATCAGCTTGACTTGAACCAGTCCTTTTTTTAACCACATTCCTTCTACTGGGCTTCTCTCAAGTCAAACTGAGGCTACAAGTGTTTCATGTCTATGAGGTGCAGAACAGAACAGAATATTATGCTCTGTAACAAAAGAGCCATGCTATCAGTCAGTGTTTTGTGAAAGCTCTGTCAAAGGAAAGAAGGAAGGAAGGGATGGAGGTAGGGGAGAATACAAGTATTTATTAAGTTCTTAATGTTGTTGTTGTTGAAATGTGACCCCATGGATAAAACTATCCATGGGATTTTCTTGACAAAGATACTGGATGGTTTGCCCTTTTCTTCTCTAATGGATTTAGGTAAACAGAGTCTAAGGGACTTGCCCAGGGTCACACAGCCAATAAGAGTCCAAGGCTAGATTTAAACTCAAGCCTTCCTGACTTTAGGTCCAGGGCTCTATCCACTGACTCACCTAACTGCTCCTAGTAAGTGTCTACAAACTGCTAATAACTGTGCTAAGCATTTTATAGATATTACATAATTTGGTCCTCACAAAAACTCTGGGAGGTAGGTGCTATTATAATTCCCATTTTATAGCTGAAGAAACTGAGGTTGACAGAAGTAGCCCAATGTCACACAGCCAGAAAGCATCTGACATTGGATTTGAACTCAAGTCTTTCTAAATCCAGGCCCAGAGTTGTATCCACTGTGTTACCTACATGTCTCAAAAAGGTTAGCAGATCTACCAGCTCTGGCTTTTGGAGCTTGTTAGGTCAGCTAAAGAACTCCTCCATTTAGAGAAGAGACTGCTGTGGACACATCACTCCTTTTTGATGGTAACAATGATAAGATTGAGAATGATAGCTGTAAATCTATCCCTCTTTCATTATATAGTCAAGGGAAGAAGAGGGGGAAAGTTTTACAGTACATTTGTACTAGATTTACAAATCAAAGACCTGAGTTCAAATCCCACTTTTCATACTTGCTACTTATGTAACCTTGTGCCCCTCTGGGCCTCAGTTCCTTTATGTATGAAATTAAGGGGTTGGACTAGATGCCCTCTAAGTTCCTTTTCAAATGCAGGTCTGTGTTCAAATGATTCTCTCAAAGGCACTTAAGTGCTCAGTGTCTACATCTCGGACCTGGTAATAAATTCTCCTGGCATACTTCTCCCAAGTGTGCCACACTTTTCTAACAACCCCAGCAGAGGGCTATTATTAGCCAAGAGAAGAGTAGTTGGGGCAAGGTGGAGGTCTTTTTAAAGAAGGTTTCTGAATGTGTCAGACCCCTAATGCTAAATTTATTAATGAGTCATTTTCCTAGACCAGCAGGCACTGTGGAAGAAAGTGAAAGAGGAAGTCACAAGCCACGGTCTGGTTTTTTTCTTGTTGACTGTACAGCAGAGTGGAGTTCCATGAGTACAGCTTTAGATAGGGCTCTGACACCAGAAACTTTCTGCTTGTTTCTTCCATGTTCAGAGAAGCTTCTAGGAATCTGGAGCCTAAATTTCACCTTTTCTCAATGTTCACACAATTAACTCTTAGGAAATTGGGAATGTCTATTTACTTGCTTCATGCAGGATCTAGAATACTTGATACTTAGCGCATACTTCTTGGTGGTGATGCTAATTCACCTCACACAGTCCCTGCCCTGCTTTCTTGATGTCAGTCACTTTGATCTCTACCTTGCACCAACTGCTCAATGGTATGGCTGTTTCCTAGTCCTCATTAGCAAAGGTTATATCACTAAGATCTTCTCCAGTGCAACTGTATTCTCTTGGTTATTTGTTTTCCCTTTCTCTGTCTCTTGCTCTTTCTGTCTCTCTGTCTCTCTGTCTCTCTCTTTGTCTCTGTCTCTGTCTCTGTTTCTCTCTCTGTCTCTCTTTCTCTCCATCTGTCTCTCACACACAGAAACACACATATAGTGTTAGGATCCAAGACCATCCCTCCCTTTTTACTCCTCTCTTTTTACTAGACACCCTGTTTTTCAGAGCTAAAGCCCAGCAAACAAGCTATTCCCTGAGCTTGGCATAACAACAATCCTTTGCACTCACCTTCTGGATGAATTCTGATGCAAGTAAATCACAGAACTGATGGTTCCTGAGCTCAGGCAAGCACCAACAGGCTCAGATGTGAAGCCATGCTATGAATGGGCTTTTTGTCACTATACAGCCTTGCCTCACTGTTCCTGTTGTGCCTCACCATTGTTGCTACACTACACTATTTGATTTTTTGTCTAGCCACAAATATATAAATCAAGATTTAGCTCCACTGCATCAGGTCTCCTACCAGAGGACACCCCAATACATGTGTCTAATTTCTCTCCTTCAATGGAATAAGGAAAGCTTTTTGCTTTTAACCTGTATGAGCTCTTTAGTATTTTTGGAGTTAACAGCGGTTGCAAAACCTCTGTGATTCTTTGGTCATTTGTTACTGGAGTTGACAAAAGAAACACACATACCCCTTGTTCTTTTTAATCACCTGGACTACCTCCAATTTCCTCCAATTATTCATTCAGTTAGTCAATAAGCATTTATTAAGTGCTCACTATATGGCAGGCACTATGCTAAGTATTAGAGATAGTCAGAAATTTTTAAAAAAATACTACTTGCCCTCAAGGAGCTTATATTCTAATAGAGGAGACAATTTGAAATATAAACATGTGTATATATGTGCATGTGTATAGTTAGTTAGCTAAAAGAAGACCCTAGGCCCAAAAAGAAGGACCCCAAAATGAAGCAGAGTCCGTTTACAGATTGTAAAGCATTTACTGTCTGAGAAAAGGATGTCAAGGGAGAGAAGATCCTGCAAGGAAGCAGAGGAGAGAGTTCTCAGCTGCTCAAAGCAGAGGGGAGAAAAGCTGAGATAATAAAGTTTTTAGAGGCTTTTGCACAGGGAGTGGTAAGGGAAGGGGAATGTTTGTAGACACAATAAGCCAGGATGTTTAGAAAGTCCTGAGCAAGGGAAGGTCCTCAGTGTTCAGCTACTACTGAGCTGCTTGGATTCTGGCAGCTATAAGCATCTCCAAAAAAATTGGCTAGAGTTCGCTCACAAAGGATGACTGATATGTCAAACAGCTCTGAGCCCCAGAAATCCTTCTATTTGAATGGTTGTTGTGTGACTACATTGTCTTGCTCCTCTGTGAAGAAGAGTTCTAACATATAGTATAGTCATTACAGAGTCCATGCTCTCTCTGTCTCTGTCTCTTGTCTCTCTCCCTCTCCCTCTCCGTCTCCCTCCCTCTCTCTCTCTCTCTCTCTCTCTCTCTCTCTCTCTCTCTCTCTCTCTCTCTCTTTCTCTCTCTCTTTCTCTGTATCTCTCTCTCAAGTCTTATTGATAAAATGATAACATGATAACTCTCTGTTTCTGTCTCTCTGTCTCTGTTCCTCTCCCCTCCCTCTCCCTCCCTCTCTCCCTCCACTAAGATGCCTTGTCCCCTTGACTTTTCACAATGTCCTGCCCGTTCCCAACTCTGAATCAACCCAGCTGTCTTTGTTCTCTCCTTACTGACTTGAGAACAAACAGAAAAACAAAATAGAACAATGAAGACCAGGTTTACTACAAATTGAGTTTTATCCAACTTCTACTTAGCCCTAGACCTTCCTCAACAATGCTCCTATTCATTTCTCATTATCTAACTAATCTACTAGCCTTATGTCCCCTTCCAAACCTTCTCATATTTCAAGTTGACACCTTCCACACTCCCTTTCCTTCTTCCTACTTAAATTCAATTAAAAATTAAGGCCAGGCATCACAGATATGAAAATGAAACCACATGCTCCCTCCTTTCAAGGAATTTATTATTCAGTAAAGAGGATTATACATTTATACAAACTATATATGAACAATGTATTAAACAGGACAAAGTGATAAAAACAGAAGAGAGAAATTCCAAAAACAGCATCATTCAGTGGGAAAACTACTGACCCTAAAGTGAGGAGATCTGGGCCCAAATTCCACCTCTGATGCTTATTATTTGTGTGGCTTTGGGCCAATGACCTCACCCCCCAGAGCTTCAACTTCCTCATCTTTAACTTAAAGGAGTTGGACTAGATGGTTTTTAATTTTATATCTGTGATGCTGTGACCTGTAGCTGAGGACCATGGGGGTATTGGGTAAGTGCCTTGAGCTAGCTTTGAAGAAACATGGCTGACGATGTGTGACTCTGGAGCGTCTGCCTCCTGAGAAAAGAAATGGTCTTATTGTTAACATGAGCACTAGACTTGAAAACCAAACTGAATGCAAAAGAACAAGCTTAATGGGCCCTAGACAGTCTGAGTAGTGCTAGCTTCTACTCTACTGAAGGAGAGAGAGGTCTGATATCTTCCCATAACGTGAGCAAGAACCTCCCAAGACTTGTCAAACCAGACGTCTACCACCCACTCCTGGCAATTCTCATGAATATCAGTGATAATGACACAAGGAATCCAGAAAATATGTCCATAGATGATGAAGTCTTGGGCAAGAGGCTTAGGCATCATGATATGATAAACACAGATATGGAAGGGAGATTAGAAATCATTTAGGCCAATCTCATTTTTTATTAGAAAACTGAAGCAGAGTCTAACAGACATATTCCAATCCATTCTAGAAGTTTGGGGCCTTACAGGAGGCTTTTTGTAGCAAAAGGCCCTTGTCACTCTTCATTTTAACTTTCAAAAAGGTAGGCCCCAAGCCTGAAATGAGAAACACAGGACATGAAGAAATAGGGACAAAGGAAGATGGGCTCAGAGTAAAGGATATGTCCAGGTGTTAATTGCCAAAGAGGTCATCTGTCACAAAGAGAGAGGAGAGCCATGAGTTTTATGGGGAGAAAGTGAGGTTTCACTCAAGTGAATCCAATAAGATTCCTACTTTTGATATCATAGACAAGGATATGCAAATAATTGGCAGCAAACTAACTAGGAAAAGCAAGCAAGGGGTATAAAAGTGTCCAGAATGGAGAACAGAAGTTTCCAGATGGTTCCAGGTTAGATGAGGAGATATGTATGTATATGTAAATATGTCTATCATAAACATAATCTATTATAGATAAATTATAAATAAAAGATTCTATAAAATAAGGGAAGTCATTCCAGAAGCAATGGCAAGCTTGCAAAATAAAATTTTTAGGACATAATTCTGAAGCATAGGAAAAGGGGAAATTGTCTGTGGAAACTGGCTGTGTCATTTACTAGCGTATAACAAGACAGAAGTCTTGGACCTCAGTTTCTTCATCTGTAAATTGAGGGTGTTGGATTAGATGACCTTTAAGACCTTTCTTGTAGCCCAAAATCCATGATTCTATAAAGTAACCAATTCAGATTTTTTAAAAGACATTAGCAGAAGTGGAACATTAGGGTAGGCACCAAGACATGACTATTAATGTGTAATATGGTCCTCTAAGAACAGCACTGGGATGGTTAAAGCTCAAAATAATCTGAGACTGGTGAAGAAAGGTAAGGACAACAAAAAGGCATGGGTGGCAGTATAAAAATATATAGTGGAAAATGAAAAGACTCAAATAAGAGAAAGGACTGATACTTGGAACAGGAGGGGTATTTATAACTGACAAATGAGAGAAGGCAGTTACTCAAAATTTATTTATTTCTGTTTTCTCTGACAAAGAGAATAATCTATGGACTGGAAAGGATAGAACAAAAATATCTAATAGGGAGTTTATTCTTAAGACCAGAATGAAACAGTAAAAGAACATCTCACTGACTTTGATCAGTTCAAATCACCAGGCCCAGATAAACTATATTTCAAAATACTGAAAGAAATGAGGATATGTTTGCTCAGCCACTGTCAAGTGATCATGGAGAAAGGGAGGATGAAACAGATTTGAAGAACTGTCTCAATTTTAAAGAAAGAGGAGAGTTGAGCATGCAAATTCTTAGCCAGTAAGCATGACATATTCCTGTCAAAATGATAGTATAATATATGTATGTACATATATTATTATTAAAAGGATGCTTAGTGGACATCTGGAAAAGGAAGCAATAACCACAAAGAGCATACATCAAAAAACAATTCATGGCAGACTAACTTCAGTTGACTTTTTAACAAGGTTACTAAGCATGTAAAGGAAATACAGAGTTGCTTAGATTTTAGCAAGTATTTACAAAGTCTTTCATTTGCTCTTGTTAGCAATATGGGGACCTGTGTGCTCAATAACACTTAGTCGGGATTAAGAGTTGCTCAACTCTCCACAGAACATTTGGAGGAATACCTTGATAAGTTGGAAAATGTCTGGGGGGGGGCAGTGTCTAAAATGAATACCTTCAACTCATGAGTTGAAGGAATTGGGGATGTTTAACCTCAGAAAGAAAAGACTTGAAAGGACATGATAACATCCTGAGGAGCTGTCACCTGGAAGAGAGATTAGACTCATTCTGTTTGAGCTTAGAGGATAAGGACTCAATGAAATTAGTGTAAATTTCAGAGAAGAAAGTTTAGACTTAATGGAAAGAAAAGCTTCCTAAGAATTAAAATTATCCATATGTTTTCCCCTGCAGATTCTCGCAGTAGAAATTCTAGAAAAACAACTGAATTTAAAATAAGTAGAATTATATATTTGGAGCTAGAAAGCATCTTAACAACCTTTTAGTCCAACTGCCTTCTTTTTAGAGATGAGGAAAGTAAAATAGAAAGGAGTGAAATGATTTGTCCAAGATCACACAGTTAAAAAGTGAGAAGCAAGACATGGAGCCAAATTCACAGATCACCTTCTCTCTGTCATGCCATGCCAATCTAAATGAAACAATGAAGTAAGCAAAGTTTGTATTTTATGGTCTCTCCATCCTTGAGTTACTGCTTCCTTCCTCAATTTTCTAACTTCTCATGTTCTTTTAAAGAAATTTTGTTTAGAGATTTTGTTTTATGTCTTTTCTGGTTGTTGCTATGGTTTAGGACCGCATCTCCCTATCCCACCCAGGCTGGAAACAAGGACCATCCACAAGTCTGTTGCTACTTCTGATCATCATGAGAGCTTTTTCTCTTCTATTTCTGACCTGGTCCTGTTTGCCCCAACTTGGGCAGCCAAGTGGCACTTCTCCCTAAAGCCTTCCTTTTGGGGGGTTCACCATCTATTTTGATGCCAAAATTAGCCAAACAGTGCAGACACCCAATAGGCTTATAGCCTAAGGCAGCTTGAAACAGCTGAGCTCAAGCTATCTACCAGTTTCAACTTCTCCTCCTAGCAGGGTTTATTGGCCTGTGTCAATGGGCTCAAATTGAAGAATGTTTTATTTATTTTTTAAAATATCACTGCCACCTCCTGATGACTGCTTTTCCTGGCTAAGAATCTATCTTTTGCACGAAAGAAGTACAGTTAAGTAAAACAAATCAACACAAATTCTGCATCTATCCCCCACCAATCTCTGTGCCATGTAGAGCTAGACATTCTTCACTATCATTCCTTTGAAATCATGACTCATCACTCCATTGAGGCGGATTCCCAAATTTGTCTGTGGTTGGCTTTTGCTTTGTTTTACATCCTTGTTATGGTTGTTTTGTCATTTCGGCCATGTCCAGTTCTTCATGACCCAATTTGGGGTTTCCTTAGCAAAGATACTGGAGTTATTTGCCATTTCCCTCTCCAGCTCATTTTACAGATGAGGAAACTGAGGTAAACAGTGTTAAGTGACTTGCCCAGGGTCACACAGCTAGTAAGTTTCTGAAGATGGATCTAAACTCAGGACTCCCTTGACTCCAGACCCTGCCCTCTAACCATTATGCCACCTAGCTGTGCTTATATTATTCAGGTCACTATAATCTGATTCTATTTATTTGGTTCTGCATTAGCTCATGAAAGCCTTTCCATTTTTTATTAGAAAATTTATTTCTGCTGTAGTCATACATCTAATAGTATAGGCACTTATTTATAATAAGATCTGCATATTATCCTGCATCCTATTTAAATATAATACACTACAAGCAAAGTTAGGTGGTACAATGAATAGAACATTGTGCCTGGAGTCAGGAAGACCTGAGTTCAAATTTGACCTCAGAGTTAACCTGAGCAAGTAAGTCACTTAACCTTGCTTTGCCTCAGTTTCCTTAACTGTAAAATGGGGCACCTATTTCCTAGGGTTATTATAAGGAACACATGAGATAATATTTGTAAAGCATTTAGCATCACAGTGCCTAGCACATAATAGGCACTATATAAATGCTTATTTAATTCTCCCACTTATAAACACTTCCTTTCTCCACTGATCAACTTTCTAGAGTCATCAGCTTAAGATGTTCTTGTTGTTGTTTAGTCATTTTCAGTGATGTCCAACCCTTTGTAATGTCATCTGAGGTGATATTTTTTTCTCTTTTTTTTTTTTAGCAAAGATGCTGAACTATTTCCTTCTTCATCTCATGCTACAAATGAGGAACTAAGGCAAGCAGGGCTAAGTGACTTGCCCAGAGTAGGAAGTGTCCAAGACCGGATCTGAACACATGAAGAAGTATCTTCCTGACCCCAGGCCCAAGACTCTGTCCACTGTAGCATCTACCTGCCCTTAGATGTTCTAGTTTCCCGATTTTACAATGTAAACCTTCACCAGGAGCACCTTTTTCTAAGAATGTAAGATTTGCAAATGTGTTTGTAAAATAAAATGAAATGGTTCATTCAATATTTTCATTCTATAAAGGGAAACCATTTTCTTTCAAAAAAGAAACAATGAAGAAAAAGTAATTACTCTCCATGAATGGTAAATCAATTGTAGTGAACTTATGCCTCCAATGGAACCAAAGGACCATAGATTTAGAGCTGGAAGGAACCATAGAGTTTATCTATCTCGTTCAAACTCCTCATTTTCCAGACGAGTAAACTGAAGCTCAGGAAGGTTGAAAGATTTGCCCTCAGAGTTGCACATGTAAAAAGTGTCAGAAGCTTTCAATATACTCTCAAAATACTTTCAAAAAAGTATTTGAAGTGAAGGTTTTTGACATCAGACTAGTGTTCTCTCCACTACTTCATCCTGCCTCCCTTGAAAGTTTATCTCAGTGGGTGGAAAGGCCTTGGAACTTTTATATCATCTCTTTCCTTATGTCATTCTAAGACAAAGACAATATTTTTTCCCATGTTTTACACTGAAGGATGATTGTGGCCATTGAAACTTTATTAGAAGGAGCAATTCCAGTTTCTCTTAATTCCTTCACAAAAAACAATGTAACTCCACAAATGGCAATGCAGCCTTACTCTAGTCACTAAGAAACCCAACAGGTCACTGATAAAGTCAATAAACAGAAGAAAAAATCTACTGAGCTTTGTTTGTATTCATGTAGAATAAATAGACCTGCAATTGGAGATTTGAAATGGGATGAAAGTCCTTCTATAAAATCTGTGTCATTCACTTTGTGTGCCAAGTGGCTGCTCTAAAGTGTTAATGTTCATCTATCATAGATCCAATGATGAGAGATTCTATGATGACACCACATTTTTATTCCTCTAGTGACGAGAATATAAGAAACTACCACCAAGGCATACCCCATGATGGATGTGCACCCAATGTAATATGTTCTACTTCATAATGGAATGCTCAAATATTGTAAATGAGATTATTTGTGATTGTTCTTCAGTCATGTCCAACTCTTTGTAATGCTATTAAGGGTTTTTTGGTAATCCATTTTAAAGATGAGGAAACTGAGGAAACCAGGTTTAAGTGACTTGCCCAGGGTCATACAGCTAGTAAGTGTCTGAGGCCAAATCCCAACCCAGTAAGATGAGTCTTCCTGATTCCAAGCCGTGCTCTATCCACTGTGTCCTCTCATTGCCCTTATAAATGGGATATGTTACAACATTCCATATTGTAACTTTTGACAGCTAAAATCTTTCTGAATTCTTCATGCGTGTTGTGTTTTTTTTCTTTTTTCTTTTTTCTTTTTGGAGGGTGGAAAGCAGGGCAATTGGTGTTAAGTGACTCACCCAAGGTCACATGGTGAATAAGCGTTCAGTATCTGAGGCCAAATTTGAACTCAGGTCCTCTTGACTCCAGGGCCAGTGCTCTATTCACTGCACCACCTAGCCACCCCATATGTGTTGTTTCTTATGGCACAATAATATTCCATTGCATTTACTGGCCATAATTTGTTTAGTTTTCCCCTTTAGTTCTTCACTATTGAAAAAACATCTTTGTACATGTGGGACCTTTCCCTCTGTCTTTAATTTTTGTATATAGTACTATTGTTACCATAAGATCTAATTAAGCATATGTTCAGGTTTCTGTTTTTTTCATCAATCAAAAAGCATTTATTAAATGCTGGAATAGTTGGACATTGTTTTCTAGAATGATTGGACCGATTCGTGGCTCCACCGATAGTGTCTCGTATCCTCTTTTCATCCAGAGCACTCTACAGCCTTATATTCCTCTAGATGCCCAAAGCCCTCCCTGGGCAGCACTTCATCATCCTTGATTTTTTTCCCAACTTCTCTCCTGCCCCAACACACCCATCACGACTTATCTTTACCATTTCCCATTAAATCTGAGTTGTGCTAAGAGACAGGCTCTTCTGAGAAGACATCTAAGATGAGAAAAGGCCACACACATAGTGCAATTGAAAGTACACTGAACTTGAGGTCAGGTAACCCGGGTTACTTCCAGTTCTGTTCCTGAATGTGTGACCTTAGAAAGTAAGGATGATGACAACCAGCATTTCTATAGTGCTTTATGCTTTGCAAAGTGCTTTACAAATATGATCTCATTTTACTCTCACAACAATCCTGGGAGTTAGGTACCATTATGATCTTCATTTTACAGTGAAGAAACTAAGGCAGAAAGAGGTAAAGCAATTTGCCTCAGGTCACGTAGCTAGTAAGTACTGAAGACTGGATTTGAAGTTGGGTCTTTGGAACTCTCAAGTCCAACCCTCTTTCTGGTCAGCCTCTATGGGCCTCAGTTTCCTCATCTGCAAAAACAAGATTGAACAAGATGGTCTTTAAGGTCTGTTCCATGTCTAAATCTATCATCTTATAGGACCTATAAGGTCCCTTTCAGGCTTAAGTCCTATTAATCTATCATAGTGGCCAATAATCGTTTAATATATTACTATTTTCAGGGAGCATTTACATTTTAATAACAAAATATTCAAAGCCTTAAGTCCCCAAGGAGTGATTAATGGTGGCCTTTTAGAAACCATGGAAGATTGGTCAGAGTAAGATTTTTTTTGAAGGGGCTGCAGTGAGGAGGAGAGAAGAGGAGGCAGCTTTCAAATGTGCTTCATATCAACCCTGCATAAGGCAGATTCAATGCATTTCCATTTAAAGTAGACCCTCAGGTGTCCCCTGAGTCTCAGGGTTTCTCCTAAGAGTGAAGGGGCCTATATGTTTCTAATACAACTTCTGGCAGGGGCAGAAGCCAATTCTTCTGAGACTCTTCAGAGACCAGGAAGTTTGCTTTCTGGCATTCCTTTCTGGTACTTTGTTTCATAATTAGTCTAGTGTTCAGATCATCAACAAGATCATTCCTTTTCCAGGAGATAAACATTTAGCAATCACACCATTAGTCACATGGGAGTCGATTCCTGGGGCAATATAGGTTTTTAACTCCTCATCTTCTTCTTAGGAGAAGGGACAGGAAAAGAAGAATTCCCAGAAAAAAAGAAACCTAACTGAGTGCCCTTCTCAAGAGCATTAACTACACCAGCACGTGTAAAAAGTGAGAATTACACTAATCCATCATCTTTGGGGGGAAAATCAATCCATTTGGAATTCTCTGTCTCACTCAGTCATCTTAATTTTTAATAACTTGCCTTGTAGCTAAACTCTTGAGCTGTGTTTACTGTCATGGATAATATATCCATGTCTGACATGCTGAACCACCTACTAATTTAGGGCAAAAACAGCCCAAGTAAAAAAAAATGGAGCAATGAGTAGAATAATAAACATTCGAGATGGAGGATCATAAAATGGAAGGAATGTTAGAAATAGCACTGGAAGATCTGAGTCTGAGAAATTGCTTTGCTACTTATTTAATAGCCACATGATCTTGGGTAAAACATTGCATTTCTCTGAGCCTCAGTTTTCTCATTTTGAAATGGGAGAACATTTTGCTACAAGCAGCTACAGTGGATAGAATGCTAGACCCAGAGTCAGGAAAACTTGAGTTCCAGTTTTTAGCCTCACACACTGCATAGCTGTATGACCCTAGGCAAGTCATTTTCATCTATTTGCTTCTGTTCTCTCATTTATGAAATGGGCATAAGAACAGCGTCTCTCTCCCAGGGCTGTTGTAAGGACAAAACGAGGTAATCTTTGTAAAGAGCTTGGCAAACCTTAAAGTGCTACATTTGTTGGTGGTGAGTTGTTCAGTTGTGTCCAACTCTTCATGACCCCATAGACATGGGGTTTACTTAGCAAAGACACTGGAGTAGTTTTCCATTTCCTTCTCTAGAACATCTCCATTTTACAGATGAGGAACTGAGGGAAATTGGGGTGTGATACAAGGACTATTATTCTATTATTACTTTCCCTACTCACTTTGTAGAGCTATTGTGAGTATGAAATGGAAGACTTTCCTAAAGTATGTTGTGTTTAAGTTGTTTTTGATATTTTACTTTCAAAAAGTATGCTTCATATAGTGTTGTATAAATGCCAGCTATTATTAACACTAAGTGGAGCAATTAGGTGGCATGGTGGATAGAGTATCAGGCCTGGAGTCAGGAAGACCTGAGTTCAAATCTGCCCTCAGACACTAGCTGTGTGACCCTGGATGAGTCACTTAAACCTCTGCCTCAGTTTCTCATATGTCAAATGAACTAGGGAAGGAAATAGAAAACTGCTTGAGTATCTTTGTCAAGAAAACCACAAATGGAGTCATAAAGAGTTGGATATTACTGAACAACGTTATTAACAATGTACTAAGGAAGGATTATAGTACATGGTTTATTTTTATATATATGTGTGTGTATGAGTGTGTGTGTACACACATACATATACATATATATGCAGAGACAGAGAGACACAGAGAAAGAGAGAGTAACAATATCAATGTGTACATATGTATATACCTTTTATGGGAGATAGTATGATATAGTGCAGAGTTATATTCACAACCCTCTGGCAAAACCACTACAATTAGGAAATGTTTAATAAAACAAATTTTAAAAATATAACATAGGGAAAGTTAATTGTGTTTCTCTAAGATAATATGTTGCTTCTTTCTATTTGAGTTTGACATCACTGGCAAAGAGGATATAAAGTATGTGCCTGGAATACAGAAGGTGCTTATTATAAATGTTTGTTGATCAATTGACTATCAGACATTGAGTCAGAAGACCTAGCTGTGTGATTGGGCAAGTAACAACCTCTAAGATGTTCTGTTCTCTCATCTCTAATGGAATAATAACTACGTATCTACCTGTCTCATAGGGTTGCAGTGGGGGAAAAAACACTTTGCAAGACTTTACAATATATAAACATGACTTTCTGGAAGAGTGAGGCTGAAAACTCTGCACAACTCTGCCTCATTTAAATCCAAATCAAACTCAGGTCAAGACATTACCCATGATGTCATTGGGCCTCTTTGAAAAGGAAGGACGGACAACAAAACAACCACAACTCTAATACCTCATTGTGGTGGCAAAGTGACCCTGGCTTCTCGAAGGCTGCTGTCAGAGTGTACATTCTGACAGCTTGTACCAAACTACCGCTATGTTTTTTTATGCATAAGAAGCTTTATACAGCCAGAAAGGTCTTAAGTACAAGCTTGAAAATGCACTGGGTGTCTGTCATGCAAGGACCAACCCATTTACGTGCAGAAAGGTTCCTTAATTTTTCTTCCTCAGCATTTCATGATAACTGCCTAGAGGAATAACTACACCAGTATAATCATGGATCTTTGAAAGTACTGAAGCTACACATAGTATACGGGCTCTCCTTCAATAAGACGTCTCATATATGCATTTATTTAGGGGCTATAAGACTCCCTGAAAATTCAACAAATGGAATAGCTATGTTGAATGACATTATGATTCTTATTTATCATTATGAATGTCAAGCTTAGCATAAAACAGGGGGATACATTCTCACTAAAGGTGGGTACCACTGTCTTCTGCCTCAGGGTTGTATAATGCGTAGTACAAATAAAGAAAAGGATTCCTTTAGACGAGCAGTTCTCAACCTGTGGGTCACTACCCCCTTTGGGGTAGAACAACCCTTTCACAGGGCTCACAAGGGTCGCCTAAGACCATTGGAAAATACCGATTTCTGATGGTCTTAGGAACCTCCTCTATCCATCTCAAGGTGGGTCCTGTCCACATGCAGATGCCCACATATGACTATTAAAGGGTCAGCTTTCGGAAGGTTTGAGAACCACTCCTTTAGATGATGAGGAATGTCCTTCAGAGCCTCTTGTTTGCAGATGGCATTTTACTGATTGCTTTGAGACTCAGAATATATTGGAGAACCTCCTAAATGAAATCTCTGATCACTCTAAAAAGTTTGACCTCCCTGCCTTCATAGGAAAAACAAAGCAGATGAATGTTTCCTGTTTTCCAGAACATGATGAACAATTGGATAAAAAGCCTGTTGAACTGGTATATCAGTACATTTATCCTGGACAGTAGAGATAAATCATGACCTGGGCCCAGAATTGACAGCAGGAAGAGAGCAACGTAGTACTTTTAATGACCCCAGGCTGCTTCCTGAAAAAAATAACTGGTCCATCTTTGCAATACCAGTATTCTTTTGGTGATACTACATGGCTATTGGTCACGGAATACCATAGTTTCCAAAGAACAATAGTTGTGGTTCCCCCAAAGGGTGATAGGGAGATGTATGTGGCTAATACAAGTGCCACTCATTAATTCTACTACTCATTCATATTACTAATAAAGAACTATGTACCAAAAGAGGGATACAATATAACATCAGTGAGCTACATGACTGGTAAAGGAAGTGGGCTGCTCTTTTAGTGAGAGTAAAAGGTAATGGACAGTCCATGTGCTCCATTGCACCATTTCTATATCAAGATCTTGAAGGAAACAATCATTAATTAAGTGCCTGATACACACCAGACACTGTGCTAAGCACTTTATAAATTTTAGCTCATTTAATCCTCACATCAGCTCTGGGAATGGAAATGGGTACATTATTATTCCCACTTTACAACTGAGGAAAATGAGGTACTTAGCTGAGGTTAAGTAACTTGCTCAGGATCACATAATAAGTGTCTGAGACTGAATTGGAACTCAGGTCTTCCTGACTCCTAGCCCAATGCTCTAAATACTGTACTACCTAGCAACCTTAGGCCCTGGGAGTATTGTATGAATCTACTAGGGAACAATTAAAGAGAGGATATGGTCGAGTCTCCCATGACAAGAAAACATGTATAGATTGACAAATTCACAAGTGGAAGAAGAACTCAAATCAATGTAATCACAGATCAGTCAATAAGCAAACATTTATTAAGTCCCCTCATATGTGCCACACAGTTGGGGGATTTTTTAATTAAATGTAATTTTTTCCAGTTAACAAAATCTTCAGTCTCTCTTTTCTGCCTCTTTAGGTAAAAAGAGAAAAAGAAAAAACAGAGAACTCTTGTAACATATATGTATAATCAAGAAAAACTAATTCCTTCATTGGCCATGTCCCAAAAATATATGTCTCAGCCTCAATCTCAATCTCAGTCTCCATTACTTTTCTATCAGGAGGTGAGTAGTAACATCCTTCACCACTGGTCCTCTGGAGTTGCGACTCCTCATTACATTGATTGAATTTCTGAAGTCTTTCAAAGTTGTTTGTCTTTGAAATATTATTGTATAAAATTTTTCTCCTGGTTCTGCTTATTTTACTCATTATCAGCTAATACAAGCCTTTCCAGGTTTTCTCTGAAATTCTCATCATTTCTTACAGCACAAGGGTATTCCATTATTTTCATAAACCATAATTTGCTCAGCCTTTCCCTAAATGATGGACACTCCCATAGTTTTCAGTTGTTTGCAACTACAGAAAGAATTACTGTAAATATTTTTGTACGTATGGGTTCTTCTATCTTTCATTGATCTGTTTGGAGTATAGCCCTACCAGATACTTCTGGTGAAAAGTTATGGATAGTTGAGTAAATTTGGGGGGCATATTCCTATGTTTTCCACAATGACTGCATCAATTCACAGCTCTTACAACAATGCATATTATTGACTATTTTCCCATAGTTCCTCCAACATTTATAATTTTGTCAACTCTGCCAATCTGACAGAGAAAGATGGGATGTCAGAAATGCTTTACTTTGCATTTCTCTAATTATTAGTGGTTTTGAACATTTTTATGACTATTGTTTGTTGGATTCCTTCCTTTTAAACATGCCTTTCATATCCTTCAGTCATTTTTATCAGTTGGGAAATGACTCCCATAAATTTAAGCCAGCTCCTTATTTACCTTGAAAATGAGACCCCTATCATTCTGCAAAAAAAAAAAATTCTCAGTTATCTGTTTTCCTTCTAATTCTAGCTACAATGGTTTATTTGTACAACAACCGTTAAATATAGTCCATTTTATTTTCTATAACTCTCTGTGTATCACTTACTTGGTATGAGCTCTTCCTCATCCATAGATTTGAAAGGTAATTTCTTTCTCGCACCACTGATCTGTTTATAATGCTATCCTTTATGTCTAATTCGTATATGTTTTTAGAGATGATCTTCTTATACTGTATGAGATGTTGGCCTGTTACTAGTTCCTGCCAGACTGCCTTTCAGTTGTTGTCAAATAACAAGTGTTTACACCAGTAACTGGTGTTTTCAAGCTTATCAAGCATTTGGGGTACTTGTTTATTTGCTTCTGTGTGTTGTTTGTTGTACTAAATGGTCTCTATTTCTTAGCCATTTATTTTTTAATCATTTTGATGATTACTGTTTTGGAATGTAGTTTGAGATCTGGTACTTCTGGCCTTCCTTCTTGTCTCTTTTTTCCTACCATTATTTCCCTTAATATCCTTGACCTTGTGTTTCTCCAGATTAATTTTGCTGATTTTTTATAGCTTTATAAAATAATTCATTGGTAGTTTAATTGTTATAGCACCAAATAAAATAAATGCTTTAGATGGCATTGTCATTTTTACTTTATTGACCTGGCTTAGTCATGAGTAATGAATATTTTTCCAGTTATTTAGTTCTGTTTTTATTTCTATAAAGAGTGTTTTGTAGTTATATTCATATAATTCTTATGGGTAACTAGGTGAGGAAGACTCTTAAGTATTTTATTCACTCTGTAGTTGTTTTAAATGAAATTTCTCTTTCTCCTGGATTTGGTTGGTAATATACACAAATGCTGATGATTTATGTGAATTTACTTTATAGCCTGCAATTGTGCTGAAATTATAATTTTTAAACTAAGTTTTAGTTGACTATGATCCCCTGAGTAAACTACTATCTGCAAAAAGTAATGCTTTTCTTTTTTCTTTGCATACACTTATTCCCTCATTTTCTTTTCTTGATTTTCTGTTATAGCTACTATTTTTTTTAGAACTATATCAAATAGAAGCAGTGATAATGCATATCCTTGCTTTACCTCATATCTTATTGGAAAGTTCTCTAATTTATTTCTGTCACATTAAATGCTAGCTCTTGGTTTTAAATAGATACTACATGTGTTAAGGAAAAGTTCATTTTTTCCTGTGTTTCCTAAGTTGTTTTTTTAAGCATAAATAGGTGTTGCATGCTGTCAAAAGCTTTTTGTGCATTTATTTATATAATAATTTGATTTTTGTTATTCTCATGATATAAATTACCATGTTAACAGTTTTCCTAATATTGAATTGTTTGCATTCCTAGTGTAAACCCAGCCTGGTTGTAATGTATTACATCTGTGCTATATTGCTGTCATCTCCTTGCTAACATTTCATTTAAAGTTTTTACATTGGTTCTTTGAAAAGACTAACAAAATTGATAAAACTTTAAGCTAAACTCATTAAAAAGAAGGCAGAAAAATAAATAAGTGGAATTGCAAATGAGCAAGGTGAAATCACACAAAAATGAGAATAAACAGAATAATCAGGACATGTTATGCACAGTCATATGTTAACAAAACTGAGAACATAAGAGAAATAGAGCAATACCTTTAAAAATGAAATAACCAAATTAATTAGAACAGATAGAGATTTTTAATAACTCAGTCATAGAAAAGAAATAGATGTATGTATAAAGGAACTACCAAAGGAAAACCTTCCGGTCCTGAGGGATTCACAGGAGAATTCTATCAAGAATTTTATGGTTAAAATTAAAAAACAATTAGTACTCATACTTCACAAATTATTCCAAAATTTGAGAAAGCATGCTACCAAAATCCTTTTATGAGATAAATATACTCCTAATACCTAATCCATGGAAAATAAAACACAGAAGGAAAAGTATAAACCAATACCATTAATGACTATTGTTTCAAAAAAAACTTTAAACAAAATCCTGTCAAACAGCAATTTATTCAAGAAATCATTCATTGTGACCAAGTGGGATTTTTACAAGAGACGCAAGGATGGCTCAATATTAGGAAAACAATCAACATAATTAATCATATTTTTAAAAATCGAAAACCACATGATTATCTCAATAAATGCAGCAGGAAGCCTTTGAAAAAATATATAGTACTTATCTTGCTTTCTCAAAATAAAAATATAAAGAGACCTTTTAAAGATCATAAAGAACATCTAATTAAGATCAAAAGCAAGAATTATATTCAGTGGACTTTATACTGGGGATCAACATAATTAATCATATTTTTAAAAATCGAAAACCACATGATTATCTCAATAAATGCAGCAGAAAGCCTTTGAAAAAAATATAGTACTTATCTTGCTTTCTACAAAATAAAAGTATAAAGAGACCTTTTAAAGATTATAAAGAACATCTAATTAAGATCAAAAGCAAGAATTATATTCAGTGGACTTTATAGTGGGGATACTATTCAGTAGGGATACACTAGAACCTTTTCCAGTAAATACAAGTGAAGAAAAGATGTTGGCTCTCCCTATTGTTATTTGAAATATTTCAGGAAATGCTTGCAACAGTAACAAGACGGAATAAATATGAATTGAGGGGGTAGAGTCAAGATGGTAGCATAGAAACAGGAGACCTCCATGGCTCCCCCCATAACCACCTCAAATACCTATAAAATATGATTGTAAACAAATTTTAGAGCTCCAAAACTCATAAAATGACAGAGAAACAAAGCTCCCACTGAAGGCAGCCCAGCAGACTGATGGAAAGGGCTCATCACAGCTCACTGGGAAGAAAGCCCAGCCCTTTTGGTTTTAGTCCCAGGCAATCCAGGAGAAGCCCCAGCTGGAGCTTTCAGGAGAGCAGATCACTGGCAGCAGTGGTGGTTTCCAGAATTACCATCCCATAATAGCCAAGGACAAAGGGAAAAGGTCAGTGATACTTGTCTAAATTTCAGGGTGAGGGTCCAGCCAACTGCCTCCAGAGCTAGAAGCAGTGTGAAGCAGCAGCCCTGCAGACCATGGCTGCTTCAGAAGCTGCCAGCCACAAATTGCAGGGGGGCCAAGTGAATGTTCAGAGGGTAAGTGTTCTTGCCTTGAGCTGCCTGGATCAGGATTGTGATCTTGGGTGGTGGTCATGAGGGGTTTTATCAGTGAGCCAAAGCTGGAGGGGGCTGCAGAGACAGCAGTAGCCTCCTGATAGCTCCCAAAGCTGCAAAAACTGCAGTGAGTTGGGACAGAGCTCTCCCCTCTGGAAGCAGAGTTCTACTGAGCCCAAAAGTCAAGTAACTGACTGGCAACATGAGCAGGCAAAGGAAGCAAAGAAAGCACAGCAATACAACTTTAGATTCCTTTTTTGGGGACAAAAGGGATCATAGCATAGAATAGGAGGAAGATGACACAGTCAGAACTCCCATACCAAAAGCTTCCAAGAAAAATGTAGACTGGTTACAAGCCATGGAGAAGCTTAAGAAGGATTTTGAAAACCAAATAAGAGAAGTAGAGGAAAAATTGGGAAGAAAAATGAGAATGATGCAAGAAAATCATGAAAAGAGAGTCAATAACCTGATTGAATAAAATAACGCCTTAAAAATAGACTAACTCAAATGACAAAAGAGGCCCAAAAATCAATGAGAAGAATGCCTTAAAAAGTCGAATTTGCCAGATAGAAAAAGAATCTCAAAAGCTCGCTGAAGAGAATAATTCTTTCAGAATTAGAGAGTACCAAAAGGAAGCAAATGACTTTAGGAGAAATCTGGATGCTATTTAATAGATCCAAATAAATGAAAAAATAGAAGGCTATGTGAAATATCTCCTTGAAAAAAAAACCACTGACCTGGAAAATAAATCCAGGAGAGACAATTTAAAAATTATTAGACTACCTGAAAGCCATGATAAAAAAAGAACCTAGAAATCATCCTTCAAGAAATTCTCAAGGAAAATTGCCCTGATATTTTAGAACCAGAGGGCAAAGTAGAACTTGAAAGAATTCATCTATCACCTCTTGAAAAAGATCCCAAAAAGAAAACTCCCAGGAATGTTATAGCTAGGTTCTGGAGCCCCCAGATCAAGGAGAAAATATTCCAAGCAGCAAAGAAGAAACAATTTGAATATTGTGAAAACACAATTAGGATAACTCAGGATCTAACAGCTTCTACATTAAAGGACTGAAAGGCATGGAATATGATCTCCTGGAGATCACGAGAGCTAGGATTAAAACCAAGAATCACCTACCCAGCAAAATTGAGTATAATGTTCCAGGGTAAAATATGGTCATTCAGTGAGGTGGAAGACTTTCAAACATTCTTGAAGAAAAAAACAGAACTGAAAAGAAAATTTGACACTCAAATACACAAAGCATGAGAATGTAAACATGGAAAAGAAATCATAAGGAACTTATCAAAGTTGAACTATTTATGTGCCAATATGGAAAAATGATAACTGTAACTTATAAAACTTTTCTCAGTATGAGGATAGGTGAAGAGAATATAAACATATATAGGTATACATATATAGGAGGGTTTATATATGCATCTGAACACATATCTGAGCACGTATGTATATGAGTACATAGAGGGCACAGAATCAGTTGAATAGAAAGGGACTATACTCTAAAAGGTGAAATTCTGTGGTGGGAGAGTATTAGAATGAGAGGAGACAGGGAGAGACAGAATGGGATTAATCATCTCATATAGAAGAGGCAAGGGATAACTGTTAGGAGGGGAAGAAAAGGCAAAAAAGAGAATGGGTCAACCTTACTCTCATTGAATTTCCCTTTATACACTCTAAAGTGGATATTGTGCAGGAAAATAGGGGAGAAGGGGATGAGAGGGGAGAAGATGAAGGGGAGGGCAGATTGGGGGTAGGGGAAGGTTGTTAGAAGCACACACAGGGACAAAGTAGAGAATAGAACAAGGGAAGCACAGAATAGAAAGGAGGGAAATATTGTCAGTGTTACACAATATGTCCATGGTGGAGATGTTCTGCATAACTACCCATGTACGGCCTATATTTAATTCCTTGTCTTTCCAGTGGGGGTGGGTGAAAAGGAAGAAAGGGAAAGAATCTAGAATTTAAAGTTCTAAAATAGTGTTTTAAATTTATTATTATTATTATTATTATTATTATTTACATGCAACTGGGAAATAAAATATACAGGCACTGGGATAGGGAGACCCATCTTGCTCCACCAGAAAGTCAGAGGGGTGATGGGAGAGGATATAGGAGACAACAGATTGGGGGAGGGAGTATACAGTGGGATCACTGTTTTGAGGTGGGGTGAGTAGGGGAAAGACAGGGAGAACACTTGTAATTCAAAATCTTGTGGAGATCAATGATGTAAACTAAAAATAAACAAAAAATTACAAAGGAAAAAAAGGAAAAAGATTAAATTAAAAATAAATATAGATTGTATTTAACTGAAAAAACAGTAACAAAATTAAATACATAAAATACATATACATAAAATACATAAAAACAGCAAATATGAGATGACGCTACTATTTTTATTATTTGATGGTATACTTCAAAAACTGTAGAAAATTATCAAAAATATCCATTGACAATAACTTCAGCAACTTTGCAAATAAATCCTAAAAAATCAATAGCATTTCTGTAAAATAATGATAAAACCCAAGAAGCAATAATAAAAAGAGAAATCCTGTTCCAAATTACTAAAAAAAATGCATAAAATATCTAGTGGCCAGCCTACCAAAGCATACAAGATACTTGCATAGATTCAATTACAAAATGTTCCTTAAACAAAAAACAATTTTTAAATACTTGTTAAAATTTCTAATCTGTATTGGTTATTTTTTTCTTTTTGTAAAAAATCTACTTATTTATTGTTAGTTTTCGATATTCACTTTTGTAAGATTGTTAAGTTGTAAATTTTCCTCCTCTCTCTCCTCCTCCCTCCCCAATGGAATGTGATATCATATAGGATATACATATACAATCATCAAATATATTTCCACATTAGTCATGTTGTGAAAGAAGAATCAGAACAAAAGGGGAAAAAATCACAAGAAAAAAGGAAAAACAGTATACTTCAATTCGCATTCAGACTCCTTAGTTCTTTCTCTGGGTATGGATAGCATTTTCGATCAAGAGTCTTTTGGAGTTGTCTTAGATAATCACATGGCTGAGAAGAGTTAAATATACTAAATTTGGTCATTGTACAATGTTGCTCTTACTGTGTACACTATTCTCCTGGTTCTGCTCACTTCATTAAGTATCAGTTCATGTAGGTCCTTCCAGGTTTTTCTGAAATCTGCCTGCTAATCATTTCTTAGGGAATGATGGTATTCTATTACATTCATATACCACAACTTTTTCAGCCATTTCCCAATTGATGG
This sequence comes from Pseudocheirus occidentalis, assembly GCA_028646575.1. Classification (NCBI taxonomy): domain Eukaryota; kingdom Metazoa; phylum Chordata; class Mammalia; order Diprotodontia; family Pseudocheiridae; genus Pseudocheirus; species Pseudocheirus occidentalis. The sequence goes on along the minus strand of CM053597.1, from coordinate 141,412,071 downwards.
ACATCTCAATTTCTAATTCTTGGCCACCACAAAAGAGCTGCTATCAATATTTTTGTACATGTAGATCCTTCTCCCTTTTTTATTTTGGCATACAGACCAATAGTAGTATTGCTGGATCAAAGGGTAGACATAGTTTTATAGCCCTTTGGGCGTAGTTCCTAATTGCTCTCCAGAATAGTTGAATCAGTTCAGAACTCCACCAACAATGTATTAGTGTTTCAGTTTTCCCACATCTTCTCCAGTACTTATTTTCTCGTTTTGTCATCTTAGCCAATCTGATTGGTGTGGTGTGGTACCTGAGAGCTGCTTTAATTTGCATTTCTCTAATCAATAGTGGTTTAGAACATTTTTTTATCTGACTAAAATAGCTTTAATTTCTTCATTTGAAAACTGCCTATTCATATCCTTTGATCATTTATCAAGATGGGAATAACATATTCTTATAAATTTTTAAATTAACTTTTGTTTATTTTTAGTTTACATCATTCATTTCCACAAGATTTTGACTTACAAATTTTCTCCCTGTCTTTCCCCTACTCATCACCCCAAAATAGTGATCCCACTGTATACCCCCTCTCCAATCTGTTCTTTCCTATATCCTCCCCCATTACCCCTCTGACTTTCTGGTAGGGCAAGATGGATCTCCCTAAACCAGTGCCTGTATATCTTATTTCCCAGTTAATTAATTAAATGTGGACTGCTGCTCTGATGCCCAGAATCTTCCCTGGGTGCCTCCTGGCCTACACTTCTATTCCACCCTGTACAATACAGAATCTTCCTCCTGGGTGAGCCTGGTGTTGTGGTGCCTGCTTCTGGCATTGTAGCTGCTGCAGTGGAAGTGGGAAGCTCCCCCATACCAGCCCCTGGAGCAAGGGGACCCCGAGTGGAGCTTGGAAACAGATGCCTTCTTTGGGGCCTGCCCATCCCATACCTGAAGAGAAGCTGGAATTCGCAGCCTCCTGACCAAAGACTGGATGCCCAAGTGCCTGTGACTGGTAGCCCCTATAGTGCAGCTTCAAGGGCTCCCCCAGTGCTCCCTCCGACAGGGACAAATACCAACAGCTCACTCCCATTTCCCTGTCCTGCTGCTGCTACTTTTGTAGCCGAACATTGATGCTTTTCATCTTAGAAGTGACCTTCCCTGATGAATGAAAACACAAAGGAACCTACAAAAAATAATAATAATAAATAAAAATTTTAAAAATACCATCCCTTCCTATTCAATTGATCCTGTGCCCTCTGTCTATGTATACCTGTACACATATATACACACAGTCCCATGTGTATTCATATGCACATATATCCTCCTATATAGATGTAAGTGTACGTAGACATAGACATAGACATAGACATGGATATACACACACATTTATATTCCCTTCAACTATCCTCATACTGAAAAAAGTTTCATAGGTTGCAATTATTGTTTTTCCATGTTGGCATGTAAATAGTTCAGCTTTGATAAGCTGCTTATGATTTCTCTTCCATGTTTACCTTCTCATGCTTCTTGTATTTGAATGTCAAATTTTCTATTCAATTTTGGTTTTTTCATCAACAATGCTTGAAAGTCCTCCACTGAATGACCACATTTTCCCCTGAAACATTATACTCAATTTAGCTGGGTAGGTGATTCTTGGTTTTAATCCTAGCTCCCTTGATCTCTGGAATATCATATTCCAGGCCCTTTGATCTCTTAATGTAGAAGCTGCTAGATACTGTATTATCCTGATTGTGTTTCCACAGTATTCAAATTGTTTCTGTTTGGCAGCTTGTAATAGTTTCTCCTTGATCTGGGAACTCTGGGACCTGGCTACAAGATTCCTAGGAGTTTTCTTTTGGGGATCTTTTTCAAGAGGTGATAGATGAATTCTTTCAAGTTCTACTTTGCCCTCTGGTTCTAAAATATCAGGGCAATTTTCCTTGAGAATTTCTTGAAGGATGCTTTCTAGGTTCTTTTTTTGATCATGGCTTTCAGGTAGTCCAGTAATTTTTAAATTGTCTGTCCTGGATTTATTTTCCAGGTCAGTGGATTTTTAAAGGATATATTTCACATAGCCTTCTATTTTTTCATTTGTTTGGATCTGTTTAATAGTATCTTGATTTCTCACAAAGTCATTAGCTTCCATTTTCTCCAATCTAATTCTGAAGGAACTATTCTCTTCAGTGAGCTTTTGAAATTCTTTTTCCATCTGGCAAATTTGGGTTTTAAAGGCATTCTTCTCCTCATTGGCTTTTTGGGTCTCTTTTGCCATTTGAGCTAGTCTGTTTTTAAGGTGTTATTTTCTTCAGTTGGGCTGTTGAGTCTTTTCATGATTTCCTTGAATTGTTCTCATTTCTCTTCCCAATTTTTCCTCCACTTCTCTTACTTGATTTTCAAAATCCTTTTTGAACTCTTCCATGGCCTGTAACCAGTTCATATTTTTCTTGGAAGCTTTTGATGCAGGAGTTCTGACTATGTGGTCTTCCTTCCATTCCATGCTTTGGTTCTTTTTGTCCCCAAAAATGGAATCTAAAGTTGGATGGCTGTGCTTGCTTTGCTTCCTTTGTGTGCTTATGTTGCCAGTCAATTACTTGACTTTTGAGCTCTTTGCCACAGTAGAACTCTGCTTCCAGAGGGAAGAGCTTTGTCACAAATTGCTGGGGGTTTTGCAGCTGCTGGAGCAATTAGGAGGGTGTCATCTCTACAGACACCCATCTTTGGCTCACTGGTCACACACTTCAGGACCACCACCTAAGACCGCAATCCAGATCCAGGAACCTCAAGGCAAGAGTATTTAGCCTCTGAATGGTCTCTTGGCCCCTCTATGATCAGCAGGACAGAAGCTCTGAAGCAGCCACATGGAGGCAGCTGCAGAGACCACTTCCACAGCTTCTGGCCCTGGGGCAGTGGGCCAGACCCACTCCTCCATTCCCCCCCTCCAATCCAGCTGAGTTCCACTGACCTTTTACCTTGTCTTAGGCATTTTTGCATTGGTAATTTTGGAAACTGCCACAGCTGCTGGTGACCCACTCTCCCAAATGCTCCTGCCCAGGCTGATCTGGGCCCCCCTGGGGCTAAAACTGCAGGTGCAGATGGGGCTGGTCTTGGCTCACAGCATGCTGCAATGAACCCTTCCTGTCCCCCTGTTGGGCTGCCTTCAGTGGGAGCTTTGTTTCCCTGTCACTTTGTGGATTCTGGAGCTCTAAAATTTGTTTAGTCATATTTTATAGATATTTGAGGTGGTTATGGGGGGAGCCACAGAGTTTTCCTGCTTCTATGCCACCATCTTGACTCCACCCTAGAAGCACCACTTTGGCATCATAGCCATGCCTCTTTAGTTCTCAGCAGCTCCGGGTGGCAGTTCTCAAAAGTCCTAGTCAGCTCCAACTGGCCCTCAGCAGTCTTTCTCTCAGCAACTCTGGCCCCTGGCAATTCTCCTCTCTCTCTGCCTCCATGATACTGCTTCCCAAAAATCCTTCTGGCTTCTTCTGCTTGGGCCTTCTGTCTGCTCCTATTCCTATAAACTTGACTCTGTTTTCTATATGTTTTGATAATGAGGACTTTATCAGAGACACTGGCTGTAAAAATTGTTTTCCCCCTTTCTGCTTCCCTTCTGTTTTTTTTTTGGAGGGCAATTGGGGTTAAATGACTTGCCCATAGTCACATGGCTAGTAAGTGTGTCAGGTGTCTGAGGCAAGATTTGAAGTCAGGTCCTCCTGACTCCAGGGCTGGTGCTCCATTCACTGCACCACCTAGTCACCCCTCTGCTTCCCTTCTAATCTTGGCTGCATTGGCTTTGTGTGTGCAAAACCTTTTTCTTTTAATGTAATCAAAATTATCCATTTTGCATCTCATAATATTCTCTATCTCTTGTTGGCATACAGTGTAAGATTTTGGTCTATCCCTAGCTTCTGCCATACCATTTTCCAGTTTTCCTACCAGTTTTTGTCAAATAGTGAGTTTTTGTCCTAGAAACTGGAGTCTTCGAAAGGTTTATCAAACAGTAGCTTACTGTAGTCATTGACTGCTCCCCCATTCTATTTCTTAGCCAGTACCAAGTAGTTTTGATGACTGCTATTTTATAATACAGTTTTAGATCTGATATGACTAAAATGAACAACAATTTAAATAGCTAGAAGAATATTCAGTGTACATGGCTAGGTCATGCCAATACAATAAAAATGATGAAATTTCTTAAGCTGATTTACATTTAATGCTATTCCAATCAAATTACCAATAGGATACTATAATAACTGAATAAAATTATAATCACATTTATTTTGAAAAACAAAGAATTCTGGAATGTCAAGGGAAATGATGAAAATAAAAAAGAAATAGAACTGAAGGGAGTATAGCACTTCTATATTGAAGTATAACACAGGAGTAAACAAAAACAATCAGATACTGATTTTTTTTAAATAGAGAGCTCAGTAGAACAGATTAGACATGGAAGAATAATAAACAATGGAACTCAACATTTTGATATTGTGTAAAACATGAACTATCTTTAAAAAAAACTCATTTATTTGATAAAATATTGCTGGGGAAACCAAAAAGCAGTCTGGCAGGAATTAGGCTTAGATTAACACCATACAGTATATTCCAAGACATGTTCTAAATTAATATTTATCCATAACATTAAAGGTCATACTGTTAAAAAAAAACAACTAGAAGACAGGCAGATCATATATTTCCCCGGCTATGGGTAAGAGATAACTTCTTAAACAAACAAGAGATAGAGGTAATTATAAGAGATAAAATAGATAACAGATTACATGAAACCAAAAGGTTTCTGCAAAGACAAAAATCAATACATTTAGGATGAAAAAGGTAGTGGTCAAATAGGAAAGAAAGTTTGCATAAGATTTCTCTGATAAAGGTTTGGCTTCCAAAATATATAAACAACTAATAAATAGAAGCTTAACCGCCAATTCTTAATTAATCAATGGTCAAAATATAAGAACAGATAGTTCTCAAAAGGAAAACTGCAGTATATTTACAAACACATGAAAGAATGTTCAAAATTACAAATAATAAGAAAAAAGAAAAGAACAACCCTGAGGTTTCACATCACACCCTGAACATTGGCAAATTGACAAAAAAATAACAATACTCAATGCTGCGGAATTTGTGCATTCATAGGCAGACTAATATCTTATGCCTTCCATCTCCTGCTTGGTGCAGAGTGTCCCCTGAGGTAAAGCTTCTAGGGGTCAGGCTGGAGTTTTTATTTGCCCCCAAAGGATCTCCTGTGTACAAGGAACTGACCACTTTGTCCTGCCACCTTGTAGTGAGGCTTCTCAGATGAGAAATCCTTAGGTTTGTTAGCACCTTGTGCTTTCCATGTCCTGTTGAGTGCAGTGTGTCTCTTGAGGTAAGGCTTCTTGGGGTCAGACTGGGAGCTTTTCACCTACCCCAAAGAATCTCCCCGTATGCCCACCACTTTTTACTGCCAGTTCAGGTGAGGTTACCACACCCTAGTGCCTTATGCCATCTGCTGCTGGGTGTGTCTCCTGAGGAAAGGCTTCTGGGGACCGAGACAGCATTTTCCATCTTCCCCCAAACAATCACTTCTGTCTGTGCCAGCACAAGGCCAATTCTATCTCCTACTTCCAGCTCAATTTCCCAAATGGGATGTGGCAAACCTGTAGCACAAAAAACAGTGACCCTTCCTTTGACTTTAGGCATCCTATCTCCAGCTGTGCCTGTCCTTTGAGGGTAGAGTGCTGCTCTCTACTCAATGATAAACATTCTCATACCTGGTCATAGCCTTCATATCCCAGTGACTCTGAACTCCTTCAGATTATCAATAAAACCTTATTCTACACCCCCTACTACCTGATTCCTTATTCCTATTCCTCTTAACCCTTCCATCTCAAAGTTTCAACCCAGTCCTTCCTTCCACTCCACTGTGCCCTCTAGAATGCCTGTTCCATAGACAACAAACTTCCCTTCATCCTAAATCTATTTCTTTTCCCACTCCTTCCATCTACTCGACTTTTCTATGATGATACAGCCTCCTTGGCCACCCTTTTTTAGCACTGATAACTTCACTTATCCTCATTTCACTTGGTCAAAGCAGGGGAGATGGAATAGTCTTTGCTTCTCACTGACACATCTAGGTTTTCCCCTTCTTCCATCACTCAGTAAAACTCTCTTCCTTTGATCTCATGCTATTCATATCTACTACCCCAATGAAAATTCTGATAGCTGTTGTCTTACCCCACAGGTTATTTCCCTTCTTTTCTCAATGAGATCAAAACCTGACTTGCAATTTTTATTTCTCCTCAATTCCTTACCTCATATTAGGGGACTTAAACATACATGTTAGTGCTCCCTCAAATGCTCTAAGCACTCATTTTCTCAACCTACTCATTCCCCATGAGCTACTTTTCCACCCCACTTCAGCCACACACAAAAATGGTCATAACCTGGACTTTGCCATCATCTACAAATATGTCAAGAATTCTGAAATCCCCTTATCCAAACGTGATCTATTGACTTTTCACTTATCTCTCTGTCTTTCCTCTAAAAAACCCTACTCTTCAACTGTACTGTGACTCCTAATCCCTTGACTCTTTGATTCTATCCCAAGCCATCTCATCTACTTTAGTCCCTCTCTCCTTCTCTCCCCATCCTGACCCTTTTGGTGAACCAATTCTACATTATATTGTCCCCCTATCTTGAATTCTCAGCACCCTTATCATATTAGCAATCAGACCTAGCCTTAGACACTCTCACCATTCATTGCCTTCACTCCTCTACACACATTGCTAAACAAAAGTAGAGAAAATAATAAAATTGCTCTGACTAGTTTCACTACAGATTTATGTTACATGACCTCAACTGGGTTCTCACTGCTGCTAGGTCATCCTATTATACTTTCCTTATCAACTTACTATCCCACTTTCCACAGCAGCTTTTCTAAAACTTTTTATCCCTCTTCAATTCCCCAATGGCTCCTCCGCCCCCAGTCTCAGATAAGAATCTTGCCTCATCAAGGGATAACGGTTACAACTTTACTTTCATTCACTCTCATTGAATTTGGCTTAGGGAAGGAAAGACATAAACTCTAAATTGAGTATCTTGCCACATAGGAGAATAGGGGGGAGGGGGATGAGAGGGGGGTGATG
>CM053597.1:141368388-141404458 GCA_028646575.1 Pseudocheirus occidentalis | reverse complement strand
ATGTTCTGGGCTGGGGGGTAGGGACAAAAGAGGGAGAAAATTTGTAACTCAAAACCTTGCGGAAATGAATGATATAACCAAGAAATAAATTAAAATTTACATTAAAAAAATAAAAAAATAAAAATAAATAAATAAATAGAATTTTACCAGGAAAAAAAAATAAAATAAAAAAAATACTTTGCATAATAAGCTCAGTGCTAACACAACAAGCATTTAATAAATACTTCATTTATTCATTCACTCATATTTTGGTTCCATGGGAAAATAATGTTTATCCTCCTTACTGAAAATCATGGATCAAGAATTGAAAGTGATTTTAGGGGGCATCTAGTCTCACCCTTTCATTTTACAGATGAAGAAACTGAGGCACATTAAGATTAAGTGATTTGCCCAAGGTCACATTGAAAATATGAGGCAGCACTTGAACACATCTCTCCTGACTCTAGAATCAACACTTTCCCCACCATACCACAACGCTTCCCTAATGAGGTGATTGGTGGGGAAAGTATCCTGGAATTTTTAAATACTAGATATACAACTGAGTTATTATTATCATTAATAATAATAATAACCAGATTATAATTGAAGGCTTGGAAATATATATTTGGGAATTATTTGCATTGAATTGCTAATGGGGACCATGGGAGCTGGTGAGATTACCTATAGCATATAGAGAAAAGATGGATGCCTGTACCTTCCTTGAGGACAGGAATGATGTTTTATTTAAGAAGAAGTAATATGGTGGTAAGAATCATAAACTTGGAGTTCAAGGATTTAGTTTAATAATGACAAGGAGGACATTAGGGGAGAAAAATACATTAGAAATGATAGTTACATAACTCAATTTTTCCAGGCACACAACAATATTAATCCTTGTTCAAGATTCCTTTTTTGGCTGCATAGTGAGCCCAGTGTGGCATCTTGAATTATGCCATCAAATTAATATAAGCAAAGTCAAAAATGTCCTGTGGTACCAATTGAGGATGAGTGTGCATTAGGTCAGTTTCCCACTTGAGGCACTGCTGTGGTACAAGCAATATGTGCTGGCTCATTTGGCACAGTCCTTGTGCCTATGAGGAGGCATGATATCACTTTGCTAAATAATCAGGAAATATATTATGTGCCTCTTCACCAGGTAGTGCAATATGCAAGCCATCAACCCAGTTATCTCTTCAAAGTCTATCTGACACATGATCTCTCCATCTCCTGGGTTGTTCTGTGCAATTGGGCAATCTCTGATAAAAACCAAAAACAAAAACACTGTTGGCTAGATTAAAACATTATATGATTTGGTACATGTCTTCTTTTCTACCTAGCCCTCATCCCACTGAATACCTTGGCTTCCCAGTTTCTCAGTTTGTTCAATTCCCATGACCCTTCCCTGTAATCTACCTCAATCACATGATTCTAAAAATTACTAAAAATAGGAAAATCCATTACTAGTTAAGCCTCAATCTCCACATTCATAATTTCACACAAGTAACATTCTGTGGCCATTCAATGTACTATGTATAAAAAGAAACAGAAAAGAAAGAGATTAGGCACTCCTGCCTGGAAAATCTTCCAGCCTTCTTCTCTATCAACTCCTCTTCACTACCCTCAGACAGGAAGAAAGATGAGGAAAGAGGTATGTATGTGTGTCCTAGACCCCAACCCCAATTAGACCTTAAAGTTTAACCAGGAAGGCAAGCATAGTATTGGGGGTCAGGGATGGGAAGAAAGCACTTTTCCTCTCTAGGATTCAGGTTCCTCATCTACAGAATGAGCAATTTAAACATCCAAGGATGGGTACACTTCAACTCTAAATCTACATTCCTGGATCCTCAGTCTCTTCCTGCTAGATACTTTCCATCTTTTGGTACTCAATGAAATTCAGCTTTCTCTTAAAGACAATTTTTTTGGTGTCTCCAGCCCTCCCCAAAGTTAGCTCTTTTTTCTCCCACACTTCCTGACACACAAAGCCAGGAAGAGTAACTAGCATACCCTTGGCTTCCCCTGTCACTTTCAGGGGACTCTGTGACCATCATGGGTTGTTTTTGTTGTGGTTTGTCCTTCATTCTTGAAGAGGACCCTGATGCAGTGGGAGACACTGTCCTTCTTAAGCTAAGGTCTTTCCCAGGTCTCAGGCAATGCCCATTCAGGAATTAAAGACTAGGTCAGAATCTTTGAATAGTAATAGCTGCACCGCCCCCCCTCCCCGGCCCGGGGAACCAACTGGCTATTTCCAGTTGGGCAATGCTGCTGTTTCTTCCTCCTCCTTCTCTTTTTCCTCCTCCTTCTCCTCCTCCTCCTCCCCATCTCTGTTCACATTGAGAGTCACACTCTAACATGTGGTTGCCCTGTTCAAAAGAATATCAATTTTGATTGCTTTTATATACTTCACAAGGTACCTTGAGTTTGGGGGCTAGATTTTCTTCCCTATTTATTTATTGTGTCATCCCCCCCAAAAAAAAAACTGGGACAATTAACTCATTTGTCTTGTATAGTTTTTATTTAGAATTTCTTTAAATACAGCTCTAAAAACACATGTTTTATTAAAGCCCATTGTGATCCAAATGGAGCTATACAAATCACTCCGACTTTCACTGATTGGCCAATAATAGGTCCCAGTCCAAGCCTCACTTGTTCATTGCTTGGGCCTGATGGCTCAGAATGAATGTAAATGGGAATTGTTTCTGTTCTGGCCAGAAATCTGATGGTGTTCCCCTCCCAGACTTATTCTTTCACGAAGGCAAACTAGACCATTTTTTTACCTCTATTCTGATCTAGCCTTTAATTACTGAATGGGCATTGCTTCAGACAAGCCGACATCTGGGAAAGACTTAAGCTTCAAAAGACCAACATCTCCTGCTGCATACAAGGCCACTGCCAGTAAGTAGTCTTGACCTATGTCCTGCCACTGGACTGCAGTGACTCTGGATGAAAGAGTCAGGCTGATAACCCTGCCTCACTTACATGCAATTCACTTGCAAGTCAGGACATCACCCTCCTGATGTCTTTGAAAAGTCCTAATAAGAATGAAAGATGAACAACAACAATAACCATCATTTGGCAACCAGTTGCCCTCTCTTAAACTTCGCTACATCTATGAACCTTCACGTCATTCGCCCTCTTCCCCAATAAATTCAGTATCTGATTCGTAGTCTTCTTTTCTACTCCAGCTCCCATCCTATTAAATGCCTTGGTCCCTCAGCATCTCAATCTTCTCAACTCCCATAATTCTTGCCTCTAGCCTACCTCAACCACATGCAGGAATGGTCAAACTTCAGACAGACACCCTCCTCCTTTCACGTTACCCCTTCCTATCAGCTTGATTAAATTTACCCAAGGTGCCAAAATTTCTGATTACAGTTTTCCCTACATGAATGAAATTACAAGTCTGGATTCCATGAAAAAAAACTTCCCTAAGCATAAAGTTGATGCCATAAACCAACTGACAGCATTAGTCCCAAGTCCCATTTAAAGCATTAGTCCAAAAGCATGTTAGATGATAGAGAGGTAAGGCATTTATTGAGAAAGAAAATACTAATGATTTATCAAAGTGAAGCTACAAAGTATACAAAACAGGGATTGCCAAAAGCAGATGATAGCTCAAGTTCCACAATGTCCCTGTTGGGTAGAGATCCAGTACTTCTGAAGGGAAAGAAGCAATTGTATTTCCATTTTACGACTCAGGAATTAAGCGATTTGTCTGATATCATTCAAAGAGTGCCAAGCCAAAACTTGATTTTTATTTCTACTACTTCCCATGGTCCACTTCACTAATGCACAAGCCAGAGGAGACCTCCATGATGGCCGGGAGCCCAAATGTATATGATGTAATATAAGATGAACCAAAAATGGCTCTTACATACTAGGACATGAGATAAAAAGGTCAATTTTGCTGTTCATAGAGAAAGAAAAATTCCTTCCTGCAGGCAGCTCCTGCTCTAGGAAGTTAATTAATCCTTTAAACTACTCTTGTTTTGATTTCGGTTCCAAATAGGGTTAATTTTTTTAATTTTTAAAATTTGTTCAGTTTTCCACTACCAAAATATACATTGGATAGTATCTCTTAGACTGTTGGCCATATAAATCACTTGTTGCTTAACAGAAAGTAATTTATTTACTTGACATGTACATGGCCCATCTGCTTTATTTTTAAATACAGTATATCAAATAGCTCACCACAGCTGCCACTGCTTTTAATGGGTTGGACACATCCAATCTCAATAGCTCAATGAAAGTGTCATGTCATAAAATGGAGGGCAGATGAGGAGACTCAGCACCGAGAGAGTGGAGAATGAATTAGGGGGGACAATGAGGTAGGATTCAGGAAGAGGTCTAACCTGAGTATTTTACAGAGAATCTTATTAGGACTTTTCAATTAAAGGTCTAGAAAAGGTCTAGAAATAAATTCCCATTGGATGACGGAGAAAGTACTAAAACAGAATCTTTGACCCTGAAAGGTGGGAATTCTTGGTTTGGCCTTCATTTTCCCAGACCCTTGCAGCATGCCTATAGGGCACATAACAGAGGTTTCATAAATGCTTGTTGGTGTGTTCCATGAAAATTTGTGCACAAGAAGGATGGCTATTTGTCAGTTATCTCTGGAAAGTATTCAAGGATAATCTGTATATGGAATGGTATGGGAGGCTTCCCATAAGTAAAGGAAGAACTGAAGATCAAGTATTCTGCTTTCGTTGTTCCATTCATGTATTTCTTACTATTGTTATTAGGTACCCAGAAACTAGTAGGTTCCATTGCTATGATTACTATCTCCCACTGCACCTTGGCCTTTGGTTTTCAAATCCACTTGGGGATGGGCTTTCTGTTCCTGCCGAGGTGACAATTAGGTAATCTAATATACCTATTAAACACTTATGTACTAATTATATACAATTATTCCTTCCACATCAAAAGGGTTATGGACAGGGTGCTCCTGAAATCTGGAAAGTCCAAGTAAAAAGTTTTGACCCTCCCTTTGTACCGGAGAATTCTGATTTTTTTTTCTTTTATGGAGTGCTTGTAGTAACTTATTGTAAAATTTGAGTAAAGTATTTGGTCATAGGCTCTGTGTCCTCTGCTGGCCTTCACATGTTGTCTGAGGCTTCCCCAAAATTCTCATTTAATTTTTTTATTCTGATCCATGATATATCAAAGACTACTATGAAGAGGCAGTCAAGATGGCACAGTAGAAGCACAAACTTGGCAGGGGCTCCTGCTCCAATCACTTCCAATATATGTAAAAAAAATTGACTCTAAACAAACTTTAGAGCTATAGACCCCACAAAGTGACAGAGAGAAACAAATTTCCTGCTGAAGGAAGCCCGTCAGGCCAACAGGGAGGGTCAATTGCGCCAGGCTGGGAGAAAAGCACAGTCCCATATAAGCTGCACAGTTCTGGGCCCAGGGAAGCCCCAACCAGTGGCAGCTGGAGCAGACTTCAGGAGAGTGAATCACTGGCAGCTGTGGTGGTTTCCAGACTTTTCAACCCATAAACACCAAAGAGAAAGTAAAAGGTCAGTGTGGAACTCTACTGGAACAGGGAGTAGGGGTTACAGAAGACTGTGGTTTGGCCCTTGCCCCCAAGGCAAGAAGCAGCAGAGGGGCAATGGCTATACAGCCACCACCCGCCTGGCCTGTAGATTGTAGGGCAGTGGTTCTCAACCTTCCTAATGCCACGACCCTTTAATACAGTTTCTCATGTTGTGGTGACCCCCAACCATAAAATTATTTTCTTTGCTACTTCACAACTGTAATTTTGCTACTGTTATGAATCATAATATAAATATCTGATATGCAGGATGTATTTAAATTGAACATAACCCACAGGTTGAGAACTGCTGTTGTAGGGGAACCAAGTGACCATTCAGAAGGTATTTGTTCTTGCTTTGACCTACTTGGATTTGGATTGTGGTCTTGGGTGGTGGTCCTGGGAGTGTGTGACCCGTGTCCCAGAGTTTGTGGAGGCAATAAAGAGGGCACCCTCCTAATAGCTCTGGCAGCTGTGAAAACCCCAGCAATTTGGGACAAAACTCTCCATTCTGGAAGCAGAGTCCTACCATGACAAAGAGATCAAAAGTCAAATAATTGGCTAGCAATATGAGCAAGCAAATGAAACACAGACCGCAGAATCCTTTTTTGAGGCAGGGCAAAAAGGATCAAGGCATGGAGGGGGCGGGAAGACAGCAAAGTCAGAACTCCTGCATCAAAAGCCTCCAAAAAAAATATGAATTGGTTACAGGCCATGGAGGACCCTCAAGAAGGATTTTGAAAATCAAGTAAGAGAAGTAGAAGAAAAATTGGGAAGAGAAATGAGAATGATGCAAGAAAATCATGAAAATCAAGTCAACACCTGCTAAAGAAGACCCAAAAATACACTGAAGAAAATAACACCTCAAAAATAGACTAACTCAAATGGCAAAAGAGGCCTAAAAAGCCAATGAGGAGAAGAATGCCTTTAAAAGCCACAGTTGCCAGATGGAAAATGAATTTCAAAAACTCACTGAAAAGAATAACTCCTTCAAAATTAGATTGGAGCAATGGGAAATTAATGACTTTATAAGAAATCAAGATACTATTAAACAGATCCAAACAAATAAAAAATGGAAGGCAATGTGAAATATCTCATTGGAAAAACCACTGACCTGGAGAAATAATTTTTTAAAATTATTAGACTATCTCAGTGGTTCTCAACCTGTGGGTTACAACCCCTCTGAGGATTGAATGACCATTTCAGACCTAAGACCATTGGAAAACATATATTTCCAATGGTCTTAGGAACTGAGACATGGCTTCTCTATCTGTCTCCATGTGGGTCTACCCACATGCAGAAACGTCCATATATGAGTATTAAAGGGTCATGGCATTAGGAAGGTTGAGAACCACTGGACTACCTGAAAGCCATGATCAAAAAAAGAGCCAACACACCATTTTTCAAGAAATTATCAGGCAAAATTGTCCTGATATACTAAAACCAGAGGGCAAAACAGAAATTGAAAGAATTCACTGATCACCTTTTGAAAAAGATCCCAAAATGAAAACTCCTAGGAATGTTATAAGAAAATTCCAGAGTTCCCAGGTCAAGGAGAAAATACTGCAAGCAGTCAGGAAGAAACAATTTGAGTTGTGGAAACACAATCAGGATAACACAAGATCTAGAAGCTGCTACACTAAGGGATTAAAGGGCTTGGAATATGATATTCCAGAGGTCAAAGGAGCTAGGATTAAAACCAAGAATCATCTACCAAGCAAAAATGAATATAATGCTACAGGGGAAAATATGGTCATTCAATGAAATAGAAGATTTTCAAGCATTCTAATGAAAAAACCAGAGCTGAACAGAAAATTTGACTTTCAAATATAAGAATCAAGAGAAGCATAAGAAGGTAAACAGGAAAAAGAAATCATAAGGAATTCGTTAAAGTTGAACTATTTACATTCCTACATGGAAAAATGATAATTGTAACTCATAAGACTTTTCTCAGTATGAGGATAGTTGAAGGGAATATATATATGTATATATATATACACATATATATGTATATATATATGTCTACATATGCGTGTGGCATATGTATGTTCATGTATATATAGAGGGCACAGGAAGAGTTGAATTTGAAGGGATGATACCTAAAAAATAAAATTAAGAGGTGAGAGAGGAATTTATTGGGAGAAAGAGGAAGGGAGAGCTAGATTAGGGTAAATTATTTCATATAAAAGAGGCAAGAGAAAACTATTATAATGAAAGTGAAGAACAGGAAGGTGAAAGGGAATGGGACAACCTTATTCTCATTGAATTTGGCTTAAGGAGGGAATAACAACACTCAATTGGGTACAGGAAAGTAGGGGGGAAGGAAATAAGAGGGAGATTATAGAAGGGAAGACAGATTTGGGGAGAGGGTAATTAGAAGCAAACATTTTTGAAAAGGGATAAGGTCAAAGGAGAAAACAGAATAAGTGGGTGTGGAATAGGATGGAGGGAAATATAGTTAGTCTTTCGTAATATAGCTACTATGGAAATTATTTGGGTAACTACACACGTACAACCTGTATTGAATCTTCCCAGTGGGGGTGGGTGAGGAGGGAAGAAGGGGGGAAAACTGGAACTCAAAGTTTTAAAAACATTTTTTTAAATTTGTTTTTTTACATGCAACTGGGAAATCAGATGTACAGGCAGTGGAGTATAGAAATCCATCTTGCCCTCCTAGAAAGTTGGAGGGTGATGAGGGAGGATATAAGAGAGAACAGATTGGGGGAAGGGGTATTCAGTATACTGGCTTGGTATTTTGGGGTGCGGGTAGGGGAAAGACAGGGAGAAAAATTGTAACTCAAAATCTTGCAGAAATGAATGTTGAAAACTAAAAATAAATAATTTTTTAAAAAAACTACCATGGAAAAAAGTCACAACATGGAAGCAACAGATGTAACATTAGAACTAGAAGAAAACCTAGTGAACACAGAAAGTTAAAAACTGTATCTTCTAATTCCCCAAAGCCCTCACTCTCCTTCCATGGGTATATTTTATACAGGAGAGTGTTGTAAAATATTTAACAACCAGGTCTCTGAAAAATGAAGATGTGCATAACATACTTTTAAGTTTAATTTACATCTTTTATACTTTCTCCATTACTTTCTTAAATTCAAACTATCAAAACAATAAATTATGTCCTGATTTGTAGCACCTGTTAATTTCTGAGATGTTAGTTCTCTTGAGTCAGTCCAAATCAGCTCAAGACACAACTGTTTTTATATGTATTTTTGCTATAATCATAAGGATTCCATGCCTCTGCCTTAGTTGATGGGGATAACACATTCCCAAAGGAGAGACTTTGGAGCATCGTCTGGCCAGGTAAGAGAGGATAATAACACTAAATCGGGTCAGTGAAATGTGATGTTGTCTGGAAAGGCTTCAATGTGCCCTTTAAATTGGTCTGTGCTGGTGGCTGCTGAACTTCTGATTAATAGGGGAAGCCCTGAGATTCCACAAGGCATGACTATAAAGTAATGAAATGGATTCCACCCAGAGACGGCACCCTCAGAATTTAGTTATGCCACAAGTGTATTTTGTAGGTGTGTACATACAAAGTCCTGCTATATTAATGAATCAGAATCACAGAATTTCAGAATTGAAAGAGATTTCAGAAGCCACCTAGCCCAAACCATTTCTGGATAAGAATTTGTTATAATAATAAAAGTAATAGTGAAAATATTGATATTATACTTGATATATATATATATATTCATGATATAATAATAGTGATGATCATAGCTATCATTTATATAATGCTTTGAGGTTTGCAAAACTCTTATACCTTTATTATGTCATTTCAATTATTTCATTACTATTTCACAACGGCTTTGTGAGATAGGTGCTACTATTATTACACCCATTTGACAAATAACAAACTGACATTAGAAGTTAAGTGATTTGCCTAGGAACACAGAGTTAGTAGTTATGTGAGGAAGGATTCAAGCTTGGGTCTTCCTGAATCCAGGTGCAGTGCCCTAAGCCCTAACCACTGCACCACCTGGTTGCTTTTACAACATCCCTGAAAAGTGGTCATCTAGACTTTCTTTGGATAGGTGGCACAGTAGAGGAGCACCAAGACAGCAATTTATGAAGCACCACAATCTACTTGATGTCCATCCCTACAATATCTTTCACCCCCATCCTCTTATCACCATTCACACAGCCACCATCAGGCTCTCCCATATCATCTCTCACCTGAACTACTCCAGTAACCTCCCAGTGTGTCTCAAAGCCTCAGATCCTTCCCCAGTCGAATCCAATCTTCACATAGCTGCCAAAGTGATTTTCCAAAAGCACAGCATGTTCGGATGCATTTCCCTAATACTGACCTTCTTTCCTCACGCCCTCAGCTTTGGGAAATCTTTACTTAAAAGAAGACCAAAGGTCACTGGGGTCTGATTGGTCTCCACTTCCTGGATACAGTTTCCTGGTCATCTAGGGACTAAAAAAATCAGAAACACAGAGTCTGGGCCTTTCAGATTTGGTAGGTGACTAAGACTGCATAAATTGCCATGTCCTGATGACCTGTTATGTCCTGGTGGCATGTTCTTACAGAGTTAGGCAAATGCTTCTTGATTTCTGATAGCCTCATTGCATCCCAACATCAAACCTGAACTAAGAGGACCACCCCTATGGGTGGGTGAGTTAGCGGGGACACAGCCTGGTTCCCTGCCTCCAGGGCCCTCCTGATTGTTACATGGGGATCCCCATCCTGTTGAGGAAAGGGGCAGAGCCCCACTAAGGCAAGTGGATTAATTTGGTGGGTACTGGAGGAGATTGAACAGGAGAGAAAAGAAAGTGCCAAGGCCAGTTTTCCCTGAAGGTTGTTCTGTGCAAATCTGACTGTCAGTATCATAGACTGAAAATAAAGTGAGACTGCCCATTCAGCAGCTAGAAGCTGATCTCTTAGTTTTCAGGGACCAAGCAAGGAAATTCCAAGGACAGTCAATTGAGCTCATGACTGCACAAGGGAAGAGATCTCTCAACACCAAAGTTCCACTTCTGGTTACCAAGAGACAGGACAGCATACTGGGGGCAAAGATCTTCTTCTTACTAGGAAGAAGAAAGCTTCAGGCTAATTCTAGCCCAGCTCCCAGAGGAACAGACAGGTAGTTAAGGTCTTCAAGGTCTACAAGGTGGTTCCCAGAGAACCTCAAACAGAAACCAGAGGAGTCCCTGGATCAATGGCTCCTGAGAGCATGAGCTAAAGGCTCTCTGCCCTTTGACTTCCATAGCCTAGGGAAACTCTTAGAGGGTCTACTTTTACCAAACCGACGAAAATTATTTAAACCTATTAGGGGAAAAGGCTCTTCCATCCCTTTTGGGTTGGGTACATTGGGAGTGATTTGCACCTGGCTTTGTAAAGATGAATTCCCCTTGTAGCTAGCTCTCAGAGGGGGCTCTCTTGGGAAGGGGTAACATTCCTAAAGGAAATGGATTTGCTAGACATGATTTATATGCAATGTTGCAGGGAGAGATAATAACTTTCCAAGATCTATGCCCAGCCTCTCTCCAGGGCAATTAGATTCCTGCCTTCTGGGTGGAGTCCCACACAAATGGCTTCAGATTTTAGCAATGGGTCTATCCAACCACACAACCAGACAAGTGTGGGCTGCTCCACTGGTGAAATCTGATCAGGAGGTTCCTACTGCTGTGGTTTGGGCAAATTCTGCTGTCAGTGTAAACAGACACTCTGGGAATGGGGGCGAATCCACAAAGTTGCTACCACCCTGCTAGGTGCTCAATGGGAGTTAACCTCAACCCCAGGAGGGAGCTTTGGGCGTGGCTGATAAGAAAGCAATTGATGGCCAGTTCACACCGTGTAAGTGCTAGTAAAGCTGAGCACCAAAGCCTCAGGTTGTCTCCTAAAGCTCCTGCCCCATGTGAATCATTCAGGGGAGACTACAGAGGGCAGTCCATGGAGAGAATGGTTATTACCATCTCAGTATCTGTGCAAGAACTTTCAGTAACTTCCAGGTTTGTTACTGTGCACAGGACCTAATGCAGAGGTTCCCAAACTTATTTGGCCTACCACTCCTTTTCAAAAAAAAAAGAAAAAAATTACTCAGTGCCCCCTGGAAATCTACTTTTTTTTTTAACTCTTTAAAGATTTTTTTTTCAATTTGTGTCATTTTGAAAAATATAAAATATTTTAATGATATCTTAAATTTAATAATTTATTGTAAATTTGTGTTTTCCCAGTATTAATATTTTGATGATGCAATATTTTATCATATAACTGTAATAGCTATTGTAAACAAGTCATTACACACATATATTCCTTCCGATGCATGCTGGACTTCCCAACAGTGCCCAACACACTTGTCTTGTCAACACTTGCTTATTAAGACCTGTCAGCAGATTTGACCACTGATGGGTTATAACTTGGATTTTGTGTGTTTATTTGTAAAATCACATAATCACTATGACTTTAACTCTGTTACACAACAGATGAAACATGTATGAATGGTTTTTCAAATTTTTCTTGTCTTCTTTCCTTCTGCTTCCACCACCCCCTTATTTTTATTCAATTATCCCCAATTGCACCTGAGGCTACCACCCCCCATCATTCCAGTGGCCCTCAGGGGTCAGTATAGGAACCTATGAAAATGGAAACCATTAGAGTTTCCATCTGAACCATCTCATTCTATTCACATCATCCAGTACCTAGTCCCTGGGGATAGGGGAGGGGGTAAAGAGATTACTTCTCTAGTAATGGAGATGAAGGAAACTGGAGTACTTCATTATATTAGCTTATTAGCTTCCCATACAACAACCCTATGTTACCTGTGAGGAAGGCACATGGTACCAGTAGCTTACAATGGACCACAGGAAACTAAATGAGTCATCATACCTATCTCTACAGCTGTCCCTGATCTCATCATTGCTGTAGATTAAGGAGCCCAAGGTCAAAGATGGGTGGTATGGAGCTATCAACTTTGCCAATTCCCCCCCTCTATTCCTGTGGCTGGGACTAGTCAGGAACAGTTTGCTTTCACCTTTCAACATATCTTCACTATCTTTTCCCAAGGCTACTTAAACTCTCCTTCATATTGCCGCATTATAGCAAAGTATCTCACTCTCTTCTTAACCCTTCACAAGCTGGCCTCTGACCTCATTCCACTGAACCTGCTCTCTCCAAAGTTGCCAATGCCAGTAACTGAGCTGCCAGATTCAATGACTTTTTCCCAATTCTCATTCTCCTTGACCTCTCTGCAGCCTTTGACATTGTTGATTAACCTCTTCCTGATAATCTCTGCTCTTTAGGTTTTCAGGACACTACTTTCTTGGTTCTCCTCCTACCTATCTGACTGACCCTTCTCTGTCCTCCATTCTACCATCTCCAACTGCCGTTGTTCAGATATCCTGAACTTAAACATCTTAACCTCAACATGTTCCAAATGAAATTCATTATGTTTTGCCCTAAATCCTCTCCTCCTACTTTCCCTATAATTATAGAGGGCAACACCATCCTCCCACTCTCAGGCTCACCACCTCAGTGTCACTGCCTCGGTGTCACCCTCCAATCTTTACTAACTCTCACCCAGCATATTTAATCTATTGCCAGGGTTTGTTGATTTCACCTTTTCATCATTTCTCATGTATGTCCCTATCTCTTCTCTGTCATAGCCACCACTCTGGTCCATGCCATCATCACCTCATACCTGACTATTGCAATAGTATTGGATTTTGTGTGTTTATTTGTAAATTCACATAATCACTATGACTTTAACTCTGTTACACAACAGATGAAACATGTATGAATGGTTTTTCAAATTTTTCTTGTCTTCTTTCCTTCTGCTTCCACCACCCCCTTATTTTTATTCAATTATCCCCAATTGCACCTGAGGCAATTACAGTGGATCTCTCTGTCTCAAGTCTCTTCTCACTCCAATGCATCCTCTATTCAGCTACCAAAGTGATTTTCCTAAAGCAAAGGTTCTGGACCATGTCACCTACCCTACTCAATAAACTCCTGTGGCTCCCTGTTGCCTCCAGGATCAAATACAGCATCCTCTGTTTGGCATTCAGGGCCTTTCATCACCTAACCCACTCCTACCTTTTCAGTCTTCTTAGACCTTACTCCCCACCAGGTACTTTTCCATCAAGTCACACTCACCTACTTGCTGTTCCATGAACAAGACACTCCATCTCTCCTGTCTGGGTGTTTTCTCAGGTTGTCCTTCATGCCTGGAATGTTTTTCTTCACCATCTGCCCACCGGCTTCCTAGGCCTCCTTTAGGTCCTAACTACAAGCCCATCTTCTACAGAAAGCTTTCTCCAACCCCTCTTAATTCTAGCACCTCCTCTTTCTTCATAGCCTATTTATACATTTTTTTTGCTATCTCTCCCCATTAGATTGTGACCCCCTTGAGGCCCTTGATCTTGGTTACTAGTAAATAGTAGATACTTAATAAATATGTATTGACCGATATGCAGAAATCTAAAGGGGTCTCCCTTCCAGAGGACACATGCCAAAACATTGATGAAATAATATTGACTGGGCTAGAGGAAGCCATGGTTGGAAGAGCCCTTAAATCAGATGATATGCCATATGAAGGACAAGGGGTGGGGAATCAACTCTAAGAAAATTCATAGTCTAATCCCTTCATCAAATGTTGAGGATTGCAGTGGGTGGCTGGAGGTGGGCAGCACCTGAGCCCCAATGGCATGAACCACCTGTCTCTGTGTTCTCTGAACTTATGCGGCCGCTTGGGCCGGCCGGTCACATAGCGACCCTTCCACTGGCTCTCCAGCTTCCCCAACGTGCCTGCCCAGCCGCTCAGCTGCAGGCCTGCAGTCAGGACTGAACTAGTGTGAACCCGACCTCCTCCCCACGGAATAGCCGAGGCGCATGGAGATGCCCAAACCCTTCCTCGACTCTGAGGAGGGGGCCTCTGAAGCTCTCCTTCCTCCTCTGGCTGCCTGCGGGCCAGCTGCTTCCACCCGTGGAGGCGTTTCCTCGAGTGGAGCCAAGTCCTGCTAGCGGCAGCCACTTGAAGCGATTGTCGGTGCCTCAGGCCCCCGGCCCCCGATGTTATTCTCACAGGGCTGGGGAGAGGGGAGAGCAGAGGTTGTGGAGCAGGAAGGGCTGCGTACAAGGATGAGCAAGCTTCATGTGCTGTTAAGACAACCGGGCTCAGGGTGTAATGCAAGCCATGTGTGGGGGTTGGAACCCAAAGGAATGGACGCCTCATCCACATGTGACCTCCGTCTCTGTTACACTGAGTCCTGTGCTGGGTGGGAGGCTGTCCATAGGGATTTCCGCCTTGGGGATGTTTAGGTTATGCTGACCCTCCCCGGAAGTAGATAGTGTTGATACAGCGTGAAGATGGTGATCAGAGGTAGGCTCAGAAGTGGGGTTTCCCTCTCCTCCATAGCCACACTCAGCAGCTACCTTTTTCAAAGACTGAAATACTTGTGGGGGCAAAGGGGTAAGGGGCATGGGCAGCAATGGGAAGGGTCCTATACTAGGTGACTGGCATTTTCTACACTTGAACACAATGACCTGGGTCATTTACCAGTGAAAAGACCAGAACCTGATACTCTACACCCTGATCGAACCTAGAGTTGGGAGGGGGGATCCCTCATTGCAGGAGGTCTGAGTGTTTCAGAGGAACCCCTGGGCTTTGTACACTTTCTGAAATAATCCCTAATGGAAGGAAAGGGTGGAGCTCCAGTCTCCCATCACTGCACAGTATTCTACCACAGCCCTTGTATTTGATGGAAACCTGCTGCTGGTGGGAGAAGTCTGGAATCATTCCTCCCCTGTTCCTGGAGTGATAATGATTGACCTGACCAGAACACTGAGCACGGAGCCATATTGACACACCGGTGTTCCATTGCCTTGAATGCTGCACAGCCATACCAGCATCTCTTCACCAGAAGAGCAACAACTCCTCCTTGGAGGAGGTGGGGACTGCATTTCCTTTAGTACCCACTTTGATCCCCACCCAGACACTTTGGACATCTCTTTTTTGAGATCTAGGAAATTATTGCTTCTACTCCTGTAGTATGTAGGTTGAGTTAGTGTGAAGAGTTTTCAAAATTAGGAACCTAATCTTCTTCCATCTCCTGAAATGGTGGATGGAGATTATCTCTAAGCTTTTCTTTGAGAGAAACAGACCAACTATGGGTCCCTTGGGCAGGAAATCAAAGACAGGACAGTTAAATTATGAGGAGAGATGAAGCCACAAAAAAGAATACAGAAGCATGGCTGGGTTCTTAGGTGGATATAGCAACCACATACCACTCAGTGGCTTAGGAGTTAGGACTCCTGGTACCCATGTAAGGTAACAAGTTTAGCCTTCATCATTTTTTACCTTTCCCCCATCTGCTTCAGTTTATCAGTCTTTCAAGTTGCATTGACCTTTAGCCTTAATAAAGTTCTGACCCATTTGTAAAGTGAGAGTAATATCTGTCCCATACAAGATGTGACAAAATGTACTTATGAAGTATTCTGAGCTTTCTGTAGATGGGTGCCTAATAAGAATATAGTGTTACTTTTGTTTGAAGGAAGGTGGTAATGTCTGATCCAGTTCTTGGCAATGGGGCCCTAGAATTCACAGCTAGTGTCTGCAAGAAACAAGACCACTAGTCTGAAGCACAAACAGAACAGCACCAAAGAACACTGAGGAAGCCTGAACAAGAGCAGGGGACAAATTCCCAAGAAAACATATAAATCTACATTTGCAAAGTTGTGATTTCAGTCCATGCTTTACCACTTATGGTTGTCTGGATAAAGGGCTTGTTACAAATTTTCAGTTCGTTTGTTTCCTTAATTTGACTTTTCTGTCTTGTTCAAATAAATGTATTAATTTTTTTAAAGCAGTGGATGGGGAAACCCAGAGAATTCCAGGCTCAATTTGACTATGCCATAGACACTTCCCCACAATCTAAAAGCAAAATGCAGAGATTTATTGAACTTTTCTAGTTTTGAAGAACTCACATTCTCAACCTAAGTATACTGATGGCCTCCATTTACAAGTCACTCACAGCTTGGCATCTCTCCAATGAGGCTTAGAATAGACTACATCTCTAGAAGATGTAAAGCAGGCTGTTCTTCAAGGTCCAATAATGATCTGACTGAGTGGAGCCTTTGGCAGACACCAAGGGGTGGCCAGAATAAGCCAGTGTTAGGTGTCTGGAGCTTCAAGTTCCCCAGAATAGCCACTTTTGAAGAGCAATTGCTTGCCCCTCACTGGGTCCTACTTGTTACTGACCAGATGACACAAAGTCTGGACCTTTTGGCCAGAGTTGCTATTTTGGTTGGGTAATGCAAGGTGGTTTTTCTGACAAGATGAGTAGAGTACAGGAAGCTTCTATAGCTAAATGGAAATGGTACATTAGAAATCACATTACAGGCATCCCTTTGGTGTTAGTGCCCTTCCCAAACAGATGATAAGTATGTCAGAGACTGAAGTCTTCAATCTAGACTTTGGAACCCTGCCGCCTCTGCTGGTCCAGTGGGTCCCAACCTATAAGGACTGGTTCCTGAGCAAGATCATTTTGCCTGGTTAACTGATGGTTCCCTCTGTTACAAGAGAGGTATATGTAGCCAGACTTTAGCTTCCACTAATTTGGTAACAGAAGATACTTTTAGGAGTAGAATCCCTGGCAACTTCTTCTAGTTGGCTAAGTTCCAGGATTGATGGCTGACATCTGTAATGGGAATCTGAAGATCCTCCCTGCCCCTAGGCCCTTTGATAGGCTTAAGTGGCTCTGAGAATGTTCCCTGATTTGAAAATATACTCTGCCCCCTAATAGGCTGAATGTGGTCATGTGGAGCCTGTGTCGGAAGGTTTGTTTTTCGGGAATGCCTGCGCCTTGTCACTTTGTAATTGGGCAGTAGGTCAAGAGGGCTGTGACATTCTCTGATCCAGGAGAAGGCTATGTATATGCCCTGATGTGAGATTTTGCTTTGGGGCTCACTTTGAGAAGAGTTGTTTGATTTGGCCAGATGACACTCTGAGAAGTTGTTGACCCCCCAGGCTTTGAAAAACCCAGATGTTGATGCTTCCCTCTCTGGTAATTTGAATAGGTAATGGATGTGATGGTCAGATGGTTGGAAGCCCATCTGCTGATCTGTTTCGGTCTGCTTGTAACTTCTGTTTGTAAATGTTTCCATTCTCTAAAGTTCAGGGTGCTGACTTTTCCCCCTGAACTAGGTAAATGATATGTGTTTGATTGATTAAAGTGAGACTGTTAACCCATTTGGAGTTGCTTTCCTTTAGAAAAGCAGATCTAAGAACCTGTGCTAGCAGCAGCCCTAGGTATGCTAAGGTGCTTGCTGATACAACATATGAAAGAATCTAACTGGATGAGGTAGAGACAATCTCCATCTACACTAGTTCTTGGATGATGGCCATTGGTCTGGCCAAGTGGTGTGGGGTCTGCAGAGTACAGGATTAGATAATCAAAGGCAAATTTGGGTCAGGACTAGTGGAGGAATTTTGCTGATGCCTCTCACTGCATATGGTTGGTTGTGGGGTATACCAGCACCCATCAGAGATATTATATGCTAAAAAACCAGTTTGAAGCTTGTTACATGAATGACAGAATTTGAAAGTGGGTCAAGTATAAATATGGACGTTTGGGTGGTGATGCCATGCCCTGTTGGACATAGGATCAAGTGGCTGCCAACCTGGCAAAGTGACATTCTACCATCTCAGGGCAAGAATTTTGCTGTTGTTGATCAACAGCTGTATCATTAAGCATCTGCTTGCCCAATTCAGGTGTCCAAACTCCCAGAAAGCATGTCTCATAATAAATCAGTGCTATCCTGGAAGGGCTGTCTAGTGGTTTCTTGACTCTAAACTGCAGAAAGACTTAATTGCATTTTTTAAGTGGCCTATTTTTGGATATGGTTGTGGCTGACCCTTTCCAGCCCTTTCTTATTCTTTTCCCAGTATCAAGTTGCATGCCCAAGAGGACTCTACATACCTGGGAAGAGGTACAGGAGGTGTTCAGAGAAGACTGGTGCTTCTGGTGTGAGGGCTGCTGAGAGATGTTTTCCACCTTTGGTGTCCAACCTGATCCACCTAAGTCACCTGTGTCTCCAAAAAGCTGCAGCATGCACAATGGCCACACTCCAGGAAACTGTTTGGGCAAACAGTCTAAACCAAGTTGAAGGTAATTGAGGGGTCTCAAACCCATTGGTGAGTGAGGGGAGTGACTCCCCCAGGCATGTGGAATTCCCCTGGTGGAATGAGCAGGTGAGAACAATCTGTTCCAACAGCCATTAAGGTAACTGAAGCAGGTGCTATGGGAGCACTTTGTGCTTGGCTAAACATTGAAGATGTCAGGGTCTCCCACTGCATTCCAAGTCATCGCCAGTCATCTTGATTCTGTCCTACCACTGGACTGTGATGCCTCTAGAAGAGAGAGTGAGGCTGAACACTTCATGCAACCCTGCCTTGCTTAAATCCAATTTATGCATGTAAATTGGTACCTGTACCATTTTTACCTTTTCAAAGTTCTGTGGCAACAGATAAATGATGAAACAAAGGGTGTGGATACACTAGGGTAGTCACGACACTGCATAGAGGTGGCTCAGGCCATAGGATTACCTTCTTACTGGAAGCATCAGTGGGATTTGGCAGCCCCCTGGGTGTCTGAGCAGCCTTTTAAGGTTCACACTGTTCACCTCCTAGTGTAAGGAAAGGTCTAGAAAAGGTGCTCTAAAAGATTGCCTGTTTACCCAACTCTGTCCTGATTACCATGGAAGGCAGGGCTCCCAACCATAGGTCAAAACACACCCACAAAAACGTACAAAAACTTCTGCAAAGATCAATTCCATTCACCATTGGTACATGGGATGTGTGCACACTTGTAGACAATACAAAATCCAATAGAACATAAACAATATATGGTTTTCTACATCAGGATGTACCTAAAAGGGTCCTTATGTAAATGTAATGGACTCTTTTTTGTTTGAGTTTGATACCACTACTCCAGAAGATACTCAGGACCTTGCTACCAAAAGGTGGTTATGTCATATGAACAGTGTTTTCTTGATACAACTTTTTTCTTCTCACCCATACCACTGGGAGGTTTTACCTGAAAGAAAACAAAGCACTTCTGACACCTAATGGACCTCAAGTTGCCTGATACAGTTTCCTTCCCTGTACTCTTCCTGCCATCCCCATGAGATAGCCAGCATGAAATAGACCCAGGACAAAGCTTCACCCGAGAAGTGATTGGTCATGGATTTCTAACACAGCTTCCTGGCCATTTAAATGCATAAAAAAATCTCTATCACAAGGAGTCTGAGCCTCCCAGATTTGATGGAGGCCTAAGAACCACAGCAAGTCACTATACTCTGATGACTGACTGATCAGCCATGTTTGCAGATGGTAAAAAGGAGGGCCGTGTCCAGACAAGCCAATGCCACTGTAGCCTCGTTGCATATTCTTGCTGTATGGATAAAGTAAAATTCCTTTGTTAAATGTTGAACATCTTCTGAGTTCAATGCCTCATTTCTGGTATCATGCTTGAACTAAGAGGGTGCTGGCATTAGTTGTACTTCTAACAATAGGCTTGACCAGGTCTCTACCCTCCCTCACTCAGTAAACACCAGTAATTCCCTATCACTTTGAGGATCAAGTCATCTTTTCACAACTTGACCCCTTTCTGTCTTTAGTCATGTTAGTCTCTTCCCTACACTCCAGCTATAATGGCCTAGCTACTGTTGCTCACATATAACTTCCCAGCAACCAATTCCTGACCATGCCAATGTAGACTGACCCTACCGAGTGCTTGAGTTGAATATCAATTGTGAATTGTCTCCTTTTGTCCATATTCCTTTACCAATTCCTGGGAGAAATGGCCAGAGGGCAGACAGAGAAGGGCTAAAGGGAGAGGGAGGGAGATGAATGAACTCTCTGAATTTTCTAGAGCTTTGGAACTGAGCGACCAATATACTTTGGAAATTAGAACTGGGAAAAACTGTAGGTTATGGTTGTGTAATAGATATTTTATTATTTATTGTTTTTATTGATTCTATGGCAAGAGTAGGGGATTATATACAACTGTATTTTGTCTGTTTTTGTGGGAAGCACTTCTCTAATTCCAGTGTCACAGCA
This sequence comes from Pseudocheirus occidentalis, assembly GCA_028646575.1. Classification (NCBI taxonomy): domain Eukaryota; kingdom Metazoa; phylum Chordata; class Mammalia; order Diprotodontia; family Pseudocheiridae; genus Pseudocheirus; species Pseudocheirus occidentalis. Next base: position 141,383,860 of record CM053597.1, on the reverse strand, counting down.
ACTTAGCACGGTACTTAATAAATACTCATTGACTGACTGACATGCCTAGGGCTCAGTGAAATATGGTTAAGGCAGGAAGCAGGTTTTTGTAGTAGCATGAGCATTAGAGCTAATTCAGATTGGATGTGCACAATATATGGACACCCAGAGATGGATTTGGGAGCTGGATGGTCTGTGAATCAGAGAGCCTGGCACTTCCTCCATACTCAGGACAGTGTGGTGGGGCACCCTAAGGCTGAGCATGTGACTCACCCAAAATGTATCTTCCTTGTTGAACAGGATCAGAACAATGGCTAGCTTTGCCACCTACTCATCCAGTAAGATGGACAGAAGCTAGTAGTTAAAAAGACATGACATATACAGAGAAGCATTGACTTCTGTATTGACCATAGGCTCATAGTTCTTGAGATGGAAGCAGCGTCAAACGGTACCTAATCCAATCCCCTCACTTTACAAATAATGAAACTTAGGCTCTGGGAAGTCAAGTGACTTACCTAAGGTCATACAGGTAGTAAACAAGAGACAGGGGGGATTTGAACCCAGGCCCTCTGACTCCAGAACCAGCATTCTTTCCATTGTACCATGCCAAAAACACGATTTTTTCCATAAGATATCTGAAGCTTGGAAAGCCACTCTAATTCAGAGAAAAACTGTATTCCTTATTAAACTCCTCTCCCAGAACTTATTTGTCCTTTTTCTATCCATTCCTATGAAGTTAATCAAGTGATCTGCTTTTTGTTAAACAAGAGCCAATGCTGTCTGTTGATCAGGATTTACTCCGTTGGTTTTTTAGGGCATCAATTTTTTCACCTCTTTTTTGAGGGAGGGGGGAGAGGGAGAGAGAGACCTGGATGAATGTTTTCATCTGCGTAGGGAAATGCCCATGGAGAAAGAAGGGGCACACTACTCTAGTATCTTTTCAAGAAAACCCCAGTGGGGTCATGAAGAGCAGGACTGAAACAACTCAACTACAAGGGGAAATGCCTTAAACAGATGTATATAGGAACCTGCTCTGCAATGTATATTTTAACAAATTGTCAGAGGCTGTGAATAGTCACTTAAATATGTCACAGATCATAAATGGGGTGGGGGGATGCACAGGGTGGGGTGAGAGATCTTTCCGACTCTGTCCTACATCACAGCTGCCTCTCTAATTATGTTATAGTAACTACTTCCTAAAGCATTCTTAACTTCGCACTTGATGAAACATGATTTCTAACGTTAATTCTAGTCTCTGCAACATTTATCTGCCTGTTGCTCTAACTACCTACTTATATTCAAGCCTGCTAGTAGTCCTATACTGAGCACATAGTAAATTCCTGGTTACTTCCCAGAAAGCTCAAGTTCCATCCCCAACTACTCTCTCACACAATTATTCTATGCCCTAGGGATACAATGCAAAGTTCTCTGCACTAAGGCAAGAAACCAAGGAAGCAGTCCAGACTTTGATTAGTCAGCTGAGAACATAGCTAGAAGGAGATCGATTAGTTTTGACTTGCATGAACAATCTTTAACTAGAAACTGGATTCTGACCACCAATTGAATGGATTTTGGCGCGTAAGGAAAAGATTCCATCTTGTAAATTAATTTAAAAACATGACAAATCTTGTTACACATGTAATTCATTTATTATATAACATTATAGCCTCTCATACAATAGAAAACACTATCTCATCTAAGAACGTTTTAAGTAAAAAAAATATATTTGTGTGAAATTCTTAGGTCTTGAAATGGATCAAGGGAAGAGAACTTAAAATGGTCAAACTGTTTATTGGAAATTACATTCATCATTCCATGATGTTTAAGAAAAACTAACATGGGCTTTAATAGTCAAATATTTGATTTTCTTCTAAGTTGTCAAGTTCAAGCATACTTATTTTTATTTTGCTAAATTTACATTAATATGAAGCTGGTGTAACCAGTTGCATTAAGGTATGTTTACAAATGTAAAGCAGTTATTTACACACACACATGCACGCACACATGCACACACACACTCCAGTTATCATCCTTAAAATGACATCAATATCTTGGTAAATTTATTTGTCTTAAAGGACCTAGATTTCCATTAGCAACTGGAGGAAGGAGGAGAAAGTCATAGCAAGCAAAACCAAATAATATTTATACACTGTGTAAGTGATAGTCTTATTGACGGCAGGATCTCTTTTGGGAGATAAAAACTGAAGCAAATACTGTGGGCAAGTGTTACCTGATAGTGGGTGTTGGTTTTGAGATCTCAGGTTGCTTCCAAATAGCAATCTTCCACAAGAAGATCTCTTCCTAAAAAAGGAACTGTTTATGAAGGAGGAATGGAAGAGAATGCTTGACAATTCAAAGAGTAGCTGAGGATTAGTATTTCACATCAGTGCAAACAAATAAATCTTTCTTCTCATTCAGAGAGTATACAGCTTCATCTTGTGCAGGAATGATGTTGGTTGCTTAAGTTGTATGCAAGGGAATCTGCAATGCAGTTATGTTATAGTGAGCAGCAATAGTTCTGGATTTGGACTAACAGAACCTGGGTTGGAATGGAGCCTCAGCTTTCAATTCATAGTGGACTTTGATCAAATCACAAAACTTCTCTGGGCTTCAGTTTTCTCATTCAAAAAATGAGGGATTAAGTTATGCAATCTCTAAAGTACCTTCCAGCTGTAAAATCATAGTGAGGTCATGATCTCCCCTTTCTACATCTTGCCCCACACATCCCCAAGACTAAGTTTTCCTTCTTTAATTAAATAATTTGAAAATACTTTCATTAGCAGGCATTTTTCCCAATACTGTTTATAACCATCATTGGCTAGAATGACTATCTTATGAAATAGACAGGTATAGTATCATTTTAAAGTTTAGTCAAGAGTAAGGAACAGTTGAATCAATTGCAATAGCATAGTACCTCAGAGCTTGAACAAATGAAGCTCTATTTCATCGGAATAAGGAGCACTTGCCCTGATGAGACCAAATCAGGAATGTTTGCATGCGCGCGCACACACGCACACACGCAGACATGCACACACACACACACACACACACACACACACACACACACATCTTGCCCAGATGCTATCAATAGCATCTCATTGTGGTCAGAAGCAAAGTTGAATTTTTATTTATTATTTTTTCCTGTGTGAATGTAGATTTTAACTTTTATTAGAAATTAATGAGTTTTGAAACTGTACTGTGGTGTCAGACTCAAAGTAACGGATCCCAGCAGTCCACCGCAGATTGACTTAGAAAACAACAAATTAGCATTATCCGTGTTGCATTTTTGTTTATTCTATTAAACATTTCCCAATTACATTTTAATGCTTTTCAGGAGTTTTGCAAGCTGGGTATAGAATTGAAGTGTGATAACCATATGTGACATCTTTAAAGATTTGAAATTCAATTTCTATAACTGATATCCACTAAAGTCATGCTTTGTTATGTTGAGATGACTCTGGGTCCTTTAAGACTGCATTAATGGAGCACAAGGCCCTGGAAGGTCCTACCAAGATGGCACCACTTTGAGTATGATCCAGCAATTGATTCTCTGCTATCAGAGGAAAAACATAGCTGAGTTTGGTGAGTCTCATCACAAGTAATGATGATGATATTGATTATGAAGATGACCTCCAAAATCACTCAAAAGAGCTTAGTCTACTGCCCAAACATGAAACTCAAAAGTCAAGAATACCTGTTATCTAGAATGTACTATTCAGTTAGCTGACCAGTAGGAGACAGTATGGGGCAATGGTAAAAGCATTGACTTTGGAGTCCTACTACCTTGAATCAAATTCTAGCACTGACACTTTACTACCTGTAAAATTTTGGATCTGGATTTGCTTCTTCATCTATAAAATTAAGGACTTCAATGAGAGAACCTCTAAGGTCTTTTCTAGTCTATGATTCTATGACCCAAATGAGCTTATCTTTTAGTACACATTCCTTATATAGACACTACATATTGAAGAAGGCACTGTATTCAGAATTTAACAGAAATAGAGCAGGCCAGACTGAATTTGGGAAACTGTGCAATGTTCATAATTATTCCCTTTCATGGAAAAGTCAATTTTGAAAAATGCCATCAATATTCTTATAATGATGTTATATGTCTGAGAAACATGGGATAGAATGTTCAAGAATGAAAGTTATGGGTCACCAAAAGGGTAATGGAAAGTCATAGTGGGCATGACTAAGATGTAGGATATTATGAACAAAGTATAATGCAAAAAAAAAAAGCAACACAACAGGTATTATCAAAGGATTGTTGGACTGGAAAATGAAGTGAGGTGGTCATCTAGTGAGGGTGAGTGAGATAAATTTGATGCATTGCTCAAATACTTCATTGGTACCTAATGGCATTATTGAGAGATTTAGGAGACGCTCCATATACTGAGTGACGCCCTTTATGGAAGACATATGGAAGAACATGGAAAAGATGAGATGAGAAGGTGGGTTTCAATTTGCACAGTTGGAAGAGATACTCCCATGTCAATGATAGCAGAAACCCGTCAAAGTATTGTAGCTTTTGAAGACTGTCTACATGAGATAGAAAAGTTGGGATTTGCTTTAGTAATAATAAAAGAAGAGTTTTCTATACCAATGGGATCATAAATCCTTTGAAGTACTGAAGTATTCTATAATTGTATGTATTGGGCCAAAATATTAAATAATACAAGATCACCAAGTTCTCAGCTCTGCAATGCTGCTCTTATTTATTTTTAAGGTTTTATTATCTGCATCTTGCCCTAACCTGCTTAAACATAATATTTATTAGAATGACCTAGTAGAATGAAGGATGGCAGGTAAAAAAAAATTAGTTTTCTTTTCTCCTCCTGCCCTTCTAGCTAGTTCTGAGTATTCTTTTATAATTTAATATGAAAAGTATTTTTTTCTTTGGGATGGGATTAAATATCTTTGATATATTTTCAAAACCTCTGATAGTTAAAATTTCAATTAAAACCAACATTTTGTCTCATTTTCCATAAACTTCTTGGCCTCTCTTTTCAACTAAAAGAATAGCATAAATACGACTGCTGATTTCCTTAAGTACTGCATGAACAAGTCAAATTGCTCCTACCATGTGCTTATAAAATAAAATGCTACCATTTTAAGTCCCTCGAGACTTCCTGTCATCTTTTTTAATTCCTGTCAGCCTTTTTAATTTTTCAATCTCAACATGAATTTTAATAGCACATATGTATTAAAAAATCTTTTTATGGGGCTTACTTTTGGGTTTTTCTTCTATCTTTTAAAATCTTAGAATATAAATAGCTATGAAATATTTTTCAACAACAGGTAGGTAAAAATTTCCATTTGCAACCACATTCATAGAGAACATCTGAATGCAAAAAAGAAAAGAAAAGAAATCACTTTCCAGTTAGGCTGTCAGTGTAACGTGCATAAGCTCCAAAGGATTAAATTCCCACTGTTGTAAATCCATTGTGCTTCATGTTATAAATAAGAAAATTGCCTTGTGACAGCTAAAATTCAGTAACATTAACAATTTTTGCAACTCTCACTGTAGACATTAACCCATAGCAACATTATTTCCTGTATCCCCAACTTATTTACTATAATAACAGAGCATTGCAAATGCTGCACCACCATGGCAGACATTCTGATACAGACAGTGAGACAAACATGATTCCTATTCATTTCTATCTGCTTTACTTTTCATCCTCACCCTGTTTCTTCCCAATCATTCTCTTCAACTGAAAATATTTCAGGTTGCTTGAAGAATGTGTAACATGTACCCCAAAGTACTCTTTGTAGCTATTATATTTTCATTTGTGGTCTTCTCAACCATGAAAAACAGCTGTAAATTGTTCCCAGAGCAAATCCACTTAACATCTTGGCACTTGGTTGTTTTTAAGTTTGTAACAATAGGCACTGTTCACTCCCCTCGATCTCAGTTCTTTTTTCTGTAATCAAGCAGGGATACTGATGAAAGGCTAGTCACGGCTTCCCCCCATGGTATCAGTGCAGTGGCATGTGATGATTCACATGGGGTGTGTTTGATCCAAGAAAACCCAGTCTCTGCTTATTTTTCCTTTGTTCTGTCATCTGTGATGGGAGGGGGGGATGGGGAAGGAAACAGAGGGAGAAAGAGATAAAGAGATAAGCCAATTTCCTCAACTATTAATGAATACTATTGAGCTACAATAGGCATGGCTTAACTTTTTTTTTTTTAACATCCATACATTGCTAGGTACAGCAGAGAAACCTTAAGGGATTTACCAGCATTCTAGCCTGAGGCTAGGAAACAGGAGACAATGATTCATTTAATATATAACTGTCTCTCATGAAAGTATAAGAAAAAAGAATGGAGATGGGACCACATTTACAATTTCATTGGTTTAGGGATATATCAGTAAAGATTAACACCTTTTCAGCAACGTGCAGCCTTTAGAGTTGCCTGGTGGCCCTGAGAGGTTAAGAAGCACTAAGAGTTGTCAGCCTCATGCATAATGTGTGACATATGTATAACCCAGTTCTTTTTGATCCTGAGGACGATTCTGTGTCTGCTAAGCCAACCTACCTCACTGTAATACAGTATATTAAGAATAACGATAACAGCTGTCATTAGTAATACAATTATTAGTAATAGGGTACCATGTAAGAAGGGGTTGACTTGTATGACTAGAAAATAACCAATGGTGTTTTGCTTTCTTGGCTGATTACAGCCAGAGAAAATATTGTCCATCAAGACTCATGTTGAAACTGTGTATTTAGCATTAACTTTTTCCAGTCTTTGAAAGTAACTCCCTTGAGGGTAAAGAGCTCAAAACTATTACAGAGCTGCAAGTAGCATGATGCACCTGAGGCTGGGCCCCAGATACTAACATCCTCAGGACGCAATTTCATCTCCAGAAGAATGCACATCCCATCTCACCCCTCCAACCCATCCCAATGTCAGCAATCTGGCCCCAGGTTCCAATGCATCCAACATCCTGTAACTAACATGCCTCCTCTGGCACTGATCAACCCTACCACAGTACCAATAAAGTTAGCCTTAGATCTCCCCCAATATACTCCTCTAGACTCCATTTCCATGTTGCCCTCTTAGAACCTTCTATATTGTGACACAGTAGAAAAATCACTGGATTTAGATCCAGGGAATCTGTGTAACTTTGAATAAATCACGTCAACTCTTTTAGCCTCAGGTCTCTCATCTGTAAAATAAGGGGATTGGATTAGATGATCTCTGAGGTCTCTTTAAGCTCTAAATCTACCATTGTAGCATCCTAGATTTCTTCTCAGATGCTTTCCATCTTCTGGTGCTCACAAATTCGAACTTCTCTCTTGAAGAAATCACATCTTTTGGCACGCTTTCCAAGACTAGATGTTCCTCTCATAGTCCCTGACACACAGGGCCAGATGAAGGAGTTTCTTGTTCCCCCTGCCATTTTCAGACCATCTCACTTGGATGGAATGTGGTGTCATCCACCAAGGTGGCAACCACCTCTTTCTTCTCCTTTAGAGTTCATGCATGCCCTCATGTCCAAACTCTTGTTGCTGACATCTACAGAACAGGTTATTCTCCCTCCTCTCTTATAAGTTAAGAACCTGGTTCATAATCTTTTCCTTTACCCCAGAGTATAGCCTCTAAGATCCCCAACTATCTCAGTTCCTATGACCTTTGTCTCTAGTTTACCTCGGCCATGCAGAGCAGTGGTCATTCCTAGGACTACCCTTTCATCTCTTCACTGTATGCTCATCCCTTGCTCTAGTTCAACTTAATTTCCCTCATGTACTCGAATTCCTACTTAAGGTTTTACACTGTTCTCTTGAAATATGTTGTCTTCAGATGGAGCTTTAGTGTTACTAACCAATGCAGAAGGTCTTAATCAGGCCTAATTTTGTTTCATTCACTGTACTTTAATAAAAAAAAATTCCTTTTGATAAAATTTTCTTTGGAAGAGTCTCCTGGCTCCCACTCCAGGCATGTTCTACCCATGTTGTGAACACTTACCTGTTCCTTGAGCTCGGCTAGCTGACCAGACAGCTGTTTGACCAGACTCATAGTTGATTCTAATTTCTCTTGCAGATTTCTAATTTCATTTTGCTCGCTGTCACTTTCATTGCTAACTAGAGACATGGCTCGCATCCGAGGAAACCAGTCCAAGTTCTTCTCCTAGAAACACATATCCAAAATCAAACATATAAGGATATGTCCAGGGTAGAGAGCATGAGATTTTAGAGGCAAAAATAAGAATGACAATTTCTATTCATCTTAGTGAACATTAGACTAAAGTTTGCTCACAGTGTCAAAGTTAAGGTGTAAAGTGTTTGGTCTGACATTGATCCTGTCATTGTCAGGCAGACAGATTGCAAGGGATTAAGTAAAGCTCCCTGTGGGGGAGGAAGCAGGTGAGTGCCATGAACCCCAAGGCTCCCCATGAATCTTAATTGGATGATGATGATGTAGGGTCTAGTCTGGAGGCTGAGAAAGGAGATCCAAGTATGTGTGGGTACAGTATGAGCTGTTTCCTGCCCCCTGGCAATAGCAATAAAGGCAGGAGCGTAGGATGGGGGAAATAAAGGAGTGGCAACACAAATAATCTCCACTTTAGTCAGCCACCCACCTAATTCTATCCTCCACTTGAGTAGTTCTGTCTCTGAGCTCAGTTGGGCGAAGAGAAAAGTGGCAGGGCATAACCTCAGGTTACTCAAACACTTGACTCTGCTTCATTTAGAAACATTTCATTACAGCCCAGCAAGTTTCAGAGTTCAACTTCCCCAGAACACAAGGAAACTTTCTTGGGGGGAGGGGAGTCTAATTTTTTCCAAGGTGGGGGTAGGTGGGGAGAAGCTGGTCCAGTGGTAGCTCATTTACCGCCCCCCCCACCTCCCCCCTCTTTCTGATGGCTTCTGCTGGGGAACTCTGCTGGCCTATTTGTATAAACTGTTGACCTTGAGGAGATTTAATCTATTGACTTAGCATCTGAGGTAAAAGACATCTTTCTCTCCTTCCACAGAGCCCACTACTGTTTAAATGTTATTTTCTGGTGGCAGGAAATACTGGTGCTGTGGCCAACTGTCCTTCATCTACAGGCAATTTAGAGAAATCAGAAGTTTGAATTGGGCTCACACAGAAAGAGATAGGGCCTAGATCCATGATTTTATTGGCATTAGACACTTCTGGAGGAGAAATTCTCTCTACCAGTTCAGCTAGGCATCTTCACTGCAACTTAGAACTGAGAGCCCTGCCCAAAGCCACTCTGTGTAAGAGGTGGGACTTGAACCTGCTTCTTTGTGGCCTCTAGGTCATCTCTCTATCCACTATACCACACTACCTCCCAGGCATATAAAATCATGCACAAACCTACAATGAAACTGAATGCAACAAACTGCATTACATCTATACATGAAACCCCCCAACTTGGCTATACTAGCATAGATCCTTTTCAGCCTAGCAGTCCCTGAGACACTTACTACCTGAACTCCTGCTTCTGATCCAGACACTACCTTCTGCCTTTGACTCTTCACCTCAGTACCTGACTCCATTTCTGTTCTCTGACACTTCTGGCCCCAGTGTCAAAAATCATTTCCCCTCCTCCACATTCATACTGGATTACTTAATATCTTACTCCTTCCATGTCCCAAAGTCATACCTGTTCACTGGTTGCCCATTACCTACACCACCACCCCCTCATCCTGCCCTCCAAACACGCAATGCTTACCCTCCTCATCTCTGTCTCCTGGATTCTTTGGTCCCTTCAAGAATCAGCTAAAATCCCAACTTCAGCATGAAATTGTTCTGCTCCTATTCCCATCCCCCAGTGTCTTCCTTCTGAGATTACCTTCCATTTACCGTGTGTGTGTGTGGGCATGTGTGTGGCATGTGTATATACATGTATGTGCACACAGGGCCCTCCCAGCCCTGACGTTCCCTGTTCTGAGGCCCTCCCAGCCCTGACATCTCCTGTTCTAACATGTCCTGTCCTGTGGGGTGTATGTGCGTGTGCATGTGTGCTGTGTGCATGCACAGGTATGTGGGTATGAGCGTGGGTGAGTGTGCACATGTGTGGTGTGTGCATGCATGTGTGCGTACACATGTGTGTGGTGTGCGCATGTGCATACACATGTGTGCGTGTGTGTGCACACAGGTCCCTCATAGACCTGACATCCCCTTTTCTCAGGTCCCTCTCAGCCCTGACATCTCCTGTTCTAACATGTCCTGTTCTGGGGCGGGGGTGTGCGTTTGTGTGTGCTGTGTGTGTGCACGTGTGTGTGTAGGGAATAAGCATTTACATATCACTTACTATGTGCCAGACACTGTCCTGAGAGATTATTCTGATTTGATCCTCACAACAACCCTATGAGGTAAATGCTATTATTAGTATTGTCTCCATTGTACAGTTGGGAAGACTGAAATGAAGGTCAAGTGACTTGCCCAGGGTCTCACAGTAAGGGTATGAGGCCACACTGAACTCAGGTCTTCCTGACTCCAAGTCCAGCACTCTATCTCCCTTACCATCAAGTGCTCACCTCTCTTTTTTTCTCACTCTAACTCACTCTTACTTTCTGTATATATAATTTATATATCTTGAATGTACATAGATATTTGCATGCTGATTACTTCATTCGAATGTGAATTAGAAATTAGAATTTCTTGAGGGCAAGGATCTTGTTTTTGTTTTTTGTTTTTCTGTATCCTCAGGCTTAGCAAAGCGACTAGTGTTTTATTTTTTAATTGTATTTTTAATTAATTGAACAAAACAAGCATTTCCATAACATAGTATAATTTTTAAAAAGATGATTGTACATGAAACTGCAAATCTACTACACACAACTTGCTATTCCTTTCAAATATTGGAAATTTCTTTTTTTCCCCTTCCCTTCCCCTCCCTGCCTTAGAGATGGCTACCATAAGACACAATAGGTATGTATATGGATGTATGTATTTATATATACATATTTATGTAAAATTATTCTGTACATCTATTTATTGGTTCTCTCTCTGGATGCAGACAGCATCTTCTTCATATGACCTTTATAGTTAATTTTGGTATTTATAATAGGCAAAATAATTTATTTGCTCAAAATCATTCCTAAAATGATATTGCTGCTATTGTATACAATATTCTTTTGGCTCTGCTCATTTTGGTTTTCATTGTCTCATGCAAGTCTTTCCATGTTTTTCTAAAATCATTGAGCTCATCATTTCTTATAGCACAGTGAGTAGTATTCCATCACAATCATACATTACAACTTGTTCAGTCATTTCCCAATTGTAATGTATAAAAGGGAGAATATTTTGGTAATACTGGAAGGGTAAACTGAAGAATGGAGAGTGCCAAGGCATAGAAACATGTAAGGAGTTTACTGCAATAGTCTAGGTAGAAGACGGGAGTAAAATGGACCAAGAATGCAGGTAGAGCAATTATCTTTACCAAAGTGAGACAGAATGGAAAGAGGAGAGATCCAGAGTAGGGAAGCTGAGGGAATTGCTACAGGATAACCTCAATCTTCTCAATTAAGTCATCAGTCTGTCAACAAACATTTGCTATGTACCATTCACTGTGTACTCATTTTCCCCAGTGGCTTTCTGATGCCTACCTAACTTTTCCCTATCACCCAAAGCATTTTCCACTGGCTCACCATACTTTCATCATATTGTTCCCTTCTATGTACTTACTCTATGGTCCATTTATACTGGAACCACTATGTGTCCTCTAAATGTGCCCCACTCTTTCCTGTCTCTGTGCCTCTGCACATTACCCATGATTGGAATGAATTCCCTTCCTTTCTTCACCTACTGTATTTAATGTTTGTTAGGCTGAAAAATTGAAAATGCAGAAAGGAAAATGGTCCCTCCTTCAGAGCTGTCTTTACAGATGTGCTCATTCTGTGGAGTGTAGTCTTTACTTTTTAGTTTCTGGATCCCATATAAAAGAGGATGGGGATTCCTAAAACAGTAAGCTGACACCAGCTCTGGCCAGACTTCTTTGAAGAAAACAGAAATATCACTTACTGCCCTTCTCTGATGTTAGTTCTGGAAGCATGTAATGATTAAAAGCATCTTTTTGGTTTTAAAAAAAGGGAGGGGACAGATAAGAAAGGAAATAAACTAACAACATTGAAGAAAATATGGCAAATAGAGTTTAAGGCAGTGTCCTAAGGCATACAGCAAATTTCTCTAGTTAAACCTATGACCTCTCTTCCTTTCTCATGTTTTACTGGAGATTTTTAAAGATGTTGGCATCCTCTTCCTTCCTTCTCCCCATTCCTCAGGGAGAGAAGCCACTTCCAAATTGTCAATCAGAATAAAGCAATGGGTCAGTAGTTATACACGTCCTAATATTCATTCCTAAAGAATACATTTCATTTTTAAAGGTTTGAAGGAAGGACTCTTGGGGAAATTCTATTTTGTAAATTTATAGCAAAGCATGAACAAGGATGAAAAAAGCTAGATAAACAATAAGCTGTTGCAATGAAAGGAGTACACAGCCACAGAGCACTTGTATATCATTCTATAGGTAGCAGAGAGTTACTTGAGGGCTTTGGGCAGGGGCAAGGTCAAACCTGTTCATTAAGCAAGATTATCTTAGAAACCATGTGAAAGACTGGAGAAAAGTGAGATTGATGACAGAGAAATCAGTTAGAAGAACATTACAATAATTCAGATTAGAAGTGAAGAGATTTGACTGAGAGTGGTAGTGGTACTAGTAGAGGGAAGGGGCTAAGATAGGTAGCATCTAGAGGAGAGTTTTACGAATAAGAAGACTTGTACATGTTTACTAACAGCTGGTAAGGAAACAACAGATAGGGAGAGTGAAGATTAGAGAGAGTGCAAGTAATAACGGGTCAATTTGTTAGAGAAGACAGTAGTATGGGGGTTGGTTTTGATAAAGAGAATGGCAACTTCTCAATCAGAGACTGAAGTAAAGGAAGAGAGGGTAGGGATGATGTCAAGGAACTGTGAAATATGGAAAGAATAGAAGAGAATGTTCACAGTGAATGGTATCTATTTTCTCTGCAAAATATGAAGGGCCTTCATTTGAGAGGGTGTGACAATGTCAGCCAGTCAGTCAATAAACAGTGTAGTGCTGTGAGATGATTGAGGAAAGAAAAGGCTTGGAAAAGCTTCTGTGCTAAGTAGGAAAGGGAATCAAAAAAGAGGTGAGATTAGGTAATGAACATTTGTAATGGATCCCATCAGCATGATTGCTGGAACCTTATGTGGTACATTTTCTGTTTTGTTTATAAATATGTTTGTAACTTGCAGGACTCACAGAACTATAAAGAAAATTGATAATACAACACAGAAAATATGAGAATGATCAGAAATAAGTCAAAATGGAAGCTATTAATATATTTGTAATTCTTTTATGTATAGGATTTAGCATTTGATTATGGATGCTTGTTTCATCTGCAGTCTTGGTTACTTTTACATTCTCTTTTCCTTGATAACGTCAAATTTAAACACATTACCTTGCCAGCCGAAACTCCCCTTCCTCTTAACTTCTTTATTTATCTTAATAATACAACTAACCACTCAATATCTTTACTTAAAATCTTGGAGTCACTGACTCTTCACTTTCCCTCACATTCCACTGCTAAGTCCTGTGGTTTCTGCTTCCACAACATCTCTTCCATCTGTCACCTTTGTTCTCCTCCCACTGAAACCACATTTGTCAGAGTGTTATTCTCTCCGTAATAACTGGTCTTCCTGTTTCTTATTCTATCTCTTATCCAACTCATCCTTCATGAATTCTCTCTTCTTCCATGTCAAAGACACCACCATTCTTCCAGCTTCCCAAGTGGATAATGTTGATATCATCTCAATCTCTTATCCTCTCTCACACCACTTATCTAATCATTTGCCAAATTTGCTGTTATTACCTCCAAAACATCTTTCATATTCTCTTCTCTCTAGTTACATAGCTAAAACTTCAGGGCCTTAGCCTCTGCATCATACAAACAACAAAATAGTGTGCCATTTACAATTTTAATTCTTGTTTTGAAGAGCACCTTGAACTGCTTTGTAAAACCCCAGAGTGTCTCAGAACTCAGTCCACAAAACAAAGTGGAAGAGAAAGAGTCCATACTAAAGAATTTTAGTTACTCCTTTGCTGTGGAAATTGAAAGCTTTAACCACAGAGGACATTCACTGATCTAAAGGATATCATTGGCTTACCATGTTGATCTTTAAATGTGTATGCTACTCATCACGAGAGTTTAGTTTGTTCTCTGCTTTCTCAATGTACACACGTGTAGCACATCTCATGAATATGTGCATGATAATTAATGGTAACGTCCTCATTTTGGTTAATACTAACTCATTTTCTTATTTCATGTAGAATGAAAATATTTGACTACAGGATGGTGTGAAGAGAAGTTCTGAAAAACTGACTATTTTGTTTAAGATCATAATTTTGGTTCCCAATAGCATTTGCAAGTGAAGGTTCCAAATTCTTTAAATGCAAAAGTTAGAGATATTTTAGGAATAAGACTAACTAATCATATCTGAGTAAAATTCCTTGAAGGGACAAAGAACAATCTTGGACCTCTCTCTTTAAAAGAAAAATAGTGCCACCCTAATGTACTTTTATACATATATCATGATGTGCAACATATTATATATGTGTATTATGCATATTATGTATATCCTGATAAAATATAAGCTCATTAATAGTAAGAATTATTTGTTTGACTCTTTGTATATCCAGTGCCTAGCAAAGTGCTTGGCATATAGTAGGTGCTTAATAAATGCTTACTGATTCTGGAAAACAGAAAGACTATCAAGTTTAAGTTAAAACATTTTTAAAAATACATTTTAGGAAGAGTTCATATAACCCTTGAAGGCAAAACTAGGAACAATGGGAAAAGTTGCAGAGAGAACAATTTAGGCTTCATATAAGAAGTTTCCTAACAATTATAGTTTTCTAAAAGTAAAATGAGCTGCCTTGGGAGAGAGTATATTCTGCATCACACCAAGCAAAAGTTAGATGACTATTTTTCCAATATGTTTCAGAAGGAATATTTTTCAGATATTAGCTGAAATAAGTGGTTTTGAGAGGGCCCTTAACTTTCAACTTTTCCGATTTTATTTTATAATTATTCAACTTTAGATTTATTTAAAATGTTATATTTTAATAATTAAATTACATCATTATGACTAGTACCTTAATTTAATATGTGATTACCTGTTGTATATATCATTTAGGGAAAGCAACAGGAATTATAAAGTTATGAAAACACAATGAAGATCTAGAGCTGGATAAATCTGAGAAAATAAATTTACTACCTTCTGATTCTGTGATATCAATGTTTAATAATAGATCTTCTTGAAAAGACTACCATTAAAATATATGGAAATATTCCACCTCAAAAAATAAGACTTTTTTCCCCCTTTCTTCTTTTTTTTTTAAATTTATTTTCTTGGTTACATCATTCATTTCCACAAGGTTTTGAATTACAAATTTTCTCCCCTTTTTGTCCCTACCCCCCAGCCCAGAACATTGATCACACTGTAAGACCCCTC
>CM053597.1:141338434-141362606 GCA_028646575.1 Pseudocheirus occidentalis | reverse complement strand
TTCTGAAGGAATTATTCTCTTCAGTGAGCTTTTGAGATTCTTTTTCCAAATGGCAAATTCGACTTTTTAAGGCATTCTTCTTCTCATTGGCTTTTTGGGCCTCTTTTGCCACTTGAGTTAGTCTATTTTTTAAGGTGTTATTTTCTTCAGTCAGATTATTGACTGTCTTTTCATGAATTTCTTGTATCATTCTCATTTCTCTTCCCAGTTTTTCCTCCATTTATCTTACTTGGTTTTCAAAATCCTTCTTAAGCCCCTCTTTGGCTTGTAACCAGTCTACATTTTTCTTGGAAGCTTTTGGTGTGGGAACTCTGTGTTGTCTTCCTCTCATTCCATGCTTTGATCCTTTTTGTCCCCCAAAAAGGAATCTAAAGTTGGATTGCTGTTCTTACTTTGCTTCCTTTGCCTGCTCATGTTGCAGTGAATTACTTGCCTTTTTAGCTCTGTGGAACTCTGCTTCCAGAGGGGAGAGCTTTGTCCCTAATCACTGGGGTTTTTGCAGCTGTCAGAGCTATTAGTAGGCCACTGCAGCCCCCACTAGCTTTGGTTAACTGAAAATGCACCTCAGAACCACCACCCAAGACCATGATCCGATCTAGGCAGCTTAAGGCAAGAGCACTTAGCCTCTGAATGATCGCTTGCCCGCCTTGCAATCTGCAGGCTGGGAGTTCTCAAAGTAGCCATGTGGAGGTGGCTGCAGGGCCACAGCTTCTGCTGCTTTCTTGTCTGGGGGGGCAGATGGCCATACCCACTTTTCTCCCCTAAATTTAGCTGACTTTCACTTAGGCCTTGTTTCTTATGAGTTGATAAGTCTGGAAACTGCCACAGCTGCTGGTGATTCACTCTCCTGAGTGCTCCAGCTGCAGCTTGTCCTAGCTGCCCCCAGGGCCAAGCTCTGGTTTCAGATCAGGCTGGTCACAGCTCCCAGCGTGCTGCAATGAGCCCTTCCTGTCATGCCTGCTGGGCTACTTTCAGCAGGACATGTGTTTCTCTAGTATTTTGTGGTTGCTGGAGCTCTAAAATTTGTTTAGAGTCATATTTTATAGTTATTTGAGGTAGTTATTGGGGGAGCTATGGAATTTTCCTGCTTCTACACTGCCATCTTCAGGAACTTTCTTTTACATATGGTTTGGACTGGTAGCCGTGGAGTTCCTTTGAAACTCTGAAGTTTTGTGATCCTATGAAAATGTTGCTACAAGGACTTGTTATAGAAACATCTCAGACATTAGTCAATAGGTGCTACCTCCATATGCTCAAGACTTTCTCTTGCTAATCCCTTGGTTTTTAATCTCATCAACTACTCTGTTAGTTTAACAATGAACTCCTTACACTTTAAGTCTTCTGAAGAATTCAACTTTATATGTTATGAATGGCTTCAAAAATCCTAAAAATAATTATAAATTAACTGCTATATGGATAACTGAGTTCTAAAAATACTTATTCATGAAGACACGAAAAAGTCTGAATGGCTTCACACATCCAGTGCAGAGTGGTATACTAACTTTCTAAAGACTGTGAGACTTGAACTTTCTATTGATTAAATTTAATTAAATTTACTGTATATATGTACTATGTCCAGAGAACATTGTGTTAGATGATGGGATGGGGGTGGTGGTGATGAAATATTAAATAAAACACCACCCCAGCATGCAATCTCAAGGGTTTATAATCTTGGGGACAGATATAATAAATGCACAAATAACTACAATAAAAAGTAGGACCTAAGTATATTAGAAGTATAACAAAATTACTATTCAAAGTTCATAGCAGAAAAGTCTCCCAGCTTCTAAAACCATTTCATCAGTATAACTATGAACTGACCTGAACAGTTGTCAAGATAAGGATTAATAGTGATGTGTTCTTGGAACATAGTAACCCAAGTAGCTATGCTTGCTGAAACATAACTCTGGTGGGCAGAAACCCAAGCAGCTGCAGTACCAAGAGTGGAAATGGGACAACTTCAGCAAGAGTGCATCAGAGAAACTTTAAGAGACATTGAAACTTCAAGTGATAAGAAAGAGCTCTGAACTGCTGTGAATGCTATGGCAGAAGGAATGACAGCCTGGTGTCCAGCAAGAACAAACTGGGAGGCTCTTTTTGGGGAAAAAAAAAGATATTTCTAGGTAATCATGAATTGAAGAGGCTGAACTATAAACACCGCTAGGCTCTGCAAATAGCAATTATAGACACAAACAAGTCTTTATATGCATGCAGTGTAGAAAGAACTGCTGACAATGCAGATTTTTATATCACTCAGTGATGCTTCACTTTTCATTTTTAAGGCAAGCCACTAAAATATAAGGATTTTTATTCATCACAGAAATGGAAACAATTCTTAAGGATGAAATTTGGTATAAAACTCTAGACACAAGTTAGAACCTTCCAGATAGAACTCCACAGAGTGCTGTGACTGGTAGACAGAAAGCAGCTTGGTGTTTTCACCTCCACTAAAGTCCTCACTAGTCCAGTCTTATTCCACTGTGTCACGGACATGATCCTGGATGAATAAAGCTATATCAGTGGAGCACAAACTCTGATTAATCTTACTAAAGTGTGAAATCTTCTTTATGTGGTACAGTGGATAGAGCACTGGCTTCAAGTTAGAGGAGTATCATCATCTTTCCAGTCACCAGGTTTGCAAAGTCAGTGTCACCTTTAACTCCTCATTCCCACTCAACCCCTGTGTATTCAATCTCCTGTCAAACCTTGCCATTTCCACCATCTCCTACGCATCCCTATCTCTCTATCGACTGCCACTACTCTTTGTTAGGACTTCATCGGCTTTCAGCTGGACTATTAGAATAGCCTTCTTATTGGTCTCTATGCCTCACATCTTTCTCCATTCTGATCCATCTTCTGCTCAGTGACCAAAGCAGTTTTCCTAAAATGCATGTCTAACCATAATGGGCTCCAATGGCTTCTTATTACTCTGAGAGTCAACTATCAAGTCTTCCATTTGACATTCAAAGTCCATCACAACATGGCCCCTTCCTATCTTTCCAGTCTTCCCTGCTCCACACACTCTGCAAGACACCTATATGGACCTCCTTGCTGTTCTTTACACACTACATTCTTATTTCTTAATTATGCAATGGCTATCACTCATACTTCTAATGTTCCTCCTCACGTCTATTTCTTAGAAGCCCTGGCTTCCCTCATGGCTCAGCTCAAATCCCACCTTATTCAGAAGGCCTTTTCCAATTCTCTCTGCTACCTGTACCTTCCCCTATCAGCTTACTCTACATTTATGTGATATATCTCTAAGTGAGTTCCTTGAGTACATGGAGAGTGTTTTTACCTTTCCTTATATCCCCAGCACAGTACAGCAACTGGAACATAGTAAATACTTTAAAATATTTATTGATTCATTTTGATTCCATTATTGTACTGTTATTAGCATTTCACATATATACCTGCTCCATTTGCCTTTCTACCTAGAACATAAACTCCTTAAAGGCTAAGATTATCTATATTATTTTGCATAGCCTATAGAACTTAAACATAGGCAATAGTATGAATGAATCTATCCATCTATCCAGGTATGCAATTAGCTAACATTTATTGAGTATTTGCTATATAATAGGCACTGAACTAGTAGGTTTCATCAAGGTTAAATGACTTGCTCATGTTCACCCAACCAAATGTCACAGCTGGGATTCAAATCTAGGTCTTCTAAACCCAGTACTCTTTCATCATACTTTAGTGCTAGGCACAACTGTCTTTTGGGATATATATTGAACTAAATGTTCTGTAGACATCTCACATTCAACATGTCCAAAAGAGAACTCATCATTTTCCCCCTCAATCAACCTAATGACTCCCAGGGATTCTTGGTCCTCTTTTTGATAACCACTAATTGATTATAAAAGTTATAAATCACTGAGCTCATGACAGGTTCAAATTTCAGTTCTACTAATAATTATCTGGATAACTTTGGCCAAGGAATTTAACCTCTTTGGGTTTTAGTTATCTGAAAAATAAAGACGTTTAACTAGGTGGCAATTAATGTTCTTTGTGGCTATTAATTTCTAAGATATATCAAATAGGGTAGAATCTCACCTATTCATTCTTGGCCACTCAAGAATCTTTGCTTTTATCCAGACCAGTTTGCACAGGAGTAGAAAGAGGGTGATAGACCCTGATAATGATTTGGTATTGCTTCTCCAAACTAGTTCCTGCCCTTTTCCCTGAAAACACATATTCCCAGCTTGATTCCACTATTTAGAACTATTTACTGGTGTTATCATCAATGTCAACTCTCGTCAGCAAAGGGCATTTGGCCACTAGCTGCTCCAGTGTTATGGAGGACTGACAGCATGTGGAACATTAATGGTAGTAGAAGTAAATAATCTTGGGAGCAGAGCAAATCATCTGAGCAATGAACCTATTTGTATTTATCTTTAACTACATATGGTCTTAGGTAATGAAAATACTTGAAGTTTTACTGCACTATTTCAAAGAGAGCTCAAAAAGAGACAAAGGCAGGACAAAGATGACAAAAGAAGGGAGGCAAAGATGAATAAAAAGAGGAATAGTGAATGCTGAAGAGGCTACAGAAAGATATGAATACTAACAGACTCCTGGTAGAGCTGTGAAATGGCTCGATCGTTTTGGAAAGCAATTTGGAATTATGTTAAAAGCACGATTAAAATGTCTGTAACCTTTAATCTAGAGATTCCACTCCTGGACCAAGAAGGAAAAAGACAAAATAAAGAGCCCACATACACTGAAATATTCATAGTGGCACTTTTTGTGTTAGTAAAGGTGAAGCTAGAATGAATGCTGATCTTCCCTTCCCTTCCCTCTGCCTCTACCTTGCACCCAAACTAACATTCCAGTTTTTGCCTTGGGGTTCTAAGATCCTGACTAATAAGAGTCATTGATACCTAGCCTGAATCAGGTCCTAGCACGTGCTTGTAGGCCATCTTTATATCATGCTAGTATAGATAATCAAGTTATCCCCCCACTTCTAGCCCCAATCCTACCCTCTTCTAACTCAATATCTGGGTAATCTCCAACAATAGAACCATTTAGCCAAAGAAGTAGTCACCCTACTCTCCATCCCTATGCCTACCAAGACCTAAACATCCTTCCTAATCTTCGCCCTGCTTAGAGATCTGAATCTCCATTAGTGTCGTATTTAGTACTAGGAACCACATTTTAGAAAGAACATTGCTCCACAAAGAAGACAAGCATGGTAGTGAAGGGGTCCTCAATATAATGACATATGACAATCAATTGAAAGAACTGGACATAGTGATCTTGAAGAAGACTTAGGAAAAACATGATAGCTTTTTTTTATCATATTTAAAGGGATATCACCTGTAAGTGAGATTATATTTGTTCCACTTGGTTACCAAGGGGCAGAAATACAATCAATTAGTGAAAGGTACAAAGAGGCAGATTTTGACTCAATTTGCAGGGGGAGGGGGGAGAACTTACTAATAATTAGAGCCATCCCAAAGTAGAAAGGACTGCCTTGGGAGGTAGTAGGATAAGGATCAACAAGAGATCTTTAAATATGGATGATAATCCACTGGGTATGTTGTAGAGGGGAATCTATTTCATTAGGCATTAGGTAGCCTTTGAGGTCACTTCCAAATCTGAGATTCTACTATTCTAGGAAACAAACATTAAAGGGAGAAAGAAAAGGAAATAATATGGGTGGACTAATAGAGTAGACAAGTCCATTTCAATTCAAACACATTTACTAAGTTCCTACTCTGTGCAAGGTATTCTGCTTGGTGACAGGGATTTAAATAAAAATAAAAACCAAACATAATGTAAGACAAAGAGCTTACATTTTAATCAAGGTGGGGTGGGGTTTACAAAATTTATACAGATTAGTGCAAATCTTCCTGAACTACACTTGTGTATCTCCTACCCAAGGGGTAAAAACTAATTCAGAATACTTCAGAATGCTGTGCCACTATTTGCTCTATCCTGCACTGCCTTGTCATATGAAGTGAGCAGAATGGGGAGAAAAACTTATACCATAACCACAATACTGTAGAGAAAAACAACTTTGAAAGAATTAGGAATACTGATTAACACAGTGACAAACCAAAATTCCAAAGGATTCATGATGACATATATCATCTATCTTAAGGTCAGGAGGTGACAGACTCAAAGTGCTAACTGAAAAATATTGTTTTGGATATGACTTATGTGAAAATTTGTTTGCTTTATTACACATATTGATATTGGGTTTTGTTTTCCTGCTTTCTCAGTGGGTTGGGGAGGTATAATACCATGCACAAGTAGCTTCGCAAAAGAATGCTACTGTGAACACCTTTTAAAGTTCTGATTATACAGTATAGTAAACATCCCATTTATTTCATAACAAATCAAGGCAAACATTCACAACAAATCACAATATAATATTCACAACAGTACATCTTATTACAGAAAATCACAATATATTGTTCACAACAGCTTAACGTTAAAATGGCAACATAGTTTTCACCAAAGTGGTCACAGTATTTAGAACAAAGAATAAAAGAACAATCATCTGGTATCCCTAAGGAGGGTCACCTCTTTACTTAATCATTCAATCATTTCACAATACAAGTCAGTCTTCCACTCATGGGGCAATCATAGGTTAACTTAATCAGTCACTTATCTAGCAGTCAGTGACTATGTATCATTAATCACTAAATACAATCATTAGAAAATTACACAAACCCTCCACCCCTCAGTGTCTAGTAAACTTCAGTTTCATCATGCATTTAATATCTAAGGAGATGCCTTTTCTTCATCTTGACTCAGGGTGGCCTCTCAGATCCCCTGGATTCCCTTCCATGGTCCCAGCTCCTACCTGCATCTTCAAACAGTCACCTGGATTCAGAGGCAGATAGCTCCCAGGTCCTTGTCCAGTCTTCTGGGCAGTTCTTGCTACACACTGAAGTTCACAGGGTCCAGCACATCTCAAAACCTTCACAAGTTCTGTTTCCGAGAACTCAAGGATCAACCAAGCTACAAACAAACAAAGTCTTAGCCTGGTCATGCTTCTTCAGTCCTCCAGCAGTTTGTCTGGCCCCTAGGATCCAGAAGAAACCTCAGCCTTCCAGGTGGCCTTCTCAGCAGCAACTTCAGCCTTCACCAGATTTTGGTTTCATAGAAAACTCCAATTCAATTCTCAGTCCAGCAAGTAGCAGCCCAACTTCCAGATGCTGGGAAAATTTTGCTTTCTCCACCAGGAGCCCGCCAAGAGAAAAAATTCTTGATTCTGACTGACTCTCTCTGGGGTTCTTCTTATATACACACACAGACACATTGGTTTCCTATTTCAGTCAAACCCTTCCTGTTATGTCAGCAACAGGAGACATAGTTCACACCCTCTGCCTCTTAGCCACAAAGGTTTGATTAGTTACTTAGGATTAAGTACCTGTTTACTTGACATAACAAAAAAGGGTCTTCAAATTTAAATTAATAATCATTACAAGAGGGGAGCTGGGAGGAAGAGAATTTGGAAAGGAAAACAAAATAAAATTGAATTTTTTAAAAGGGGAAAATAAACCAATCCTGGTTCTACCACCTTTGTGATCATGAACAAGTCAACTCACTTCTTGGGGCCACAGTTTCTTCATCTATAAAAGGAAGGGGCTGGGCAAGAGAAGCTCCAAGGTACCTTCTAGTTCTAAAGACCTATGATGCTACAATAAATTAGTTTTAAGAATTTTATTTCATGAAACTGAAAACTAGATGGTATTCATCAGGTTTGAAACCCACTTGAAAAACTTGTCAACTTAACTGACAATTCTTTAATCAGAGTTACCTTGTAAATGTAAGCTAAGGTTAGGCTGCATTGAGTTAAGTTTGAGTAAGGTTAATACGGAAAAAATTGATGTCTGATGCTTCGTATCTTGACAACAGTATTTAAAGACTTACAACATACATGGAAAATAGTGGAAGGTCAAATAAGCAAAAAACAGCAGCTACCCTAAAAAGAAATTCCTACCCATTCCCACCCCAACCCCATTAGACAGTCCTACAGAGACCTTTGGATTACCTTAACAGTAGCTCATACTTTACACAGTGTGCAGTTTACTAGATATTTTCCTTATAACAACCCTAACATGTGGGTAGGACAAGTATTTTATGCTTAAGTATTATCTGACAGATGATGAAATTGAGGTTCAAAATAGTTAAATGATTTCTGATCTTACTGTATTTTTCTTCCTTATAATTTGTTAACCTTTCAAATATTCAGGTTATCCAGATCATTAGCCTTCTCATTGCTTATGATATTACATCTTCAGCAATTTAGTCACCCATGGGGATGGCCAAACTTTAAACTTTATTATCACCCATGATCACTGCACAACTTTTAGTATCATGTGTTCTGGACTCAAATTTTTCTCAATGAGTGTTGCCTTCATTCTTTTCCATTTTTCCCTCTGCCCCACTCCTAAACCTATTGTTCATCATCACTTAGGCCTTTAGTCTCTCCATTCCTTCCTATTCTTCCAGTCCATTACCATTGCTCTGACCTCACTTTTTTTTTCCTTTTACATTCTTTTCAGTTTTTTCATTAAAGTTTTGTTAATTTTCAACATTCATTTTTATAAGATTTTGAGTTCCACATTTTTCTCTCTTCCTCCATTTGCTCCCCCTGCCCCAAGATAGCAAGCAATATGATATAGGATATACACGTACAATCATGTCAAAACATATTTCCATATTAGTCATAATGTGAAAGAAGAATCAGAACAAAATGAGAAAAACAATAAAAAAGTGAAAATAATATGCTTTGATCTGCATTCAGACTCCATAGTCCTTTCTCTGAATGTGGATAGCATTTTCCATCATGAGTCTTTTGGAATTATCTTGGAGCATTGTATTGCTGAGAAGAGCTAAGTCTGTTATAGTTGATCGCTGCACAATGTTGCTGCTATTGTGTACAATGTTCTTCTGATTCTGTTTACTTTACTCAACATCAGTTCATGTAAGTCTTTCCAGGTTTTTCTGAAATCCACCTGCTCATCATTTCTTACAGCACACCTATTACATTCTTGATCCTCTTGTTGACCAGTTCAGTTAGACACTATCCTCTCTCCTTGAATCCCTCCTCTAAATGCCCAACTTTTATTGAGGGCATCATCATCCTCCCAGTTATACAGATTTTGAAACTTAGAAAAATCCTTGACTTCCTTAATTCTCATATCTTATCAATGTTTAAGCCTTGGTGATATTCTTTCCATACCACATCTCTCTCATATCATCAGTAGTTCTTTCTAGTACCAATGCCACCACCCTAGTTCAGTGTCCAATCAATCAATATTCATTTCCCTGTCTCAATTCTATCTTATCTCTAATCCATCATCTGTGTTGCTGCCAAAACAATCTTCCCAAGGCACATCTTTGAGCATGTTACTTCCCTAATTAAAAATCTTTTGTAATTCTGTATTGTGTCTAGGATAAAATATAAATTTGTTGATCTGACATTTAATACCTTCTACAATATTTTTAAGCATTTATTAAGCACCTGTTAAGTGCTTAGTGTTTTATGAATGTCTCATTTGAGCTTTACAACAACCTTGGGAGTTAGGTGCTATATTATCTCAATTTCACATATGAGGAAACTGAGATAGGCAATGGTTAAATGACTTGTTCATGGTCACACCACTAGTAAGTATCAGAGGCTACATCTGAACTCAGGTCTTTTTAATTCCAAGTCCAGGACTTTATCAACTTTGCTACCTAGCTGCTTCTAATCTGACTCCAAACTGCCTTTACAAACTTTTTCATACTATTGCCCTTCTACATACTCTATGCACCAATCAAACTGCTTCTCTGGCTCTTCTCCAAACTCAAAATTATACCTTCTGTTCTAAGACTTTGCATAATCTGTCCACCATACCCAAAATTCACTCCCTCCTTACTTCTGTTTCTTAGAAGCAGAACTTCTGGTTCCTTCAAAGTTCAGCTCATGTTCCTCCTCCTTGCCTGATTGTCCTCCCATTTCCCACCTTTTAGTGTTCTTTACATACTCAAATAGCCTTGTGTTTATTGATCTGTGTTTATATTATATTCCCCTCCCCCCTAAAAACAGAATGTGAGCAGCATAAGGAAAATTACTGTTTCATTTTTGTCTTTTTTCTTCCCAGAACCCGGTGTGCCTTTATGCATTTAATAACTGCATACTCAGTTGAACTGAATGTGGACTACCTAAGGATTAAATTTTAGTAGAAGTACTCTGATTTTCAGGCAACTTTTTGGTCAATTAGAGCCAAAAATCAGAATGTCTCTATTTGTCGCTACTTTTAACAAAGTCACACAGTGTCAGAAATAGATTCAAACAAAGGGATTTTGTACAGTCCTTTCATTTTTTAAAATATGTGTTTATTAAGTAACTCCTATATACCAGGCACTGTGTAAGACTATGGGAATACAAATGCAAAGAATTAATCTCTACTTTCAAAGAGCTTATATTCTAATGGGGAAGATAACAAATAATATATGAGCATACACAGAATAAACATAAAGTATATATATGTTAGTTAAATACAAGGTAGCTTGGGAAGAAGGACACTAGTAGGAGGAAGAATCATAAAAAGCTTTAGGTAAAGGGTGGATCACTCACTGAAGCAGGGAGATTTGAGGCAGATCAATTAAGAGACTGTTTCAATAATCCAGATGAGACATGAACTGAAGTGGTGGCTTTGTGAGTGGAAAAAAAGGGATTGAATGTGAGAGATGTTGTAGAGGTAGTAAAGATTTGGTAACTGAAGAGTCAAGGAAACTATTGAGATTAAGAACCTTTAAGAATAGAAGTATGGTGATACCTTCAACAGAAATAGGGAAGTCTGGAAGAGAAAAAGAGCTAGAAGGCAATTGGTGATGTGGGCCTGAAGCTCAGAGGAAAGACTAAGGCTGGATATATAAATAAAAGCAGAAGGTAAAGAGAATGAGTTATATAGATTGGGTCCTGCTCTACTGCCTTAAGTTCCCACCCTTCAATTGAATAGCTCCACCAAAAAGAGTTAAGTTCCTGCAACATCATAGCCACTGAGTTTAAATTGACCTTTAGTTTTATTTAAGTCAAAATTCCAAATGTTGCCTTGAGTTGTAGTGAAATAACTATACACTTGATGAGAACCACTTTTGGCTTGACCATGACTTATTATGGTTGAAAATTAGACTATGATCAGGGTCTGCACTTTGCCCTACTTTCTGCTTTCCATATATTGCCAGTTAAATATATGCTTGTTTAACTGAAAGCTGACCAGACTTTTTAAATGCCCAATAAAAAGGATTTATTTTGATTTAAAATTCATTGCTACGAATGGAAAACTGATGGTGTTGCTCATGTTGGTGGCTAAGATTTCCAGAGTTCCTTCTAACCCAGACTTATCACTTGCTCTTCAATAATGGTTTGCTATATCTTGTAAATTTCATCCAGGCAATATTAATATATTCCTTTCTCACTGCTGCAATGAAGAGTCTAGCAGATGCTTTGATTGCTTCTTTGTGTGAGAGTAATAAATGTTTTTTATCAGTCAGTTTGCTGGCTCACCCCAAAGTTTAATGCTTATTTGGAATTGCAACACATTTAGTGTTTTTATTGTTACTGATATTCTCACATTAAAGGGAGCCCTTTAAATTGAGAATGTGGTTTGAAGTTATATTAGCCACTGGAATGATAATAGCATCTATGCTACATTATTTGAAGGATATAGTACTGATTTATGTCCCTTGTCATATTTATGTCTCTCATAAGATTTAACATAATTTCCTGTGATCTCTGATGCTCAGAATTTGTTTCCCACACTCCTCCTAACTTCAAGCTTCTACTCAGAAAAACTCTCTTATACTTGCAGGAAGATGGGAGTAATTTGGGAGTCATAGCAGCAGATTTGCTTTCATTGTTTATGTGGTTTAGAATGTAAAATGATCAATAAATACTTGAGGTAAAATAAATAAATAGAAATGTTATAGTAAGATATAAGAATGGAACTGATATATAAAAATGTCTATTTTTTGAAAACATAAATTGACAGACGATTACTCACTTTACAAAGGACTATTGAAAGAGTCACCATACAATGTTTTTTTGTTTTGGGGAGGGTCCAGACTTCTGATTTTTTTCAGTGCAGGGAGCTTTTCTGTGAGGAAACTGCTTTGAATAATGCATTATCAGCATCTGCCCTGAAAGTTAAATAGTTTTAGAGAGTTGCCTGTGGCATTAAAAAGTTAAAGGTGACACAGCCAATAGTTATCAGAGGCTGATCTATAAGCGCATTAAAAAGTTAAAGGTGACACAGCCAATAGTTATCAGAGGCTGATCTATAAGCCAGGTCTTCCTGATCCTTACACCTCATTGCTATACACTGTGCTATACAATCTTTCCATATCAATTACTCCATATTTAAAATGTTACAAAAATGACACTTTTGCACAGCTTTTTAGGAATACATCTGTGATATAAAGATATTGCTATAAATTGCTGATTAATGCTGACTCCACTAAAGTTCCATTCAATTCCCTCATGATGGTATCTGGGTTTTCAAAGGTTATGCAAGATCCTTCCATGTTAGAGACAGGCACCAAGTAGGGATTTAGCACAGGCTGAGTGTGTATAGTACAAATATTAGCCTATAAGTGTGGAAACACTCATCACCAGAGAGTTGGACACAAGGTAAATACTGTAATAGAGAAAAATTATCTACTAAGTCACATGGGAGCTTATGGTGTGTGTCAGAAAGGGAGAGCTCACAGAAATAGAATCATAGACATCTTGAAGTATTTAAGTAATTATTAATTATACCCAAGTTTATCAAATCACTTTCTCCAGAATACATTTTTCTGGAATTAAGAGTTTTATGGAATCAGAATGAAGACAGTAACATGCATTTTCAAGTATGACTGTTAATTACAAAACAACACATTACTTGTTAGAATACAATGAAGCCTTAAGGCAGTGGTTCTCAACCTTCTTAATGCCCCCACCCTTTAATACTCATATATGGGTGTATCTGCATATGGGCAGACATGCCTTGAGATGGACAGAGGAGCAGTGTTTTGGTTCCTAAGACCATCGGAAATATGTGTTTTCCGATGGTCTTAGGTGACCCTGTCAGACCCCCAAAGGGGTCTCGACCCACAGGTTGAGAACCACTGCCTTAAGGGTTTTCTTCCAAGAAAGAGTCTCTCTTGTATGTATTAATACCATAGAAAAGTCCTTAATAAGCACAAATACAGAAAAATTCTATTCAATAACCCCTTCTTTAATAAACCCCTCATTAATCAATGTATTTAAAAAACAACAACATTGAACAGAAACACAACCAACTAAACTCAAGGTAGTAGTCATTTATATTTGAATTTATGTTAACGCACAAAGCATCATTACAATTTTGTATTCCCTATAATGAGTCTTTTGTTCATTCATTCTCATTTACTTTCCCTTTTACATTTTTGTAGTTGTTGTACACTCTATTCCTTTGTTTCTGCTTTTTTCTAAGTGTGATCTCATGTCTTCCTCTATTTGTATTTATCATACTTGTTAGCCTAAATTGCACAACAGTATTCTATTATATTAAAAATATTTTTACTTGACTAAATGTTTTATTAAGATGCCCAACATCTGAGTTATTTCTTTTTCTGGTAATTTGTGCACCAATGCATGAAATGTCTCCACCCTGTAGTTTTGGTCATCAGATTTAGCAAAACAATAAAATCCTTATACAACTGCAAGTCATCAGTAGTTTTTTAGTCCACTTGTTACTGTTTTATAATCCCACAGTTTAATATCAATATCAAATGGAGACTTAAGGAAAATGTGGTATTCATTCAAAAGCTTCTGGACCTTGGAGTTCACACCTCCTTTTGGTAGATCTCTAAAATGATGGCACCTTTAGATTCTATGCTTGAATGCATTTCCTTAGAAAGTTGAATCTAGCTTCGTTTCTTGGCAGGCAGAGAATAAATTGGTTCCTTTCCATCCATTGCTTCAAACCATAGTTTCCTATTTACTTCAGAGAAAGCTTTCCATGTAATGATTCCATGTCTTTCAAACACTTCTTTGTCAAAGCAGAATTATTTGTCAATTGAATCTTTCTTTCTTCACATATAAGATTTTAATTTAAACATCACTGGTGAGCTAGTGACAAGACCATTTACTTTTCCACTGGATTTTATCTCTGAAATACTCATTGTGAATGTTTTACTTTTCTTCTTTAGCTATTATTCTATTTTTGGACATTTAAGTTGCTTCCAGTTTTACAGTTAAACATAATTTTTCCTGAAAATTTTCTGGATGGAGAACTCTTTTTTTTCCATGTTTTTTGATAATACTTTTAGAATGTATTTTCAATGACATTAAGAAACTCTCTAATTGCTAATCATCAACTGAGCCATAAAACAGGAAGATATGTTTTTTTTTAAATCTCAGAATTAGAAGATTCTATGCTTACCAGACTTGAATTAAGGATTCTTCCTATAAGATAAGTGACAAGTGGTCAATCAGCCTTTGCTTGAAGATTTCCATTAAGGAAGAGCCCAAGACCTCACAAGTCAGTCCATTTTACTTTGGATAGATATAGTTAGGAAGTTTTTTTCCTGATTTTTCCTAATTTTGCCTCTTTATAAATGTACAAATTTCATGCACTGTTCCTACTTCCCTCTAAGTCTTTTCTCAATTTGGGAAATTCTACAGTGTTTTCAGTGATCCTTATGTTGTTCACTGATCCAAAGACACAACACAAATACTATTGATGATGTTGTATTGATGTGATACTCAGACAATCTCCGAGGAGCTAAAACTATGGTAACCCAAAGGAAATAGAAAAATAGTGGGGACAAATAGGATGTAATATGTTTCCTTTTCCTCCCCCAATGATATCTTTGTTCAAGAAATAACATAAAGGCTATTATCAAATAAGGGCATGATCAGAAAAGGAAGAGGGCTGATCATGCAGCAAAAGCAAGGGACAGCTTAAGTATTCCACTGATACCAACAAAACTCAAAAACAGGAAGGCCTTCAGCATAGAAAAACTCTGGAAGAACTTGAACAAGAATTGTACAAGATAAAAAGGTATAAACGGGTTGCTACCTGAACTGATTGAAGGCACACACACTGAGGTAAAAAATCCATTAATGTGTTAACCAACATACATGCTTGTCTATTATTTTACAGCTTGAAATATTTACTTAAATTTGTTGTTTTACAACATATTTAGCACACAGAACAAAAACAATTGACTTCCTATATAATATATATATATAATATATATATAAAATAAGATAATCATATAGGTAATATTAAAAGGATAAGCAAAACTGTTCCCCTTCCTTCATTTCTTCCTTCATTCAGGAGATAAAGCAATGCTCCTTACCGTGTACAATGCATTTGTTTAAATTATTCCTCTTATACTGCTAGGTAAAGATAGCCCTGTGTTTACTGATATATTAAGTTTATGAAAATAGTTTGTATTTCTCTATGCTAATGTGCTTCTTCATGAATTAATCTGGTCTTTTAATTTTGCTTCTTGACACCCAACTCCACCTTGATTCAGAAAGTCCTACTCTGATCCCTCATTGTGGCATAGTTCTTGAAGGTCTTGCCAAAAGAGCATAAGCTCTTCTAGCTCAGTTGAAATGGCTTCAAGTACAGTTATGGCAATCTAGAATTTGTAGAATGCTTGGATAGATTTTGATCTTTGCTGATGAGATTAGTGTACCTATGTAAATGTGATCACAGATATATTTAAGCACTACACTACTGCCACTCCAATGTTTCTATTTTTTAAAAGTCACTGTTTGACATGATGTATTTTAACAAGCTTAAAGGCTAATTATATCACACGGAAGGAAAAACATCTCAAAAAGCAGTAATTATCTATATAAGCTTTAACTAACGTTATCACATTCTATAGAGCTCTATTGAAATACTTGTCTCCAATTCATCTGCTAACCTAAATATGTTTTGGCCTAAATTCAATACCATTATATTATCCTATATTATAGAAAATGTCCCCAGACTATGTTCATATTTTTCATTGGTAGAGCTGTAATAATCAGAGATCAAAATGACTGAATTGCTTTTTCTCATCTTTATTCTGTATAAAATGTGAATGTATACCAGGTTTTGCTTTTTATGAACTGTTTGAATGGAAAGCCCCTAGTCATTCTATTAGCACACCCTGAGGCAGCCAGCAAGCCTACTGCTTTAATAGCTCTTCAGTGCAACAGAAAATGAAAAGAGTAAACGTCTTTAATCAAGAGCATTCCTCTTTCTACCTATAGTACACAACGTCCTTAGATAGATAAAGAAGCAAGCTATGGCAATAGTATGAGCAGGAGGCTACAGGGGCCTGAACCAGGGTGGTAGTAGTATCAGAGGAACAAGGAGATGGATTCAAGAGATATTATAAAGGTGAAAGCAACAGGTCTTGGCAACAGATTGGATAGAGGGGTGGGGTGACAATGAGAGTCAAAGATGTTACCAAGTTTGCAAATCTGGGAGGACTGGGAGGATTGTGGTGTCCTTGAAAGTAATAGGAAGATTGGAAGGGGGTAGAGTTTAGGGGGAAAGATAGCAAGCTCAGTTTTGGATGGAAAACTAAGACTTAAAGGGGTGAATTGCATCCCATTGTTTGACTCAGGTTTAAAGATTTGCTCTCACAAGGGTCTCTCCTTTTCCAGATTGTCTCTTTTTTGAGTGGAAAGCTTTTCTATACATATCAATTCTCACTTCTACCCAAGGTTTACAAGGAGTCGCCCATCTCTTTGAACTCGCCTTCATTAGTCTTATCCATCTTCTTGTCTCTATAGTTGCTCTTCAGATGCTCAGCTAATGCCACCTCGTCTCTCCCTGCCTTTGTCTTAGCCATTCCAGCTCGGGAGATGCATCCGTCTCCAGTTCAGGCATATACTACCTCTGTACTTCTGGAAGTGGGTATAGCCTCTCCCTCTAGGCAGGCTTGGTACCTACACCAAAGTACCTATAAGGTGCCTATATGGTACTAGGTATCCATTTGAAAACCCAACTCCTGATTGTCTGAGAGAATAAGACAGAAAAATAGAGAGAAAAGGTGTGAACTTTGAATGGTTAAAGCTCTAGGCCAGGCTGATCTGCCAGTCAGAAGCCTGAGGGAGGAATTACTAACTGTGAATTGGCTTAAAAACAATTTTTTACCTAGAACACCAAGAAGCTATGTTATAACAATACTTTTTTAGAGGTATATTTTCACTAATACTATTTTTATATCATCTATATTTTCCACTATATTCTTTTTCCAACTGGTTCTTTTTTAGGGAACCAGCCCTTATAATAAAGTATAAATGAAGAAATAAAAAGTTCTGTAAAAATAAACAACATACAAAAATTTTTCATTATATGCTTTAGCCCACATCAATGGTCCCCTGCCTCTGCAAATGAACAGGGGAAGGTATCATCTCATTTCTCTTCTTTGAGACCAAACAGCCATTATAATTTCCACAATATTTAATTTTTAATTATTTTGTTCTTCCCATTAACATCGTTAGTTATTGTGTTTATTGTTTATATTTCTCTTTACTTCACTTTGCACCTTTTCATATGCCTTTCCATGTTTCTCTGTATTCCTCATCTTCATTGTTTCTTATAGAGATGTAATATGTTCATTTTTATACCACATTGTAATTAGCCATTCCTCAATTTATGGGCATTTAATTTGTTTCCAGTTCTTTGCTACCCCCTAAAAGTGCTGTTGAGTCATAGCACTTATGCAAATCTCATGGAGACAGTCCAATTTTGTTCAAAAACTTTTACAGTGTCATAGAAAGTTTAAGAACACAGAAAATAAGTTACCCCTGTTCTGTTTCTTATTTGGGCAACTATGGAGAGCACACTTTGATGAAACATATGTTTCAAGGAAAAAATGCAATTGACATTCTCTTCTAGAAAGGGCATCTATACTTGTTATCCTGAATGTAAAGAATTAAAACATTTCCATTTTGGTATTATCTGTCATTATTGTGAATAGTTGAAGTTACTGACATTCAAAGAGTAGGAAAAATATTCTAGAAACAATAAATTGTCTGACCTTATTAACCCAGAACTAGGAGTTCTGATGTCCTTGAGCAAAAAGAGAGAGAGAGAGAGAGAGAGAGAGAGAGAGAGAGAGAAAATAGCCAAAGATAATTACTTAATCATATATAAATTAAAAGAGTTTCTATTGAACTGTAGCTGATTAAATACAATGAGAGCTAACTGTTACCTTTGGAGATTTTTCTAAACCCAAACTCTCTAAGTTATCCAGCTATAATACAATTCCCAATCTATTGAATTTTGACTGTGTAGTGGTTTCTATTATATATAAATTGGGTGCATCCAATTTACAATCTTTGACATATACTTTTATCTCCAAAAGCCCTTTAAGGCAATTGTGTAAAGTACTATATCAAAGATTGTTGTTGGAAATATGGCAAGATTTCATGATGTAAAAAATACATCAGTGTCATTTAAATTGAACAAAATGGTTCCTACTTTTCCACATGGCATTTTTAACCATCCTCTCAACGAATTTGTTCAATAAATACTGTATAAAACAAACATTTTGCACTTTGTCCCATAGATGCAATTTGCCAACTTGATTGATGTCTTTTTCTATAGCTAATCTGATTTACATATACTGTCTTTTATTAAAGATGACATAATCTCAGTTTCTATCATACACACTCACACATGCACAGACACATACACACATACACACACACACACACACACACACACACACACACACTGAACTACAGAGAAAGAGATACAAAGGCAAAGATGGAGAAAGATAAATTTCATGAACCAACTTTGCAACCAAATATAAAAATCTGACAAAAACTCATAATGCCGCTAGGAAAGATAAATGGAGCCATTTAATAAGATGAAAAGAAAGCTGCAAGCTGATACAAGTTGGGTCTGAAGGATACTTGGATTTTCTACTTAAAATAGAAATATTTGGAGCAAATTGTAAAAAGTGAAATTAACAGCCATGGAAAAGCTCATTCTATTTATATTGTTTTACTTGTATATTAACTAAACCAAGAATTACATTCTCATCTGTTCTTAAATGTTTCTACTATTGTTCCTGCTTCATTTTTAAGCCAAAATAGAGCCATAATCAGCGGTCAAAGCCCCAGGTGCAACTGAATCTAATGGAAGCCAAATTGGCAGTCACTGTTAAGGGGGGGATTAATTGACTATGCAGGGGAGACTAGAAAAGGGCAGAGTTCAGGACCACCAACACTTTGCTTTTCCAAATAATGCACTCTGAAGAAGCTGGAGTCAGGCATTTTCTCCTCCTTTACCTTCTATGGTTCCAGCATCTTAGCCATCCCATCCATACCTAAGCTGGATTCAGGGTTGTGAGAATCAGAATGGTGAGCACACCTTAATTGTTAAACCTTAAACACAAATTGGAACTGGGTACATCACAAAGGAGAATGATAATGCCACACCACTTTCTAAGCAGACATTTTTGGGAGACTGGGACTAGGAGGTAGAACCAAAACTAGGAACACTAGAAGGTAAAAGGATCTGGGTCCCAGATCCAACACAGAGAGTAGGGTAAGAGAGGGCATTTAATTAGCATTGGGAACTCCTAAGCATAAACCTCTAACACCTCCAGTTAAACTCATCTTTTCCCAAAAACTCTTGCCCCCTTCTCTATTACTGTCAAGGGTACCACCATCGTCCCATTCCCATATATATATATGGGAATATATATATATATTTATATATCTATAAATATAGATATATATAAATATATCTTTATCTATATATCTCTTTATATGTATATATCTTTATATATATATATATATATATATATAAAGAGAGAAAGTGAGAGTGAATGAGTGAGAGAGAGAGAGAGAGAGACCCAGTTCCATATATATCTTTCTTTATATTGCTACAATACTGGTGTAGGTTCTCATCACCTGCCACCTGGAATACTCCAATAACATGTTGATTGATCTGCCTGGTACAAGTCTCTTCCAACTATAATCCACCCTCCACTTAGCTGTCAATATGATATTCCCAAAGCACAAGTCTGACCTTGTCATCCCTTCCAAAGATCAAATATAAAATCCTGTTTGATGTTCAAAGCCATTAAAAAATACATCCTCTTCCCCTTTTCATACTTCCTAAAACTTATACTTCACCATGTACTCAGGCTTCCTTGTTGTTCCTCAAACAAGATACTCTAGATCCTGAGTCTGGACATTTTCACTGGCTGTCCCCATGCTTGAGATACTACATTCCTTCCTCATCCCTACCTTCTGCCTTCTCTGGATTCCTAAAAGTTCCAGCTAAAATCCTACCTTGTACAGGAAGCTTTTCTCATTTTCTCTTAATTCCAATTCCTTCCCCCTTTTGATTATGTAATTTTTATCTTGTATATAGGTTGTTTGTACTTGTACATTATCTCCCTCATTAGATTGTGAGCTCCTTTAGGGCAGGAGCTATCTTTTACCTCTCTTTTTTCCCCCAACATTCAGCAGTGTTCTTGGCATGTAGTAGATGTTTGATAAATGTTAACTGACTGATCGACCAAAAGGGTGAACCCCTCTGACACTCATTCATGCCAGTGTACCAGAATCTCTGTCTGCCATTTTTTCCTATCTCTCAACTAAGGCGCCCTTTCTGGCCTCTTGTCTCAGGTGCAAAAATACCTATTTATAGTTTTGGACCCAAAATGTCTTTCATTATTCATATAAAATATGACAGTGAGCAGTAGTATATAGATTTAAAAAGAAAGGGCTATAACGGCAGCCACTACCAGGGACTGTTGATCTTGCTCTGATTCCAACCTGTTCTCTCTTGCTACTTGCACTTACTTGATTCAGAGCAGGGATCAATATATAATTAACCCTCAAAATGGTAAATGGTTGCCAGCTAAAAATTTAGATGGTTTGGTTGGACAGGCCTTATTTATATGTTTAATGCTTAGAGACTTGTAATATCATGGTAAATATCAGTTAAATTAGCAGAGTTTGTATATTTTCATAAAAGGATTATGAATATAATGAATACTTGATCTGAGGGATTTTAGAGAGCATTTGGCCCACAAATTTCATTTTATATAAGAAATTTAAAGCCAAGAAAAATTAACTTAATGAGTTAGTGGCAGATCCAGAAGCTGAATCCCAATGTCTTAATTCTTAGACCAGTGCTGTTTCCACTGTCATTCTCCTTTGGTGACGTTGGTTATAAATGATCACAGAATCATACATACATACAAAGTAAAGAATAGAACAAGTGGGGGGCAGGATAGGATGGAGGGAATATAATCAGTCTTTCACAATATATCCACTATGGAAATGTTTTGTGTAACTACACATGTACAACCTATACTGAATTGCTTATCTTCTCAGTAAAGGTGAGTGACAAGGGAGGAAGGGAAAGAATCTGGAACTCAAAGTTTTAAAATCAAATGTTTAAAATATTTGTGTGTGTATATATATATATATATATATACATATATATATATATATATATACATAATTATTACTATTTTGTTTTACGTGCTACTGGGAAATAAGATATACAGGCACTGGGGTATGGAGATCCATCTTGCCATACCAGAAAGTCAGAGAAGGGATAAGAGAGGACATAGGAGAAAGCAGTTTGGGGGAGGGAGTATACAGTGGGATTGCTGTTTTGGTTTTGTGAGTAGGGGGAAGATGGGGAGAAAATTTGTAACTCAAAATCTCGTGGAAATGAATAATGTAAACTAAAAGTAAACATTAAATTTAATTTTAAAAAAAGAAAGAGAAATCCAATTTAAAATTACTGTAGACTTTTAAAAATATTTGGGAATCTACCTGCCAAAACAAACCCAAGACATATATGAACACAACTACAAAACACTTTTTACATAAATAAAGTCAGATCTAACTAACTTGGAAAACATTAATTGCTATTGCCTGGCTTGAGCTAATATAATAAAAATGACAGTTTCACCTAAATTAAATTATATATTTATTGCCATACCAATCAATCTACCAAAAAATTACTTTATAGAGCAAGAAAAAAATAGTAACAAACCCATAAATGCCAAAGACAAAGTAAAAGGTCAGTGTGGAATATTGTTGGTCCAGGGAGACATAGAAGAGTGTGGTCTGGCTGCTACCCCCGGAGCAAGAACTGTGGATACATACACATACACACACATATGCATGTATGTATAGGAGGATGTATGTTTATATAAATGTATATGTGAATATGGGCATTTGTATGTTCATGTATACATAGACAGAGGGCAAAGGATGAGTTGAATATGAAGTGATGATATCTAAAAAATAAAATTAAGAGGTAAGAGAGGCATTTATTGGGAGAAGAAGAAAGGGAAAGGTGGATTTGGGTAAATTATGTCATATAAAAAAGCGAAGAGAAAACTGTTACAATGGAGGGGAAGTACAGGAAGGTGAAAGGGAATGGGACAACCCGATTTTCATTGAATTTGGCTTAAGGAGGGAATAATATAGACACTCAATTGGGTATCTTATCCTACAGGATAATAGGGGGGTAGAGAATAAGAGTGGGGAGGATAAAAGGGAGGGTAGATTTGGGAAGAGGGTAATTAGAAGCAAACATTTTTTAAAAGGGATAAGGTAAAAGGAGAAAATAGAATAAATGGAGTGCAGAATAGGATGGAAGGAAATATAGTCTTTCGCAGTAGAACTACTATGGAAATGATTTGGGTAACTCTACATGTGCAATCTATATTTAAGTGCTTATCTTCCCAGTGGGAGTAGTTAAGGAGGGAAGAAGGGGAAAAAATCTGGAACCCAAAGTTTTAAAAATTTAAAATTTAAAAATCAATGTTTAAAATTTGCTTTTTACATGCAACTGGGAAATAAGATACATGCATACTGGGGTATAGAAACCCATCTTGCCCTACTAGAAAGTTGGGGGGGGTGAAAGGGGAGGATACAAGACAGAACAGATTGAGGGAACAGGTATTCAATAGGCTTGCTATTTTGGGATGAGGGTAGGGGAAACAGGGAGAAAAAAATTGTAACTCAAAATCTTATGGAAACGAATATTGAAAACTAAAAAGAAAAAAGAAAAGAAAAAATAGTAACAAAATTCATTTGGAAGAACAAAAGGTCCAGAATATCAAGGGAATTAATGAAAAGAAATCCTAGGGAGGGTGGCCTAGCCATACCAGATTTTAATCTGTATTATAAAACAGCAGTCATCAAAACTACTTGGTACTGTCTGTGGAACAGATTAGTAGATGGGTGGAATAGATTGGATTACACAAGACTCAGCGGTCAATGACTATAGTAATCTACTGTTTGATAAATCCAAAGACCCCAGTTTGGGGAATAAGAACTCACTATTTAACAAAAACTGCTGGAAATTGGAATATAGTATGGCAGAAACTGGGCATAGACCATTATCCAACACCATTTACCGAAATCAAGTATAAATGGGTGCACAATCTAGGTATAAAGGCTGATACTGTAAGCAATCTGGGAAAGCAAGGAATAGTTTATCTGTCCGATTTATGGAGAAGGGAAGGCTTTATGACCAAATAAGATTTAGAAAGCATTATAAAAGGCAAAATGGATAATTTTGATTACATTACATTGAAAAGTTTCTGTACAAACAAAGCCAATGTAACCAAGATTTAGAGGAAAGTTGGAAATTGGGAAATAAATTTTACAACCAGTGTCTCTGATAAAGGACTCATTTCTAAGAATTGAGGAAAATCTTTAAGAATACAAGTCATTCCCCAATTTATAAATGGCCAAAGGATATGAACAGGCAGTTTTCAGAGGAAGAAATTAAAGACATCTATAAACATATGAAAAAAATGTTCTAAATCACTATAGATTAGAGAAATGCAAATCTAAACAATTCTGAGGTACCACATCTCACTGGTCAGATTGACTAAGATGACAAAATAGGAAAATGATAAATGTTGGAAAGGATGTGGAAAAATTGGAACAGTAAGGCACTGTTGGTGGACTTGTGAACTGACAATCATTCTGGAGAGCAATCTGGAACTATGCCCAAAGGGCTATAAATAACTGCATACCCTTTGACCTAGCAATACCACTTCTAGGGCTGTCTCCCAAAGAGATCATAGAAGTGGGAAGAAGACCCATATATACAAAAATATAGCAGCTTTTTGTGGTGGCAAAGAATCAGAAATTAAGGTGATACCCATCAACTGGGGAACA
>CM053597.1:141322115-141337934 GCA_028646575.1 Pseudocheirus occidentalis | reverse complement strand
CATTCTGGAGAGCAATCTGGAACTATGCCCAAAGGGCTATAAATAACTGCATACCCTTTGACCTAGCAATACCACTTCTAGGGCTGTCTCCCAAAGAGATCATAGAAGTGGGAAGAAGACCCATATATACAAAAATATAGCAGCTTTTTGTGGTGGCAAAGAATCAGAAATTAAGGTGATACCCATCAACTGGGGAACATCTAAACAAATTGTGGTATATGAATGCTATGGAATACCATTGTGCTATAAGAAATGAGGAACAGATAGACTTCATATTTGCCTGGAGAGGCTTATACAAACTGATGCTAAGTGAGAAGAGCAGAACCAGGAGAAATTTGTACACAATGACAGACACAATGTATGTGTGACGACCAACTTTGATAGACTGGACTTTACCTCAGCAATGCAAGGTTACAAGACAACTCCAAAAGACTCATAATGGAAAGAGATGTCTACATTCAGAGAAAGAACTAGAAAGAACTAGAAAGAACAGAGTTTGAATGCAGACTGAAATAAACCGTGCTCTCTTTCTTTTTCTTGCTTGTTTTATTTTTTTCTCTTTCCCACTGTTCATTCCATGGGTTACAATCCTTCTTTATAACCTAATGCCTAATGTGAAAGTATTTGCAAATCTTATACTTGATTGCATGCCACCATGGAGGGGGGGGGAGGGTTGTAAAGGGGGAAGAGAGGAGAGGGAGGAGGAGAAAATTTGAAACTCAAGGGATTGTGGAACTGAATCTTGTAAACTAAAAGTAAACAAATAAATTAATAAAGACAATTTTTTTAAAAGAAAGACTTACATGAACTGATGCAAAGTTAAATGAGCAGAACCAGAAGAACACTGCACACAGTAACAGCAATATTGTAAGATGATCAACTATGAATAACTTAGCTATTCTCGGCAATACAATGGTTTTTCAATAGGACTTAAGATGAAAGATACTGTCCATCTCCAGAGAAAAAACTGGTAGAGCCTGAATGCAGCTAAAAAGACACTTTTTCCCTTACTTTCTTTATTTTTCTTAAGGTTTGTTTTGTTTTGTTTTTTACAGTGTTTCCTTTAACAGAATGACTTAAATAGAAATGTTTTTTGCATGACTATACATGTGTAATCTATGTAAAATTGTTTTTCTTCTCAATGGGGAGGAGGAAGGGAGAGAATTCAGAACTCAAAATTCGAAAAAGGAACGTTAAAATTGTTTTTACATATAATTTGGAAAAAATAAAATATTAAATGATTTTAAAATGAATGTGGTAAATTGACAACCAAGTAAGAGAAAATTAAGACAATTACTAGGAGCTATTTTGACCAATTATTTGTCAATAAATTTGACAATCTATATGAAATACATACACATATACATAATAAATGTTATTTATAACACTGGATATGACTTCAGTAAGGGAGGACAGAAAGAGAAAAGATGATTGAGGACATACTTGTTTGTCCTTTGCTTTTGCAGAGGACCATTGCTTCAGAGGGTGATGTCCTGACTTCTGGGTGAATTAGATTTAAGTGAAGCAGTGTTACACAGCCATCAGCTTCACTCTCTCTTCCAAAGTCATCAATGTCCAGTGGCAAGACAAAAGTTAAAATGACTAGAGACAGCCCAGGATAGAGCAAATGACCTTGGCATCTTTGACATCTTCCCAAGCTCTAAATGCTCCACATTGTCTGCTTCAGCTGCCTTCATGACCATTAGAACAAATTGTTCTCATCTGCTCATTCCTTTGGAGGAACCCAACTCACCAACAGATTTGTGACCCATAAGTTACCCTCAAACTGGTTTATCTTAGCTGCTGAAATGGTTTACCATGGTGTGGCTGCTGCACACTCCAGCTTCTTGGAGCCAGGTGAGAGTTGTATACAAGGTGGATAGCAAAGATGTTAATTTTCTGGCCCCAAAATACAGTCATCAAAGGATATGTAAGGAGGAAGAGGGAAGTAAAAGAGGGAACAGTCAGAGTATTGGGAAGAGAATCAGGAAAGATCAGTACTGTGACAGTCATGGGATAAGTCAGTATAAATGAAGACAGGATGAATTGCTGAGGAAAGGTCAAGGAATATGAGGAATAAAAAAGACCATTGGACAGTAAAGGGCTGCTTGAAGAACAGTTTCAGCAGAATGCTAAGAAAAGAAGTCAGATTGGAAGGGTTAAGGAAGGAAAGGATAAAAGGAGATAAAAGATAGATAGGAAGAAGAATAGGATGGAGGAAAATACACATGTAGTAATCATAACTGTAATGTGAATGGGAGGAACTCTTTCACAAAATGGAAGCAGTAAGCAGAATGTATCAAAAACCAGAATCCTACAATATGTTGTTTACATACACTTGAAGCAGAGAGACACACAAGCAAAGCTAAGGGGCTAGAGTAGAATCTATTATGCTTCAGCTGAAGTTTAAAAAAAGGCAGGGTAGCAATCCTGATCTGAAAGCACAAGCAAAATTAGAATTAATTAAGAGATAAGGAAGGGGAAAAAAGAGAGAGATAAGGAAGGAAACTACATCTTACTAAAAGGTATCACAGACAATGAAGTAATATCAATACTAACCATAAATGTACCAAGTGGTATAGGATCTAAGACCTTAAAGGAGAAGTTAAGTGAGTTACAGGAAGATATAAATACTAATGGGGGACTTCAGGTGTCCCCTCTCAGAACTCAATAAATCCAACCAAAAATAAGCAAGAAACTAAGGAAGTAAATGGAATATTAGAAAAGTTAGATATGACAGACCTTTGGTATGATTTAGACATAGGCAAATTAGAATAGGAATAATCTACTTGTCAGATCTGTGAAGAGAAGAATTCATGATCAAACAAGAGCTAGTAAGCATTACAAACTAAAAAAATAGATAATTTTGATTATATTACATTTTTAAAACTTTTGTACAAACCAAAACCAATGCAACCAAAATTAGAAGGAAAATAGAAAGCAGGGAACCAAGTTTTACAGCAAGCATCTCTTATAAAGGTCTCATTTCGCAAATATTTAAAGAACTGAGTCAAATTTATAAGAATACAAGACTTCCCCAATTGATAAATGGTCAAAGGATATGAACAAGAAGTTTTCAAATTAAGAAATCAAAGTTATCTATAGACATATGAAGAAGTGCTCTAGATCACTTTTGATAAGAGAAAGACAAATGCAAAAACAACTCTGAGGTAACACTTCACATCTATCAGATTGGCTTATATGACAGAAAAGGAAAATGATATATGCTGAAGATGTGGGGAAACTGGGACACTAATGCACTGTTGGTGGAGTTGTGAACTGCTCCAACCATTCTGGAGAACAATTTAGAACTGTGGCCAAAGGGCAACCAAACTTGATCCAGCAATAGCACTACTGCATCTCTATCCCATAGAGATCATAAAAAAAGGGGCAAGGACCTACATGTGAAAAAATATTTATAGCAGCCCTGTTAATGGGGTCAAAATACTGGAAATTGAGGGGATGTCCATCAGTTGGGGAATGGTTGAACAAGCTGTGTAATATGAATGTAATTACTGGAATAAGAAATGATGAACAAGCATATTTCTGACAAATTTCTGAAAAACCTGGAAAGATTTGTATGAACTGATGCAAAGTTAAATGAGAACTAGAAAAACATTGTACACAGTATCAGCAACACTGTGTTATTATTAACTACGAATGACTTAGCTCTTCTCAGCAACACAATGATCCAAGACAAGTACAAAAATTCACAAAAGAAGATGCTGTCCAAATTCAGATTAAAAACTGAAGTACTTTGAATGCAGATTGCAGCATGCTTTTTTTCACTTAATTTACTTTTTTGCATTTTTTTTGTTTTGATCTGTTTCTTCTTTTACAACTATGACTAATAAGAAAAAGTTTTTACATGATAGCACAAGTACAAACTATATTTATATGTTTATCTACCATTTTTGGAAGAAGAAAGAAGAGGGAAGGAGGTAGAAAAAATTAGAACTCAAAATCTTGTAAAAATGAAGGCTAAAAATTTTCTTGACATATAACTGGGGGAAAAATAAAATACTGTCTTTAAAACATTACAGTTTTAAAAAACTGAAATGAATTTGAAATCTATGTCACTATCAGCTCTGGATGTTCATAAGTAATCTATTAAATCACATGTTCTAGAATTTTACCAGGACAAAATTTTTCCAATACTTCAGCATTTTTCCTATTCTCTATAGCAAATCACATCTAATCTAAATCAAATCACAGCTGCCAGTTCTTTGTAGAAGCAATATTCTATATTCAAAAAGGTGTTGGGTTTGGTGTCAAAGAAGATGGGATTGAATCTCAGCTGTGGTACTAACTAGTTGTGTGCTCCTAGGAAAATCACTACACATAAATTTCCTCATCTCTAATAAGTTGGTATTGGACTGTCCTGTCCTGTTCTTAATTATATAATCCTACTACAGGATACGCTTTATTTAGGCATTTAGTAAACATATGTTCTCTCACTATTCCTTTGCTTCTTCAATTCCACATTAACAACTTTTGTTCAGGATTTTTATATAATTCTTGGAAGAAAAAAGCTTCCTCTTCCTCAGTGGATCTAACATCACTTTCTACAGGAAACATCTCATATATATTATATAGTTCCAAATGTTTAGTGATCATCATTCTTCCCTTTCTTCTCTGTGTTAAATTCTTTCATCCTCCAGTCTCCTGATATCAGTGATTCTCTTGAATTTTTCCATATTAACTTTTTTCTCTCATTTGTCCTTTGACATACAACTAGCATTATTTTGAGGAACTCTCTATTATCCCTGATTACATGTGATGTAAAGTGATAGGACCAATATCTACCAGTTGTATTTCTTCTATACTCTTCTAGATGAACTTTCTCTTGAGAAAA
The DNA here is from genome assembly GCA_028646575.1 of Pseudocheirus occidentalis. NCBI lineage: Eukaryota > Metazoa > Chordata > Mammalia > Diprotodontia > Pseudocheiridae > Pseudocheirus > Pseudocheirus occidentalis. The sequence goes on along the minus strand of CM053597.1, from coordinate 141,333,079 downwards.
ATGATTATTAATAACCAATGATTTGGAGAGAGCCAGAGTTCCCCCCTTTTTCTAAAGCCCTTTTCTAAAATACCCTCCTTTGAAGGGTATTGCTGATAAAAAGATTAGGCTAACTTTCTTGTTCCACCCAGGTTGAGTAGTTGTGCTCTGATCAGGTTTGGGTGGGGCATAAATTCTTTGTATAGATTGCTCAAGGCTGAGGGGAATGTAGAAATGGATGACACAATTAAAGTTTAGGTCCACTCCCTCATTGCAATATTCATTCTCTCATTAATTGTTAACCAATCAGGGTTGATTCCTACAAACACCTATTTTTGAAGGGTACATAAACTGTGAGCCCACCACCATGAGGGCTTTTGGTCTAGAAGAGATGGCCAAATGACCATCCTTTTATTAATAAATATGCTGACATAATAATTATCAATCAATTGGTCAAAATTATTAGATTGTTTCTTATCTGAATTTCCTGTAGAAAAAATTATATATTTATTTTATTCTGCTGGTCCTTCCTTCTTGCTAAGGACATGACTAGATGTGAGCCTGGGGCCATATACATAGAAGACAGAGAAATGTGGGAGAAAGTATACCAATCTTGAGGGAAGTTAGTCAGGATGTGTTCAGCATGGAAACGTGAAGATAAACAAGACAAAATACGCATCAAAATTGCCTAAAGCTCTTTTCTCATGGTATGACTGTAACACAAGAAGGCTATGCCAAACTCTAAAGAACTTCAGGCTTATGAAGGCACTGGTGAATATATACAGTGGGAAAAGTTGGAGGTAAAGACAGAGTGGGCCAACTTGGGAGACAAAAAGGGCTGGAGGAGGCCTTAACACCTGACTTAGAATATGATGGCTACTCTCAAGAAGGAGATGAAGACCAGATGGTTCCCTAAATCATCTGCTCCAAACTTCTCTCTCCTTAAATTCTTGAGGTTTTCTTGTCTATAAAACAAAAAAGTCTGGGTTGCTAGATCTCTGAGGAGACCAGATACCTAACTCACATGAAAGGTGTTTGTTAATTTGTTTGAGTTTTATTCTTCTTGCTTCTATGATTATGTTTAAAGATTTGTTTATAGTTACCCCATGAAAATATGCTCTACTTTGATATATACATATATATATATATATATATATATATATATATATATATATATATATATATATCAGTGTTCCACTGAAACTCAGTAATGAAGGAAAGCAGGTGGAATTTTCTCCTAGTGAGTGGGGATATAAGCCAAAATGATTGAGCTGAATAAATCTGTATACACCACACCCTTAGATAAATCACATGAACCCTGACTTCTTTCTCTTTCCCCATCCCCCATAAAATGAGTAGGATTTCTAAGAGGTAGTCAATTCCATGACAACCAGAGAGAGCTTGGTATTTTACCAGAGTGACCTCTGGTGTTGAATGGGGATATATAACCAACAGAGTGAGCACAGGATTGTCAACTAGTAAGTCTTCACCATTATAAATGTAAGCTTGTTAGTAGTTGGACAAATCTGGACATCATAAATTTGGAGCTAGACATGATTTTAGAGATTGTTTCATAAGGAAACTGAGACCAAGAGAGGTTGTCCAAGGTAATACAGGTTACTAACTTGCAAAATTGGAGTTTGAACCCAGACCTTTTGCTTCTCTATCCATTGCTCTTTCCACTGTACCATGATGTTCCTGCTAATCTATCTTTATATTTCCAAGGAAATTAGCCTGTCAGTAGGACCTTAACACAATAGTGTTATTTCATTGTAATTATTCTTTAAACTAATTACTCATAATGAGATATGGGTTATGTCAATCTTTTAAAAATCATTAAATAAAAGTTGTGTGGCTTTACGGGATATACTACTTCTTCCCACAACTTGCATTTTGATAGCATCTGTTATCCTTTGGAAGAAAGCCAAACTTTCAGAGTAAATGTATCAGTCTTAACAACGTGAAACATTATTATTCCAGAAAGCCAACTGAGATTTGAACAAGATCTTACGGTAATGACCAGAACTGGGAAACAAAATTTTTCCTTATAACAACAGGATAAATTATTTTTATTAAAGTTGTGAGAATCACAGATATGAATATTCCTTTATAAACTTAAAATAAACATCTTAGGATAGAGGTCACAACATATAACATACAAAACAGAAGCAAACTCATCTTTTCAGTGACAGGACAGATGCATCAGAATAACCCTGTGCAACTCATATTGTTACATTCACACGATTCTGATTTATTTATCAAAGTTGAGCTTGGAAATGATCATCTAATATACTCATACTTCCACATATCATAACTTTCAGAGTTGGTAAACTTATTGGTGAGAGGCTATTTTTCCATTTCAGGATCCTCAGATCAGATGCCATTTTTTTCCCCTTACGTTTCCTTTTTTTTCAGTGGTAGAAACTACAGTAACACAAACTCCTGACTGTGATTTGTTTTTATCTAGGCAGCATGGGATAATGGAAAGAGTACTCTCTCTGGAGTCAGAGAACCCAGGAACAGATCTCACTTCTCAAATTCCCTTTGGAGATGGGATATGGCAACCGCTTATGAAATTGATAAGGACCCTATCTCTTCAGGAACTAGAGCTATAAAAAGCCCAGGAAAAAAGTTCTTGACACCAAACTCCTTTGGCAGTCAAATGGTTCAAATTCAGTAATAAATATGATTTTTTTTAGTAAAAATATCATCTAAAAAGATGTATTACCATCTGTTTTTCCACTGTAGCCTAAGAACCATGGAACCTTTCCATCTGATTTGCCAATGAAACCTCATATATGTGTTGTCTTTCCCATTAGAGTACGATCTCCTTAAGAATGGGGACTGCCATTCTTTTATATTTGTACTTACAGAACTGAGCACATAATAAGTGCATAAAATCAATCAATAAACAAGGACCTACTATATGCCAGCCACTATGCTAGGCATGGGGGATACAAGAGCAAAGAATGAAACAATGCCTTTTCCCATGGAACTTACATTCTAATGGGAGGTCAAATACATATAGAAATGCATATGGAAGAAATATAAGGTAAATAAATACAAATATAGACAAAGTAGTTAAATACAAGGTCATTTTGAAGGAAGGACACTAGTAGGGGGATCAGGAGAAGATTCCTGAAGAAGATGGTGCCTGGGTTGCATCATAAAGGAACAGAAGAAAGAGGTGAGATGAGGAGGGAAGCATGTGCTTTCCAAGCATGAAGGATAGCTGGTACAAAGAGATGTGAGATAAAGTGTTGTTAATGAGAAATACAGCGATAACTAGTTGGATGAATAGTAGAGTGTGAGATGGGGAGTAATATATGATGAGGCTGAAAAGATAGCTTGGGGCCGTGTTGTATAGGATTTTAAAAGCTAAACAAAGCAATTTTATCCTAGAGTCAATAAGAAGTCATTGGAGTTGGTTGAGTAGAGAAGTCACATGATCAGAAGTGCCTTTAAGGAAATTACTTTGATAGCAGTACATAGGATGGAGTTCAGTGGTGAGAGACTCGTGGCAAGGAGGCCAATTAGGAGGCAATTGTAATAAGTTAGATCAGGGAGATATTGTGAAGATACTAATGGCAAGATTTAATAAATTATTAGACATGGCGTAGAAGACAATGAAAGCAGGATAATGATGAGATTATAAACCCAAGGCACTAGAAGAATGGTGTTGCCATTCTTTTAGGCTAAAGGTATGACCTTAGACAAAAATAGTGAAGTTTTAGAGGGAAAGACAATGAGCTCAGCATTAGACTTATTGAGTTTATGAGGTCTCTAAGATATCCAGTTTTAAATGTCCATTGGGCAACTGGTGATGCATTTCATTTATTCCTTTGTTATTAGCTGGGTCACTTACCCACCTTGGGCCTCCATTTCCTCAACTATAAAATCAGGAAATTGGAATAGATGACTTCTGATATCTCTTCCAGTTCTAGATCCATTATCCTATGACATATTCAAGTATTCCTTGAATTCAAGGGAGTTCTGAATAAAACTAAAAACTTGTGCAACATTGACATAGTGGAAACAAAGTTTTTGCATTTTAGTTGTGATTGTATTTTAATATAAAGCAGCTGGAAAGATGTCTTCATGTTATGGAAGAAAATATATCTTTCAAACAAGTATTAGTTATGCTTAAACTAGTACTATTGAGTAGTTAAGAAAGTGCAAGTCCTTCAAAAAAACAAAGACAACAAAAACACAATTTTACTCTATTCATTGCTTTCTGAGGAGTATTTTTCCACATTTCTGGTCTTCATTTCTAATTAGCTACTTCACTACCCAGCGGGACCTCTTCATTATAATTTACCTGGTTGTTTTCTAAAAGCAGGGTTAGTTTTCTCTTTGGAGACATCACAAAGCTTTATTTTTTTTCTGCCTCTCTTTTGAAAACAGAAGGGGTATTGGAATAATTTTAGTCCTTGGGAGAAATTTCATGTTTCCATTTGGCTCTGTAAAAGTATCTCTGCCGTTTAAGTTAATCTCTTTCCTTCCTGTTATCATAAGGTGATCACCTCTTGCCTATTCAATTATCAAGAAAGCAGAAAGGAAAATCCATAACCTGACTACAGAATGGGCCTTTGAAGGGCCCTTTCTATATAAGTACAATTGCACATTGCTTGTTAATTTGTTGTTTTAATGGAACTAGAAGTAAGGTGCAGAAATACCATGGATGCCCTGGATATTGGGGCTTTAATAAATTAATAACCTAATCCAAACGCCTCTTGTTTTTTTTTCGATAAGGAAACTAAGGCCCATAGAGTTAGAATGCCTTTCTTAAGATTATGATTTTGAATCTAAACTGAGGCTTTCTTGACTCCAACACAGTTTTCTTTCCACTATACCATACTGCTTTATAGTTTACCTGTATGTCATTTTTGTCAGGAGAGCTAATTAACTACCTAGCTAACACTTTTCCTATTTTATCTCCCCTTTGCCACATGATTTTTTAAAATATAACTTTGGAAAATCTCTTGCTCTTCTACATTATAGCTAAATGGTATTAGTACTAGAATAGAATTTAGGAGACAAAGGCTCAATTCAGGGTTCGACCACTGACTTGTATTATTTGCTTCCCTTAATCACCATTTTCCAAACATAAAATTGGATTAGAAAATTGGTATTTGTTTACATGAAAAAACATAGTAATACACACACTTAATATGCATGGAAATTAGAGATAAAGATAAAATAATTCTGGCATTAGATTAAGCAATGAAGTCTCTAGCTCAAGGATATCCCAATATATTGGCATTCATAATGTGGAAAGTGAAGAACTGATATGTTGATTTCTTGATCCAACTTTAGAATGAAATAGGCTCTCCTTCTTAAAGTGTAAACAAGTTTTTAAATCTCATGAAATTCTTAGTTCTTTAAATTAGGTTTTAGTGGAAAATTGAGCAGTTATGTAATTATACCCAATTATATAATTAGTATAAATTATAAAATAGAATTGGAACATTTAATTTCATAATTGTGACACACAATACTAAAGAAATTATCATAGCAAATGGTGATAATGGGTGTTGCATGTGTAGCACAGATCTCCAAAGACTTTGTATCTTTGATGAGCCAAAATATTTTCCTCTCCAATAGTTATGACCAGTTATGGTTTAACTGAACAAAATTGCTTTGGGGTTGCAGAATGACAAAAGAACATCTGGAAAATTGTTTATTCGTTTTATTCCTTGTATAACTGGGGATAAAGGGAATAGGCAAATGGGTATCTTTTAAATTTAATTAAATAGGAAATTGCCCTCAATATATGAGGTCTTGACTGATATTAGTAATGTGGTATTCATCCTCAAAAAGACTGTAGAGTTCAAGTCCTTCATAGTATAATTTAGGAAACGTGCTCAGGAGTAGTATGGTGACTTGCCCAGAGACAAGTTGCTAGCAAGTTGGAAGGCTAGGACTTACTACTAGGTCCTTTCTATCAAGGTTCTCTGATTCCAAACCCAGTTCTCTTTCCAATATATTGGGCTTTTTCTTATTCATTTGTTCATGTAACAACTGCATGTAAGAAACTCTTCTAAGCAGAGAAAGAGATGCAAATCAATATAACTAAAATGATCCCTGACATTCAGGATCTTACAATCTAGTACAGAAGATACATGTACATAATATATTACATACATATACAGGTGCATGGTTAGACAGCAGTTTTCCTGAAAAACACTGCAAGCTCAGTAAGAGCCAGCTGTATGGTATGACATCCAAAAAAGCTAACATGATCTTGAGTTGCATTAAGAGAAGCATAGCATCCAGGGACGGGAATAGTCCCATTGTACTCAGCCCTGGTTATATCACCTCCAGAGTACTGTGTTCAGTTATGGATAACATAGTTTAGAAAGGATTCTGATAAGACAGGAACTATTTAGGGAAGGTTATCCAGGATATAAAGGAAAGGGCCTTGAATCTATATCATTTAAGGATTGTTGAAGGAACTAATATTGTTTAGTCTAGGAAAAAGGATAACATGGTAGATACCTAACTGGCTGTCCTGTAAAAGAGGGATCAAACTTTTTTCTGTTTAGTCCTAGAAGCTGTAGGTGGAAATTACAAAAAGATATGTAAAACTTTTTGTAAGGAAAAACTTCCTTATAACTAGAGGTAACTTAAAGTGGAATTGCTGCCTTGGAAAGTAGTGGGTTCCCACACACTGGAGGGAGCTTGAAGACTAAGATTATTTATTTATTAATTTTTGTGATGACTTGGGACAAGGTGGCCTCTGAAGTCTCTTCACTCAGAAATTCTGTGATTCTGTGATCAGTCAGTATTAAAATATGTTCACATGCATGGCAAGAACTTAAGTGAAAAAGAGTCAATTAGCAATATAAAACAATACTATATTGATGTCATGAGGTAATAAATATATTATTAGCTTTAGTCATGTGAGAGGAAGAAAACTCAGATTATAAGGATTAAGGAGAATGGGAAGTGAGGAAATGCAGATATCTGTTACAGGTATCATCCTAAGAATTTCTGCAATAAACAAGAGAAAAAAAATGAGACAGTAGGTAGATGGGTTAGAATCAATCAATGGGGCATTTATTAAGTGTCTACTATATGCCAGACCCAATGTTAGATGCTGGGGATTCACATACAAAAATGGAACAATTCTAAGAAGCTACTGAGATCTTTGAAAAGGCCTGAGGATGCTTCTAGGCAATAAAAGAAGGAGCCAACTGAAAGAGAAAAATTAAAGATGCAAGAATGAGAAAGGATGACTACTGGAGCAAGGTCCTGAAGGTAAAAGTAGGAGGAAATTACATCATGGGGGCCATTAGTGGGATCAGCCTTAGTGAGGAAGAGTAATACCTTTTCTTTTCCCATTAGGAAGGTAAGGGAAAAAAAAGGTGCTGCTGAGTTTGGGGGAATACAAAAGGAGAACTAAGGAAACTCATATCAAATGGTTTTAATCTTATCAGTAAATGAAGCTAAGGAGGTACCCTATCTTAATTTTGGTTAATAGATAGGAGATATTTAGACATCTTGGTTTTGAGTTTGAAGGCTGTAAAGCCACACACAAGCAGCTTTCCAGAGGATAGCTGTTGTTAACAGCTTCAGGATTATGATTACATAGTACAGTGAACACTCTATTTATTCAATAACAAATCAGAGCAAAACATTCACAGTAAATCAAGGTACAGCATTCACAATGTTACAACTTATCACAGAAAATCAAAATACAGCATTTCACCACGTCACAACTCAACAACATATCACTAAAATGGCCACATGGTTTTCACCAGAGTGGTCACATAGTTTTAAACAAAGTGCAATCATTTAGTCAATCAATCACTTAGTAACTCAATCATTCAATCATAAAATACAAAATGTCAAAGTCCTCCACCCATGGGGTACACTAAGTTACAAATCAATCACTATTCTGTCATCAGTCACTACTCAGTCCCCTCTTAAAGAGTAGTGGGAAATACACAGGCCATCTACCCCTCAGTCACAAGTAAATCACAATTTAATCAGTCACTACTCAGTATTCACAGAGAGGTTTTTTCATCTTGACCCAAAGTAGGCTCTCAGATTCCCTGATTCTCCTTCCATGGTCCCAGCTCCTACCTGAATTCACCAAACTGTCACCTTGGTTCAAAGGCAGACAGCTTCCAGCAACTTGTCCAGCTTTCCATGCAGTTTGTGTTCCACACTGAAGCTTACAATGTCCAATCCATCTTAAATCCTTCACAGTCTCTATTCCTGGGAAGTCAAGGTTTAACAAAGCCACAAATAGACAAAGTGCCGACACTGCAGTCATGCTTCCTCTGGCAGCTCCAGGCTGGCCCTTGAAAGTCTTCAGGAGAAGTTTTGGCTGGCCCTTAGAAATCCTCAACAGCTCCTCAGCAGTCCCTCAGCAGCTCCAGCTGGCCCTCGGAAGTCTTCAGCATCATAAGCTCCAATCAAAAAATCAAAATCACATTATCCAGCCTCCACATGGCTTGCTCCAAGAAATTCTGTTTCAGTTCTCAATTCTCATTCCTCTTCTCAATTCTTCTCAATTTTCAGTTCAGTCTTCAGTCCAGCAGTGGTAGCTGACCTGCCTCCACATGCTTATCCCAAGAAGTTCTGACTTTCCCAGTTGGGGTTTTTCCTTATATACAGCATTGCTCCTCCCTGTTCAGCCCCTTCCTGTTACATCAGCAACAGGAGTTCATACCTTCTGTTTATTTAACAGAGGCTTAATTTGAAACTAGGTGCTAAGTACCTGTCAGCTTAGCAATATAAAGGGATCTTCAAATTTCATTACTATTACAAAGGCAAGAAAACTATGCTGTGAAAATTCTGTTAATTTTTCAGACCCTACAGTTCAGAGTTCTTACCATTAGGGCTAATGTAAAATGCATTAGTGTATTTTATCAGAAAAATCCCAATTCCCAGAGCCAAAAGATTAAGATATTTTCCATGAATATTAAGGTGGATGCTGGTATTCATATTTATAGAATCATATTGTTAGAGTTAGAAGGAAGCTTAGATATTGATTTTATACAACCCCCTCATTTTACAAATGAAGAAACTGAGGCCCTAAGAGACTAAAGAACTTGGTCAAGGCCAGACAGTAAGGCAGTGGCCACATGAAGACTAAAACCCAACACTCCTAAATTCCAGCTTTGCAATATAACAGCAGAGAAAATATTTCAAACAGTTGAGGTAACGACTTTGGGGAGAGGGAGGTATGGCATTCCCAAAACTTAGTAGGTTCATGCATTTCTGACTTCTCTAATATAGATAGGATCATTTCCTAAGAATTATTTAAGCTTTTTTTCCTTTATATAACTCTCTGAAAGTTGTATCAGATGATACGGCTTTAAATTTTCATTCATAACTCCACTTTTACAACAAAAGTCTACCTGTTGGTAAACTAGAGCACTCCCAAAACTACTTTGTATGTGTAACTCAGGACTCCAGTTCATTTGCATAAGACTTTTTTTCTAATATGTCTACCTGTCATCTCCTTTAATAGAATGGAGAATTAGCTCTCTGAAGAATTAAAAATGAGTAACACAGACAGCAATAGAAAAGCTCAGAGGAAGACAATACCACATAAGAACATTACAAATAGATGTCATCATGGTAATGTGTCCCAGAAACATGGGCTGTTCCTATGTCCAAAGTAAGGAATAATTGATGGACAATACTAGGGCTATATTAATAACCTTGAAATGTTGGGAAAAGGTGAGAAAGGTTTCTAGCATGTTCAATAGACCCTCTTTATTGAACCTAGGGGAAAATATGAGCTGCACCAAAAGAAAAAAAAGGCATAATGAGCTATGATTTGTATGAAAGGAGGGAATATTCCAATTGATGATCTCATCTAATTCTAAGTGTAGGAGCAATTACTACCAAGTACTTTTCTATCTCAAGAATCTATTGTATTGCTGGTATAGGTACTTCCTTCACTGGCAACCACATTAAGTGACAGTCTTTTTTAGTTACTGTGGCATTTTAAACATGTGTGTTTCTATTGATCTAGCTAGCTAACTATGAGTTATTTTATAAATATGGGGAACTTCTGATGAAACTCCCTTTACCAATGGCAATTCATTTATATTTCTAATCTTAGAAAGCTTCATGAAGCACTAAGAGGATCAAAAGATTTAACCACTGTCATATATTCAACTGGTCTAGGTCAGAATCAGGGCTTGAATGGAGGTCTTCATGATGCCAAGGCAGGCTCTGTATTTACTTTATCATACTGCCTCTTGTTTATGTCCAGCATGGTATGGTAACTAGAGAGCCAGCCTAAGAATCAGAATGGCCTGGTTTCCCAAGTTGTGACATACACTAGTAAGGTCATTTATCTCAGACAAGGCATTTAAACTCTCAGTGCTCTAGCAACTCTCTAAGACTTTAAGTGGCAGAGAAGGTGCCAATCTACATTGTGGTTGTAGATTGCATATCTATATTGTACATTTACAATGTATATCTACGTTGTACATCTACATTGTACAACTACATTGCAGTTTCCTCCCTATACCAAAGTAACTACAGATCCAGTCCCCATCCTACACTAATGCATATAAATATGTTTCTTTCAAGAGAATATCAGCTTCTGGAGGGCAGGGACTGTTTCTTTTTTTTTTTCTCTGACTCCCAAGTGCCTAATATGGCAATATGTACTTAATAAAAATTTGTTGATTGATTAATATATAATCCGTACTAGCGTTCCTTATATAATAGCACTCCCATTCCACACTGTTAAGTGAACATTTCTAAAATGCTTCCATGTTGAAGATGGGGATGGGAAAAGCTTGAAATGACTATGAAGCAAAACAGATCCACTAATATTCAACATCAAAATATTTGGATGGGGGGGCGGAGCCAACATGGTGGCGTAGAAGCAGCAAAGGACCACAGCTCCCACACAAACACGCTAAAAAACTCATAAAATGGGACGCTAAACAGATTTTCAAGCTCCAAAACTCTCCACAAGACTGAAAGCACATCTGTTGCTACAGGCAGCA
>CM053597.1:141283628-141321615 GCA_028646575.1 Pseudocheirus occidentalis | reverse complement strand
GGGAGGGGTCTTACAGTGTGATCAATGTTCTGGGCTGGGGGGTAGGGACAAAAAGGGGAAAAAATTTGTAACTCAAAACCTTGTGGAAATGAATGATGTAACCAAGAAAATAAATTAAAATTAAAAAAAAAAACAAAGTAAAAAAAATATTTGGATGACTTACCGCAATCATTTGAGCTACATAACTTTCAGGTCCAGTGTATTCAGTTGGGTCTTTAACTTTCACCAGAACTATGAAGTACAAATAATGCCACATATTGTGTTCAGACTTAATGTGCTCCTCAAATGATACAGTTTTATTATCAAACTTGTCTCTCTCAAGTCCTGAAAAATTCACAAAACATGAAAAATGGATAACTGGTGATTTAAGCAACCTATCTCTCATAAATAAAAAATTATGATATATACATACATTTACTTACTTTAATTAAAAGCAACATAACCATTTTGTATTCATTTAGCACTTTAAGGTTTACAACTGTAGAGTAAGTGCTACAAATAACCTCCAAAGGTAAGAGACACTGATACTTGTTAATCTTACACCTGACTTTTTTGTGGGTTATTTTTTATTAACATATGTCATTTATTTACAGACAGCAAAATATGATCAAAAAGTGTACATGCCACTTGGAGGTAATTTTTAGATTATGGTTTTATAAAAGGTTGGTACATTAGGGAAACAAGTCTAAGATAAGGATGCATCAATACTAGTGAACAATGTCATTCTATCTAGGATTAGGAAAACTCAAAATCTTCTGGTATTTTTGGTTTAGCTACAAATTTGTTCTTCTACCAGCTAACAGAAAGTAGACATTTGAGAAAGAAATATAAACTATTTGTAGTTAGCAAAATGCAATTAAATACATTAGAAATTTAACTAGCACTCTGGAATATTATTCTCTTTCAGTAAGAGATGTACAACTTTCAGAGTACATTTTTAGATCCTAGAAGGATACTAAGAAGAGAAACAAAACAGTAAAACTCCTTTTAAAAAGTTGAACATGGAAAGAAGTGATAGCAGCTAAAAAGAAAAATATTTACAGAAAAGACTGAATTCCCAAAGAAAATGGAATATTGAGATTCATTGTGGTTTTCAATTTGAATACTGGGGATACCTTCAAGCAGCTGATTCCATTCTTCATTCTGCTATCTAGTTTTCTACATGAACCCTAGAAAAATTACCGAGTTTCTCTGGATTTCACATGTTTTATTAGAAAAAAGAGAATAAAACGCTTCATAGTCATGTAGAAGACTCATTAAATAATAAACAAATAGCATCATAAAAAATGTTATAGAGATAACAGTTCAATTAAAGTCAATAAGCACTAATTAAGTGCTTACTCTGAGAGGTAGCATTGGTGTAATAGAGGGAGAGCTGGCCTTGGAGTCAGAATGATTGGATTACTTTACATCTACTTTGTATGTAATAGTCTTGTATGTACCTATTTATATTCATGTTGTCTCTTCCATTAGAACATAAATTTCTTGAAGCAAGAGACTGTTTTTGCCTTTCTTTGTATTCTTGACATGTGGTAGGTACTTAACAAATGCTTGTTGATTGACTGCTTAGGCTCATGTCCCTCCTCCAGTATATAATGGTTGTGTAATCCTGGACAAGCCACAAACCCCCTCAGTGTCCCTGGCAACTCTTTAAGCATGGGTTGCAAAGTGCTTTATTAAATCTACGCTGGTGGAATGAGCTTTCTCACCAGGTAGTTCCCTAAACCAATTAAATCACAGATCTAGTAGAAGGCAGGGGGTGAGGGAAGCACTGTTGATGCAAAGAAAAATGAAACAGTCCCTGCTCTCAAAGACTTCATATTGTATTAGAAAACATATCCAACTAAAGTCAACTAAATCTTTACTAAGCACTTACTATATACATTAGATGAAAATACAAAACTTGTTCAATGAAGACTAACTATGCTTTGTATGGAAAACATGGAATGTGAATGGTTAATGCTTTAACACTCGACCCCCTTACTAACATGAATATTTTGTTACACCAGTTTTCATCATGATGGAATTCAAGGCCTATAAGTGATTTATTAATAATAATAGTTAATATTTTTATAGCACTATTGTTTCTAGCACTAGGCTAGTACTAAAGTTTTCCAATTATTATTTCATTTGATCCTCACAACAGCCCATGAAGGTAGGTGCTATTATTGTCTCCATTTTACAGATGAAGAAACTAACAGAGATTAAGAGACTTGCCCAGGATCTCCCACCTAGTAAGCATCTGAGGCCAGGTCTGAACTCTGGCCTTTCTGCCTCCAGGCCAAGTTCTCCATCCACTGTCCCATCCAACTGCCTTAATTAATACAGCTTAAGAATGTGGCTTTCTTCTCATTTAGGCAACTATGTTTAGCAAATCTATAAGCACATGTACCAATTGGTGCTGAGATAGAGAAAAAGTAGAGTTGACTGAAGTTGAGAGATTTTTGCTGGGATCCTACCTGTATTTGATTGGTTAATCTCTGATAGGGCAGATATCTGATGATGGGAAATCAGACAAAATAAAAAACCAACTGCTTTTAGGAGATAAACAATTCCTCTCTTCTGTGTTATCCAATTCATGGTTCTATAACAGTTGGTACTGCAGTACCTTTCTTAGTGATCGCTCATGCTCCAATCATTTAGAAATAATATTCAGGTCACAAACAAAATTATTTTCTATGCTCATTCCAACTATATCACTCTGCTAAATAATTCTTTGAAGAATTCTTTCTGAGTCAAATGTGGACATATGATAATTGCCTTCAGATGAGACAAGCCCATTTACTCTATCACTGTACTCACTACACCCTTTTCTGACTCTGAACTTTGGCCAATAATTATATGAGAGAAATTCTGTCTTCTTATTTCTCGTATTATATAATCTCTCTTTAAATTAGCACAAATTATGTTCCAGTTCTTCCAGGATGCTCTCTGAATAATTTCATCCTTTCTGTAACACATTTTCATAACTCTTAAGCCATTCTTAGCTCTGATATCATTCTTGTAATTGCTATGTTTAGGGAAGTTACGAATAAATTTTAAAAAATTAGGAACATACCTACTGTATTTTAATACTGTTTTAGAGTAAACTGGAGTTATCTAGAGATATTTAAATGTACAAAACATGCATTTACTCATACATATTTATAGTGAAATGCTTGTCTCTCTTATTTCTACTTTTAGAGTAAGGCCTTCTAAGCATAGGGACCCTGCCTAACATTGGCTGTTTTTTGACACATTGAGCATGTACACTTACATTTATTCACTCAACAAATATTTATTAAGAGACTTTTATATGCAATACATTGTTCTTGACACTGTGGGGGATCTTTAGTCCAGTATCCAGCCCCTGCCTCTGCCTCTGGCCACCAATCTACTTCACTACTAAGCTAGGGCAAGACCAAAGACCCAGTTCCACTCCCTTCCTCCCTAACTCCTAAATGGAGAAAAGAAAAATCATTGTCATCATCATCATCAACATCATAGCACTTATATGGCTTTTTAAATGTAAAGCACTTTACATTTCGTTTCATTTGTTCCCCCACAATCTTGTTAAGATAGGTGCTATTAGTATCACCATTTTATAGAAGAGGAAACTGAGGGTGACAAAGGTTAATCATCTCCTATTTATTCTATATATAGTTTGTACATATTTATTTACTTGTTTTCTCCCCCATTAAATTGTGCTTTTCATTCAAAGGCAGGAACTATCTTTTGCCTCTTCTTATATTTCCACCTGGAACACAGAACATACTAATTGTTTGCTGAATTACCAACTAACCACATTTTCCTCTTAGATACTCTCTCTTCCCTGGGTTTTTGTGACAGTGACGTCTCCTGCTCCTTCTACAAGTCTGACTAACATTTCCAGGATCATCTTCTGGATCAACACACATCTCTTTTCCCCTACACATAGGTATTCTCCAGGGCTCTGACATGGGCCATCTTCTCTAAGTGGTTTTGTCCATTTAACATCAGCTCAACTATTATCTCTATGAGAGGACTCGCAGATTTGCATATTGAGTCCTAATCTCCCTGGTGACCTTTAGTCCTGAATCTCCAACTACCTTCTCAGTATCTCCAGATGGATATCACATTAAGTTTCTCAAACTCAGCAGGTCTAATCATATCTCATTATTATACACAAACCCCCCAAACTACCAATCTTGCTAATCTCCCTAGTTGTGTCCAGTGCACCACTGTTTCTCCAATCAACCTGACTGACAACCTCGGAATCAAACTTTACTATTCCTTTTCTCTCGCCCCTCATATCCAATCAGTTGCCAAATCTTGTAAATTCTTCCTCCATAATATCTCTTTCTTTCATCTCCTTTCTATCCACACAACCCCCAACTTAATTAAAGCCTTTATTATCATTAATCTGGACTATTATAATAATTTCTTAGTTAATATCCCAGCACTCAGTCTCTTCTCTCTTCCATCTATCTCCCACAAAGCTGCCAAATTAATATCCATAAAGCAGTTTTTACAAGGTCACTCCCCTTCTCAAAATGTTTTCATGGCTTTCTATTGTCTCTTAGATAAAACAGAGTCTTCTATTTGGTGTTTAAAGCCCTTCACAATCTGGCTCTTACCTTTCTTTCCAGGCATATTATATATCATTGTCTCTTACACATTTTACAGTCTTGGCAAATTGGTCTACTTACTATTGTCTATATATAACCCTGCATGTCCCCTCTCAATGCCTGGAATATTCTCATTCTTCTTTTCTGCCTTATAGAAAGAACCCCGAGTTCCTTTCATGCCACGTCCTACAAGAGGCCTGTCCTGATTCTTGCTATTTTTAATTCTCCCCTGTAATGGTAATGGGAATTTGAAGATCTTCCCATCTCCTTAATAAGCTTAAGAGAATGTGAAGACCTTCCCTGATTTGAAGATTTTCCATGCCCCCTAACAGGCTGAACATAATCACAAGGAGCCTATAACAGGAGGAGTTTGCTGAAGGGTAGAACAGAGCCCCCAGGAAGCTGGGAGTTAGAGCAGTTAGAGCTGGAGGGAGGAGAGGACACACCCAGGGAAATAGCTAGGTCTGTGAGTGTTGGTTTGGGGGAAGACTAAAAGGATGGTATGTTTCATGTTGTGCTATGGTGTATCAATGTCTTTGTTATTATGATGGATTTGACTTTCCGGTGTTGGGATTCAGTTTTCTGGTATCTGAATGAGTGTTTTGCTTCTGTCTTCTATATGGAGAGTCTGATATATTTCGTGATTGAGAATTATTCTGTCATATTTACAGTCACCATCAGCACCATATGTTGGCACAACATCCCCTCCTGAAATTGCTTTGTTACCTGTTTTGTATTTATTTATCTGTGCCCATAGTTTTTCTCCAATAGAATATAAGCTTTCTTGGGGCAGGAACTGGTTCATTTTCATCTTTTTACTCCAATAGCTATCATACATGCCTTGTACATGGTAAGTACCTAGTAAATGCTTGTGGAGTTCCAAATACACATATATCTGAGTGTAGAAACACACATGTGTCCACATGTGTGTAACATGTATGCATAGTACATATATGCATGTGTGTATAGACACGTCTATATACTGCAGGTATCCATTATCTGTATATATAACCATGTATATCCTTGTGTTCATATGTGTATATAAGTATACACATATGTCTATGTCTAAGAGGTTTATATTTAGATTTTTCCTTACATAAGAATCATAAAACTTTAGATGAGGACCAAAGAGATCATCTCGCTCTTTTGAGAGATGAGTAAACAGAAGTGAAGAGGTTAATTGATTAGCAGATGATCACATAGGAGGCAAATGACAGAGTCAGGATTTAATCTATGTTGTTTAACTACAAATTCTTGTGGAAGGTATAAAGGGAATTAGAAATTTGAATAAAGTATTGTTGTTGATCAGTTGTGTTCAACTCTTCAGGACCCCAGTTGGGGTTTTCTTGGTATAAAATACTGGAGACATTTACCATTTCCTTCTCTAGCTCATGTTATAGATGAGGAAATTGAGGCAAATCGGGTTAAGTGACTTGCCCAGGGTCACACAGCTAGTAAGTGTCAGGTGTTTAGATTCAAACTCATGAAGATGAGCTTTCCTGATTTCAAGTCCAGTGCTTTACCCACCAAACCACTTAGTTGCCTTGAAAAAGGTAGAAAAAGACTAAAATGTATGCCAGGGGAATGTGATAGGGTTTAAAGGAGGTAAGTAAAAGAATTGCTGAAGAGGTACTAAACGCCTAGCTGATATTATACAATATGAATTTTTAGTGGATTCATGGTTGGAGGACAAGTCTTAGAGGTAGGAAAATCTGGGTTCAAAACTCATCTCTGACATATCTCGGTAGTGTGACTCTGAGAAAGTCAACTTCTCTGCTCTAGGCAATCCCCTAAGATTGTCATGCTGAACTGCATTAATTAGATGGAGTTCCCAAAACTAATGAAATCACAGCTTCGATCCCTATCCCAATTGCCAAAGCTTCATAGAGCAGTTTTTTGCATCCTGGAATATAGATAGTGAATGGCAAAGGAAACCATGACATCAAAGAATATCAAGGTTTGGTAAGGAATTCTAAAATGTTATAGAAAATCACTGAAATTTCTGGTGATAGGATTCAGAATGTATAGGGAGAGAAGTAAAACCGATAATAGAATGATTTACTGAGAGTATAGACAGATATCAAGAAACTAATGGTCAAGATGAGAGGGAAGGGCAGGTTCAGTAACAGTGAGGTTGTGAAGAGGTGGAAAGTAAGACAAGTAAAGGGTGAGAGAGAGAAAGGAACCATAGGAAACCAAAATGACATTTTGGGAGATTTAAATCTAACTGTAATACTAACTAAATGTAAAATCAATCAAGTATTTAACTGACACATTAATACATTAAAAATTTTCACACTTGTCATTAATGAATTATACCCTATAGTATAAGAATCACACAAATTGTACAATATTAACTATTCTAATAGGGAGATGGGAATTCATTCATATTTTGGAGTAAAACAATTTCAGGCCTAGTTACCTAAACTCTGACAAGACTTGAGCATAAAAACATCTTTTTTTCCAAGTCAACATGATAAAAGATCATTTTATCCAGACAGAGAGTCTTGCTGAGTGATTTCTTCATTTATTATTTTTGTATCTTGGAAACACATACCACAGATGAAGCAGGTTGTCTTTAGAATTTCTTCTTTTTTCTGTTTTTCACTTCTGAGATCAGCAAATGTATCAATGATAACACCAAAAATCAAGTTCAGAACAATAATGATGACAATGAAATAAAAAAGAAGGTCATAAACCACTCTAGCAGCAAACAAGGGTTCCTGAAATAAATAAAGACAATATTTTCATGGTAAATGATTATCAGTCAAGTCAAGGTTCCAGGCTGTACATGAAATACATGGCAGCGTTGGGTTGTTTTTGTTTCCTTAAAGAGAATGGAGAGTTTTCCAGATATACACATATTGTTCTATTTCTTTTTAACTTGTAGTTTTATTCCTGCCAATGAAGTGATTCTCTTTTTAAATACACAATTAGTCCCCGACTCCTTTACCACAGTGATTGTACCTTTAGCATCTAATGTTCACTTTCCAGAAGTAGAATACAAGGCAGTTATCAGGTTCAAGTGTCAGCATCCAGCAAATGAGTATTACTCATTACTTTAAAGACTATTTTATTCCCTGTAAACCTCTTGACCAGAGACTGTTTTCTTGTCTTAATATTACACCAAAGGCATAACCTAGCTTAAGCTTATTTCTAATAGGAAGAATGATATTTTCTCCATTTCCAAATGTATTCCCCACCACACACACAGTACCCTACATCTGTTAAAAGAGATTTTAAAAGAGAGAGGGAGAAAAAAGAAATTATGCAAAGCCAACACATCAACTGAATCTTGACAGTACTGGGAAAATTTCCTGTCTATAGCTCCAAACTTCTTCAAAGAATTAGATGGATGTAGTGCATTGTCTTAGCTTTTGCACTCAAAAATCAAATAAAATTGGAATTTTTAAAAAAAGAATCATATAATAGAGACCACACAATTCAACCCCTGTAGTGTGACACCACTTCTATTAAAGAACAAAAACTATTGGTCATAATTTCTAACTATAATATACAAATCTAACAAAGAAACATTTCTTAAATCCTACTTTAAATAAATGAAAGAATCTTCATGTTTTCATAAGATCGTTGTATCATAGCACCTTTGAAGACAATTTTCAATATTATCACATAAATTGGCTTTTATTTGCCTTTTGGTAATAACTCAAATTTATATACAGTTTGGGATTTACAAAGTGTCTCATTATAACCTGTGAGGTACATAGCACTGGCATTTTCATCATCACCACTGTTCTATCCACTTTACAAATTAAGAGTCTAAGACTCAGATATTAACTGACTTGCCCTGAGTCAAAAGCAAGTGTCAGAGCTAGGATTTGAACCTAGGTCTTTACAGTGAAACATTATAGTGTTTTCCTCTTGTTTATAGAAATATAACACTGTACACACACACACACACACACACACACACACACACACACACGCATTGTAAGACTAAACTTCAGGTGGAATCCAGGGGTGGGGAACCTGCGGATGTGGCCTTAAAGGCCAGGTTCCCCACCCCTGATTATTAAACAATCAAATCTGACACAATGAAATCAGTCAGCTGACTTATGCAATATTGTTTTCATTCAACTGACCAGTTATTTTAATTAAGTAAATTAAATGTTTATTTTATTGGTCATGTAGATAGACCCATTTCAAATATCTTTTATGAATTCCCCTCTATCCATTTTTAATAGAACAATGAAAATATTTTCCCCTTGTAATATGTTTCTACATATATAGTGTGACTGACTTCAGATGAAGAAAAACTAAACAATGCTGTTAAAGTTCTTTCTATGTATTCTAGAAATTGGTATTAGTGAGGTTTGGAGCATTTGTTTTGTACTTTACCATCCACTTACATCTTTAGAAGGCTTTCTCAGAACATCTCCTACACCACCACCGTTCCTCAGGCCCTGGTTTAACACAGTAACAATGCACATCAGGAGTGTGTCACAGGTCCGTTCTATCCCATCTTCATCATCTTCTTCCACTACAAAAACAAATACATTCAACACAAAAAATAAAACATTTTCAATATATCCTCTATGTGTTTTCTTAGAACTACACCACAGCATTTAAAATGTTTCACTGTTATATTATTAAGTCACACATATCATTAATTTTAAGTACAGCAGCAGGCAATTTGCACATGGATCAACCAGTGCATAATCACCACGTGGCACATATGCAATATTTAAAGGGTTTCCCAGACTTCTAGAGGAAATTAAAAGTTAATAGAAAAAATAATGTAATAAAGTACATGATGCAAATAGTCTAAGAGTCAGGATATGTAATTAAGTGCTGACTGAGAGTGAATTCGCTAATGTTGCTTGCTTATTTGTATCTTCTTGTCTAATTGGCTGCATATCTTAGCTATTTGCTTTGCCAGTTGGTTCTCAAATACCTGGCATTCAGTTTTTACTTTGTAGTTATTTGTCTGGCAGATGCTAGGTAGGAAGGTGGGGAAAAGAAAAACATATACCACGACAGAAAATATCACAACATCCATTATTTAAAAAATGAAAACAGAAAAAACCATATACTTTATACCATATTTTATATATTCATATAAAATGTATGATGATTTTTGGTGATTTAGATTTAAGAATGGGTATCATGTATGGAAATCTTTATGAAATAAATAGAACAACAGTTAATTAGTTATTTGAAATTATGTAGCAAGAGCTCATGTGTTTAGAACAGGGCTTATTAGTCTGGGTCTGATAATTTGTTTTTTTAAAAAATGTTCCGATAGCAATATTTCAGCATAATAGATTTCTTTGCAATACTATATATTTTATTTTATTCATTTAAGAACATTATTCTGAAAAGGGATCCATAGGCATTACCAGAGTGACAAAGGGATCAAGGATACAAAACAGGTTAAGGATCCCTACTCCACATAAACCATCTTATCATCTGCATCCTCATCATTTTCAATTTCAGACTCATCTCATTGCTCATTACTAAAATATGTATCAATGTTCCTCTTTTGAGGCTATGTATCCAACTATGTATCATAATCTAGATAATTTTCCACTCACTTGCTTTTTCATGTGTAGAGTTATGTAAAACTCTTTTGAATAATTATGTTGCTTAAGAGACTGAACAACACTCTACAACTAAAAATTCAACAAAATGCCAGTTTTCAAAATTGAAGCATTTGGAGAATTTCACCTTCTATAGGGAATCACTTCTACTTGGGCTTCAATCAGTACCCTCAATGTTCTGCAAGCACCTCCAGCATACATCTGCCTTTCTTATCCCGCCAACTGCTAGCAACCTCCCTCCCGTACCATCTTAACTTCTTTGTATATATGTTTATTCATTTACTTTATACTTATACTGCATATATTTTATATGTACTTATATATAATTGAATATAATTATAATTAAATGTCATTACATAATTAGCAATAATGAATAAGAAAAAAGTCAGAAATGTGGGGAAACTTGAACTGATGCAGACTGAAGTAGAACCAAGATAACAACATGCATGATGATATAAAGGAGGAAAAACACTAAAAGACATCAGAATATCAGTGCAATGACTAATCCTGACTGTAGAGGACCTCTGCTTTCCTAATTCTTCATACTTCACACTGCACCAATTTATGTCTTCCCATTTGTCTCTGAAGTCTTCATATTCATCATTTCTTTCATTCAGCCTAGTTTTTCTTTCTTAGTAGTGAAGTGCTGGACCACAAGTACAGAATGAGGCATGCACTGCCAGACATATTAAGGTGCATGTTTTATTTTACAGCAGTTCTCTCATAGAAGTTCTCTCCCATATAAGGGCAAGTTCTATGAAAGTAGGGGTTTTGCTGGAAAGAGACAACCATATAAAAACAAAAAACATCAATAAATCACTTTAAATGGGATCTCATATCTCTATAACTTTAAGTCAGATACGATGAAAAATATGCGGTATGCTACAAAACTTCTGGAAAGTCTACTTGTTCCCTTTCCTCCACAAACCTTTATCAAGGATACCTTTCTTAAATGCATAGAGTATTTACATATAATTTGGTAGAGATAGGAAAGTAGATATATGAGATCAGCAGTTACTAATATTTTGTTGACTACTGTTTTGGGGGGGTAATAATTATATCTGAAATTTTTGGTCCTTGGTTTTATTTACTCTTTCAGATACCCTGGAAACTGATCCTTCAATACCCCCATAATTGTACCACACTGATATACTCCAGGTGATCTTCCCAACAATCAATCAATAAAAAAGCATTTACTTAGTGGACTCACCTTATTAAGCACCTTCACAAAAGAGAAAATAGTCCCAGTCCTCAAGGAACTTAATGTCTAGTGGAGGCAACATCAGGTACACATACATATGGAAAATAAATATGAGATAACTTTTAGGGGAAAGGCACTAGCACCTGGGAGTATAAGGAAACGATTCCTGTTGGTGGTGCTTGAGTTGAGTTTTGAAGGAAACCAGGAATTTTAAGAGATAGAAGTGAAGAAGGAGTACATTCCAGGAATGGGAGCGACTGAAAAGACAAGAAGGGAAATTGGAGCCCTGAGAATGAGAACCAGTAAGGACAATTTGAACTGACCCAGGGCCCTTGGTTCCCAAGAGTGCACTCTTATTTAAATGCTCTTTAATTTATCAATGTGGTGCTCATAACTTATCATTATGTTTCAGGTAAAGTTGTCTCACCCAGCCATCACCTTCTTTCAGATCCTATCATCTCTTGCCTGGATTACTGCAATAGCCTTCTAATCTATCTCACTGCTTCAAGTTTTTTTGCCACTCCATCTTCTACATAGCTGCCAAAATTTTCCTAAAATAGATGTATGTCACCCCCTGCTCAATAAACTCCAGTGGCTCTCTTCCATAGGGCAAAATATAAATTCCTTTGATATTCAAGGCTCTTTATAACCTGGAACAGTCCTACCTTTCTAGTAGTCTCATACTGTACTACTTTCAGTTTTGGATGACAATCCAGCAATTCTAGCTAATTTGTTGTTTCTTGTATATAATACTATATCTCCCATCTCTGTGCCTTTGCATGGGTTATCCCCATGCCTGTAATATTTTCTCTCTTCACCTATGATGCTTGACATACCTGGTTACTTTCAAGATCAAACTCAAATTCTATTTTCTGTAGAGGTCTCTATCAGCAGCACCCTAGTATACCCAGGGTGGCTGCTAGCACAGGTACTTAGATCTGCTTTTCTAAAGGAAATCAACTCAAAATGGGTTAACAGTCTCACTTTAATCAATCAAACATATATCATTTACCTAGTTCAGGGAAAAAAGTCAGCACCCTGAACTTCAGAGAATACAAACATTTACAAACAGAAGTTACAAGCGGACAAAGAAACAGATCAGCAGATGGGCTTCCAACCATCTGACCATCACATCCACATCTAGTCAAGTTACCAGAGAGGGAAGCATCAACATCTGGGTTTTTCAAAGCCAGGGGGCTCAACGGCTTCCCAGAGTCTCCTCTGGCCAAATCACACAACTCTTCTCAAAGTGAGCCCCAAAGCAAAACCTCACATCTGGGTATATATAGCCTTCTCCTGGATCAGAGAATGTCACAGCCCTCTTGACCCACTGCCCAATCACAAAGCAATAAGGCCTGGGCATTCCTGAAGAACAAGCCTCCTACCACAGGCTCCATGTGACCACATTCAGCCTATTAGGGGGTAGAGTATACTTTTAAATCAGGGAAGGTTCTCAGAACCACTTAAGCCTATCAAAGGGCCTAGGGGCAGGGAAGATCTTCAGATTCCCATAGCAAGGTCTTCCTGGGACTCCTAGCCACTTGAGCCTTTTTATCTAAGTTTACATTCCTTCTACTTTGTATCATGTATGTATGTGTTGTTCCACCCAACAAGATCCTTGAGGAGAGGGACTGTTTTTGTCTTTCTCTATATCCCTAGTGCTTAGCAGTGTCTGGCAAATAATAAACAATTAATAAATGCTTGTTGATTTTTTGATTAATTGACTTGTTATGCTCAGAGTGAAGAACTAGGAGTAATAGATAGGAATAGCAAGGATGTAAATATAAGTTTGGTGTAAGCTTCTTGACAATTACAGCTGTTCAAATGAAATAGATTGCCTTAGAAGGTAATAGGCTCCCTCTCACTAGAGGAGATATTCAAATAAAGGCTGGATAATTATCTGTTGGATGTACTATAGTAGGCATTCCTTTTTGGGAGATAAGTTGGCCTAGATGGCAGTTTATACCCCTTCCTAATCTAAAATTCTATGATTCTGCTGTTTTGTATTCCTTATTGCAATTTATTTCCATACACTTCAGTATGGAATGGTGATTATTAATGTTGATGTCTCTTATTCATTCCCCACTGTTAGACTAAATAGTTAATTTAAATAGGTCAAACTAGAATTGACTTTATTCATTATATTTACATTTTTTTATCTTTCTTCTACCATAGTATTGATTTTGACCTTTGCTCTAACAAGTCAATTTATTTGTTTTACTACACAAATAATTCATTCAGAAATGACTCACATACCAGTATTCAGTTGTTTCTCATCAGTTAAAAATTAGTGACTTTCCCAAGTAAATTTCATTTGTAATATTATTTGGTGCTTTACATGTCTATTTCTTCCTGACTTTTCTCAAACTATTTAGAATATATAATCATGAGGCTTCTGTAGTCTAGAAGTCTTTGACCTTTATTTTCTTACACCTTATACATATCTTTTCAGTCTTCCAACTTTCGCACTGAAGTCATTGGGCATTAAATTATTATATAATTTGAAGGGTCTTATTAAATACTCTGTAGAATTTTTTCACCCATTAATTCTTTGAAACATATACTAGCACATAAGTGGGAAGTAATTTCATAGTAATTATTTCATAACTGTTTATCATATAGTGACATGATCAAGTTCCCCACGAAATGATTTTTCTTTTTGCCTTTGTATGCTTGATCATACCAGCTACTCGAGCTCTTTTATTTACATCTCCAAGGGGAAACTGTAAATTATAATGCCACTTAGCAGCAACAAAAACATGCTTATAAATTCTAATTTTATTTATAGTAACTATGTCAAGATTTATAGAGATCTTTTTCTAGCAGCATATTACACTCTTTTGTCACTGGACACAGATGTCATATTTAGAGTCCTAATAACTTGATACTCATAGATGGTGTATAAAAATTGCAATTTGTACTGCTCTGTCCCCTTTTCTTCCACTGCAAGAAGGTAAAAAAGCAGAGGAGATTCAGAGAGATTTAATTTTTTCCCCTTTGGTTTCTTAGGTTGTCACAGCTAAAGATTCCATCATTAAGTATACTGCTAGTTAATGAGCCTATTTAGACTTTACCAAGCTGGACACAATAAGTCTTTGCTGGGTCCATACATAATCCTGATAAGATTTATTTATACATCCATCAAGGACATTCTTTATGAAAAATGAGAGGAAAACTGTCACTCATTTGAAAATGATACTCTATATTAGACTACATTTTATAGACTAACAAGTGACTAAAAGGTATAGGGAACATAACAACCTCACTGAGCCAACTGTTGACTATTAAGAAGGCTTTTTATTTAGTAAAACATAATGTCACAGGCAGAGCCAAGACAGCAGTGTAGAAGCAGGAAAATTCCGTGAGCTCCCCCCATAACCACCTCAAATACCTATAAAATATGACTGTAAACAAATTTTAGAGCTAAAGAACCCACAAACTGATAGAGAGAAATAAATCTCCTGCTGATGATAGCCCGGCAGGCCTATAGGAAGGGTCCATCACAGCATTCTGGGAACCAAGCCCAGCCCCGTGAGCCTGATGTTTTAGCCCCAGGGTGGCCCTGACCAGCAGCGACTGGAGGGGACTTTGGGAAAGTGAATTACCAGCAGGTGTGGTAGTTTCCAGAATTATTAACCCACAAATGCCAGAGACAAAGTAAAAGGTCAGTGCGTTGTAATCGGGGGAGGGAGGAGAAAGAAACACAAGAGCGGGTCCAACCCATGCCCCCAAGGCAAGAAGTGAGTCATGGTGGCCATGCAGCCACCTGTGTGGCTGCCTCAGATATCCTGGCCTGCAGATCATAGGGGGACCAAGTGACTATTCAGAGGGTAATTGTTGCTTTAACCTGCGTGGATCTGGATAATGGTCTTAGGTGGAAGTCCTGGGATATGTGGCCAATGGGCCAGAGCTTGTGGGTGCTGCAGAGATGATACCAAACTATAACTCTGATAGCTGCAAAAACCTCAGCAATTTGGAACAAAGCTCTCCCCTCTGGAAGCAGAGTTCTACTGTAGCAAAAAACTCAAAAGTCAAGTAATTGAGTGGCAACATGAGCAAGCAAAGGAATCAAAGCAAGCACAGCAATCAAACCTTAGGTTCCTCTGTTGGGGACAGAAAGGATCAAAGAATGGAATGGAAGGAAGACAACAAAGTCAGAACCCCTGCACCAAAAGCTTCCAAAAAATATCCATGGAGGAGCTCAAGAAGTATTTTGAAACTCAAGTAAGAGAAATAGAGGAAAAATTGGGAAGAGAAAAGAGAATAGAAAAGAGATGCAAGAAAATCATGAAAAGCAAGTCAACAACCTGAATGAAGAAAATAACACCTTAAAAATAGATTAACTCAAATGGCAAAAGAGGCCCAAAAAGCCAATGAAAAGAAGAATGCCTTAAAAAGTCGAATTTGCCAGACGGAAAAAGAATTTCAAAAGCTCACTAAAGATTTCGTCAGAATTAGATTGGAACAAATGGAAGCTAATGACTATATTGAATGGTGGCATGCAATCAAGTATAGGATCTGCAAACACTTTCATCATTCTGGTTGTATAGAAGGGTTGCAACCGATGGAGTGAACAATGGGAAAGAGGAAACAAAACCAAACATGGAAAAGAACAAGAGCATGTAGTTTGCTTCAGTATCCATTTAAACTCTGCTCTTTCTAGTTCTTTCTCTGAATATAGACATCTCTTTCCATCCTGAGTCTTTTAGAGTTGTCTTATAACCTTGCATTGGTGAGAAGAGTACAGTCTATCAAAGTTGGTCATTACACATACACTGTGTCTGTCATTGTGTACAAATTTCTCCTGGTTCTGCTCTTCTCACTCAGCATCAGTTTGTATAAGCCTCTTCAGGTAAGTATGAACTCCACTGGCTCCTCATTTCTTATAGAACAATAGTATTCCATTACATTCATACACCACAACTTGTTTAGCCATTCCCCAATTGGTGGTGATCCCTTTACTTTCCAATTCTTTGCCACCATAGAGAGCTGCAATAAACATTTTTGTACATATGGGTCTTTCTCCCACTTCTATGATCTCTTTGGGATACAACCCTAGAAGTGACATTATTGGGTATTACCAAAGGGCATGCAATTTTTATAGCCCTTTGGGCATAGTTCCAAATTGCTCTCCAGAATGGCTGAATCAGTTCACAACTCCACCAACAATGTATTAGTGTTCTAATTTTTCTACATCCTCTCCAGCATTTGTCATTTTCTGTTTTGTCATCTTAGCCAATCTAACTGGTGAGATGTGGCACCTCAAAGTTGTTTTGATTTGCACTTCTCTAATCAATAGTGATTTAGGGCATTTTATCATATGCTTAAAGATACCTTTAATTTCTACCTCTGAAAATTGCCTGTTCAAATGCCTTTGACCATTTATCAATTGGGGAATGATTTGTATTCTTATAGATTTGACTCAATTCCCTGTATATTTTAGAAATGAGGCATATTATCAGAGATACTGGTTGTGAAAATTCTTTCTCAATTTCCCATTTCCCTCTTAATCTTGGTTACATGGGCTTTGTTTGTACAGAAACTTTTCAATTTAATGTGATCAAGATTATCTGATTTGCATTTTATAATGCTTTTTAACTCTTTTTTGGTCATAAAGTCTTCCCTACTCCATAAATCTGACAGGTAAACTATTCCTTGCTCCCCCAAATTGCTTACAGTATCAGCCTTCATATCTAGCTCGTGCACCCATTTAGACTTGATTTTGGTATATGGTGTTAGATGATGGTCTATGCCCAGTTGTTGCCATACCATTTTCCAGTTTTCCCAGCAGTTTTTGGCAAATAGTGAGTTCTTATCCCCCAAACTGGGACCTTTGGGTTTATCAAATAGTATTATCAAGAGGAATCTTGATGAAGATATGAGAAGTGAACAAGCTGACTCTTATAAATCAATTAACCAATAGGCATTCATTAAGCACCTTTGATTCTAACCACTAGGATAGGTGTTGGAGAGATGGAAAATAAAAGTGAGATACACTTTGTAAAGGGCTTATCATAGTGCCTAGTACATAGTAGTCACTTAATAAATCCTCCTTTCCTTCTTCCCCTTCTCCCTTCCAAAGGAATAATTTTATTTGGGAGGGTAATATTACAGGGAAGATCATATCTTGACAGTCACACAAATGACTTAAAGGCATAGATATTACAAGATACTGAATTTTTTGTATTGTTGTTGCCAATTAAATATAAACAAACAAAACCCCCATAATATTGCTATAAAGGATCTTCTCTATCATGTTCCCTAAAGGACTCTGATAGGGTACAAAATCTTTGGTAATTCTCTATTAATATCAAGCAAAGCATAAAACAAGGAAACATGCTCAACAAAGATGACTGCCACTCTCTTGGAGAACATCCAGTGTAGTGTCAAAAATGGAAGAAGTATACTGTACTATTAGTGAAAGTCTCCTGATATTTAGTATTTGCATATAACATTGTGATGACTGACTTGAGACTAGAATACTGTAAACCTCCTCAATGAGAACCAAAATCATTCAAGAGTTTGGCCTTACTATGAAGGGAGGAAATTATATGAATATATATTGTTCAGACTATAATTCACATTTAGATAATGATCCTAAATTGCTGATCCTTGAATATAAATATCTTGGCCAGTTAATAAAGATGAATAGTGACTGAGACCAAGGCTGAAAATGAGAAAGTCACCTTAATTAATTTGAAGAATTATGTAGTATTTTTAATGACCCTGAATATCTCACTGAAACAAATGAAATAATCTTTTTAACATTAATATTCCTCCTACGATGATACACAGATGTAAATCATGGAATGCCACAATATTCAAAGAAACAAAATTGAAGCTTATCCAAAGGGCACTAGCAAAGATATGCAGTGAGCTTAAATAGACAGCAGCATTATTAATGAAGAACTGCATGAAAGAAGTCATATAAAAGATAGTATTAATGAATATTTTATAGTTATTATTTCATTTAGTATACACAGGGAATAACAGACTTCCTATATCCTCTGCTAGCATCCATATAACATCAAAAGCCCTAGAGGAAAAACCTCTAGAAATCCTCCTACAGAAGATTTAGATAAGAGCTCCAATAAGAGCTGCCCGGGATGAGAAGGCATAGATGTTTTCAAGATCTTTTCTCTAAGGAGCACCCACATGAATGAGATCCCTGGTAAACTAAGGCACTGAGTTACAGTTCAGAAGGGCATCCAGTGTTCACTGCCACACATATTCAAAGCACAGCCATGACTGATGCCTACTAGGAGTGGGCTCAGATTATATGCTTCAGGTTCCCTCAAAATGGAAGTCAGGCCCACAGCCCCAGTACAGATTAAAATATAGGAATGTATGTGATTTGATAATGTAGAAGGTATTGAAAAAGAAAGCGATCTAACATTTCAGCAGGAGGTAAGAGCTATTACAAAGAACTCTCAGTTCGCTACACACCAGTCATAGAATTAAGCAACCATGGAGTGAGACAACTGTAAGAGTGTTAAAGAAAACTGCCCTCCCTTCTTTTCTCTCTCCCTTCACCTCTTCCTGGAAGGAAAGGGCAAGGAAACAGCAAGTGTGGAGGGCCAGTACTGAGCCAGTCCAGTCGTGGGTAGAGCCTGGGTCAGGATTTCTCTTGACCCCTCTCCTCGTGAGGGCTCACTGTTGCTCAGGGTTATTGGCTCACCATCTTTCCTTGATTAGCAAGGGAGCAGGGTGTGATATTCCCAAGAAGTGGTCACACATACACGCAATGGAATAAAGTATTAGGAAGTAGAATACCAGATGGAATCACTTTTGCTATTAGTATAAAAACCCGTACCCTCAGATAAATAGACAGACTACAGACAGCTTCCCACCTGGCTTGTGTCTCATCATTCCCACACTCTCACATTCAGCCCAAGCCCTTTTGGTGCAGGCATCAAGTAAACAGAGGTTGGTCAAAACTGTTAAATGCACAGAAGTTAAAGAAGATAAGACATGAGAAAAGACTCCTATATTTACTGATTAAAAAGTCACTGATGATCTTTGAAAAAACAATCCATGATATGATACTGGAAAGGATATTATAAGGAGAGACTGAGGAGTGAGGGAATGGTGAAAAATAGGAGGCAGCAACTAATTTTTTTTTAAAGTTCAAATCTGATCAGAATCAGAGGATAATAGGGACAATTAATTGGCCCTACCTCCCAGGGTATTTGTGAGGATAAAATGAGATATTTTAAAGTACTTTACAAATCTTAAAGTACTATATTAACGCTAGTTACTATCACTGTCATTGACACTAATAAAAGTTAATAATTGAAAGAGAGAAAATATATAAAGGAAAACAGTCAACATGCTTTTGGTTTTCTTTTTGTTTGCTTTTGTTAGGACTGTGGAAACGTGAACAAGTTTTTAGGCAGAGGAAAGAAGGGAGTGGAGAGCAGCACACTTGGAAAACACTGCTGCAGGTGCTGCAGCCTCACCTCCTCAGAAAAGACCTTAGTTACTGTGAATGCATCTTTATAAAAGAACAGAACCTTAGCAAGTGACAACCTGCCGATATCCATGAAGTAGTCATCATGAGAATTCTTGACTCTAAATTGTTACCCTGAAAGACAGGAATTGTCAAACTGTGTTTTAGAGGAGGAGTCTACCACTGTAGCCAATTGTTTGTTGTGATTTTGGTTGTGGATTTTCTCACAACTGATAGAGTGTTGAAATATTAATTTCTATTTATGTATTCTTCATTACTATTAATAAATTATACAACTAGTAAAACTGATGTTTGTTTAAGCAGATGAGGCCATCCTGAGATTGATATTTCCAGTTTGGGAAGCAATCTGGTGCCATTTGTGCTTTGGAAGAAGCTCTCAACAACTACTCCAGTACTTGGAGATGATCGCTGGCAGAAGCCCAACTGCTTAACTGGTCTACCAGAGTACATGAACCTGGAGGGATGAATCTGAACAGTGCAGAGCCAAGGTGAAAATGAAAAACTTCTTCAGCAGCCTCCAAAATTACTTTGCATTATGAGGTCTTAGATATTAACATCCAGGGAAAGCATGACAGTAGTTATAAGTCATATTACTGTTTCTTTAAGTCTTTGTTAAATGTGAGTTTGTATCTTGTGTTAAATATTTGCTATCAAAGAAATAAACAGATGTCATATACCTGGTTTATATTCCACATTTTCATTGCACATTCCATTCCCTTTTGGGGAAAACTTTTAGGAAACTTAAACATTGACCACCAAAAATAATGGCATTTAATGAAGACCAATTCCATGAGTACGTGATTAGCTAACAGTCAGATTTTAGAGAAGCTCAGAAAACAACAATTGTCATTAACGTACTATAACAGCATGAATGGAGTTGTAAATTCCTTCTTTGGTAGTCTAAAACTTTTGTTAGAAGCAAATCATTATAGAATTGATTCAAATCATTTATAACCACAAGAAAAGAAAATCACTGGACACCTGGTAGGAAATAAAGATGAATAATGGTGTTAATCTTAGATTTTTTGGTATTTTTTCAATCTTTTCTATCAAAGCAAAACACTAAAACATCAATGCAATTTTGTGTTTCCTTTTCCCTTATACCCAATTTGTTTTCTAGCTGAAAATTATCTTAATGATGACCAATTCTTCTACACTTTGAAAACTTCCTCAGAAGTAGACATTGTTCTTTTTCCGGAAAAAAAACTTTATTTTTCTTTTGCAGCTAAGAAAAAAGAATAAACAATAGGCAAAGACATCAAATTCAAGCTTTACTTCACAGAGAGTTGGCAATTAAAGCGCAAATTTTCTGACCACGCATGAGTTTAACTTTAACCCAGAGAAATCATCCTTAGGAGCTGATGGTTCGGTCTCCATATCAGTGCAAGTTTGAACCTTTTTTCAGAGAGCCTGATTATTTATGCCTCTCTGTCTCTTTCTTTCTCCTTCTCTCTCTTTCTCTCCTTCTTTCCCTTCCTCCTTCCCTTTCCCCCTTTTATTGACATTATATTAAACATCAAAATGAACACAAGAGTAAAGGGACCCCCCTAAACAACCAGTCACTAGTTCGAACTTTTCAATCCCTACTCCAGTTGTCTGAAAAGTAATAGCTACCTAGGAAAGTAAATGTCTTCACTCTCCTGTTTCTCTTACAAGGGCATCTGAAAACAGTGGATTACTTACCTTGGAAGCCCTCTTCATCGAGAGAGTAAGATGTGTGTGCTTTCATCACTAGGACATGACACTTCACCCAGAGTAGGGGAAGGGATTTGTTCCTGGTATTCCTATTTGTTACTTGTATTACTTTTTTCCCAGAGAAAAATGAGCAATTAAGTTCTATAAGGCTCTGAGTAACGCTCACTTTATGGTTATTATGGGTTAAAGAGGCTTTTCTGGGCTGACCTGGGAACACAATATCCATTTTAAAAGTATGACAGATGTCATGAAATTTAACCCAGGG
This sequence comes from Pseudocheirus occidentalis, assembly GCA_028646575.1. Classification (NCBI taxonomy): domain Eukaryota; kingdom Metazoa; phylum Chordata; class Mammalia; order Diprotodontia; family Pseudocheiridae; genus Pseudocheirus; species Pseudocheirus occidentalis. The sequence continues at coordinate 141,299,837 of CM053597.1, read as the reverse complement.
ATTAGAAAACTGAGACTTAGAAGGACTAAATGATGTATCCAAAATCACACATCCATTTTCCAATAGAGGAATGGCTTATGATTATGATACAAGTGAGACACAAGAGAATGGCAAGCTACAATGGTTGTTGGTGCTGCTGTTGACCCATGTTAGCAATAAAACTGTGCATTTCAATCCATTCTGCACCAGCTGAAACTATGAGACTACGTAAATATGCACAGGAATGCATTCTACTTTCAGTGAAGGAGCACTGGGAATCAGCTGAACTGTTCTGCTCCACCAGACAGGTGTGCATATAGCTGTGAGTAAAGCTGGGGTTTACAATGCTATTCCTGCGTGAGATACCATTGCTTGTTTTTGATACTTATAGCCCTGCTCATTTCTAATTATTAGAGCAAGAAGGTATTTCAAATTCTGTTAAATAAATGATGATAATAGCACCTTACATTTGTCTAACACCTTACAGTTTACAAAGCAGTATCAGATAAATCATCTAATTTGATCAATATACATGAGCAGAGTAGGTATTATATCCATCTTACAGATTAGTCCACTGAGCCTTAGGGATAATCTTGATGGTGGTATAGGTGGTAAGTGTTTAAGTGGACTGGATCTGAACCTGGGGCCTCAATTCCACATGTAGCCTTCTAGGTCCTCACATGTGGCCTTTGACTGAGTCCAAATTTTACAGAACAAACTTCTTTATTAAGAGGATTTGTTCTGTGAAGTTTGGATTCAGTCAAAGGGCCTCACTTGAGGACCTAGAGGGCCACATATGGTCTCAAAGCTGCATGTTCCCCAGCCCTCAATGGAAAAGAGGGTTGGCTAAATTCCTGAGCCCTCAGTCTTAAATCTTCTTATGAAATGTTCAAAGTCATCCATCTTCTTGTTTTCTTAGCTGTAGAAGTACCCTTTGTATACCTAAACATCTATTAGCATCTACTTTGGAAAGGTGTCTTGCTCTATTCACTTTGCCACCTATCCACCCCAACCTTTCTCCTTTCTGATAGTCCTCCATTTGCTGGAGGAAGGTTTAAAATCTGCTGACTCTGCCTGTTTCATGTCTCTTCTCCCCACTTCCTCCACTTTAACACATAATAGAATGACTATAATATCATTCTATAAGAGTTAATAATATTCATCATGTAAATACAAATTCAGAGATATTAAGTTCTTTTGTTGTACCAGTCCTCCCTTCTACTAACCTGTACGTGAAAACGGTATTGTGGGTGAGCAATTCTCCTTAGTACATGCTCCCATGATTGAAGTTAGGGTCATTGTAGGAACTTCAGTACTACCTGTCATAACAGAAAACAAAATGGTATAGCGACAACAAAATGGTATAGCGACAAAAGTGACAAATGATATTTAACTCAGATGTATTACATTTGTGTATATCCAGAACAGATTTCATCATCTTTCCCCAAAACCCATCACTCTTCTGAACCTCACTATCACTGTTGAGAGCACTCTTCTTCTGGCTGTCTATATCATTCTCAGAGTCATTCTCAACTCCATACTCTCACTGACTTCATCTTATATATCCAATCAGCCGATAAGCTTTGTCATTTCCATCTTCAAACATCTTTCCTTTAGTCCTCTTTTCTCTGCTCACAGTCACACACACACACACACACACACACCAGTTCTGCCACTCATCATCTCTCATTTGGACAACTGTGGAAGCTTTATAATTGTTCTCATTGCTTCAAGTCTCTCCCCATTCCAATCTGTTTTCCAACATGGTTATTGAAGTAATTTTCCTAAAGTATGACTCAAATAGTCAAAAAGCATTTAATAATCACTTTCTATGTGCTGAGCACATTAAATTACAGTGGCTCCCAATTACCTCCATGATCAAATACAAATTGCTTTATTTAGCATTAAGTTCTTATACCATGGCCCCTTTCTATTTTCAAATTTTCTTATACCTTACTCTTTTTCATATACTCTACCATCAGACTAAACTGACTTACTTATTGTTCCTCTTGCATGAGGCTAGATTCTGTCTATTTGTGCCTTTGCTTCTTTGCTGTCTACCATAGCTGGAATGTTCTCGTTCCTCACCTCTGTCTCTCAGAATCCCCGTCTTCCTTCAAAACTCAGCCAATGCCACCTTCTGCAGGAGGCCTCCTGAGATCTCCTAGCTGCTAGAACCATCTACTCTAAGTTTACCATCCATTTACTTGGAATGTGAATATATATATATGTGTGTGTGTGTGTGTGTGTGTGTGTGTGTGTGTATATGTATACACACATATATGTGTGTATGTTTGTGTATGATGTTATGTGTAGGAGCTATACATAAGAAATTGCTAAGTCAGTAAATAGGGATGATTTTATCTCTCAATTTATGTTCATGCTTCTTATTTATTTCACTAATCTCATTTTCTTTTTGAAAATTATATCAAATAATAGTGGGAAAGTAGAAGGGGAGATCCTTACTTTACCTCTGTATTTACTGAAAAGGTTTTTGGTATTTTTCTCATTGTAAATGATGCTAGCTTTGGATATTACACACAAACAAATATACATACATGCACATACATCTGTACATTGATGTATGGTCTCTCTATATAGATCTCTATAGATATTTTCATACACTTATTTATTTATATGCTATTTATATTCTCCTCCCATTAGAATGTATGATCCTTAAGTATAGGCACTATTTTTTATCTTTTGCTGTGTCCTCAGTTCTTAGTGTTATGTCTGGTACAGAATAAATGCTTGATATTAATAAACACTTATTAACTGATTGGCTGGCTGATTGTTATAGCTTAAGAGCACAAAACATTGGTCTAGGTTAGGTTGTCTATTTATTAAAACTTAACTTAAAATGAAAGACAAATACAACTGACCAATTGAATGAATGAACAAATCTAATAAAAAAAGGAAATCATTTAATATATTATCTTAGAGGCAGAAGTCACTGAGTATGCATGGAATCTCATTTATAAGATTTTTAACTTGTAACTATATTTACTTTGAATGCTTCCAATGAGAGAGAATAAAAAAAACCTCATGAAGTAGCTGAATCCATTTTGATGCAGTAGCTTTTACAATGTTTTCTCTTACATTGATAATTACTGTTATGTAGCATAATTTTGTTTTGGAAGTGCTATTCCCCCTTTATTCTCCCATTTTGTCCATTATTTCCCTTAACATTCTAGACTTTTTGTTCCTCTGAATGAATTTTTTCTGTTATTTTATCTAATTCTATAAAACATGTTCATGATTGTCTGCTTAGAAAAATAGTAAATCTGTAAATTCATTTGAGTAATATCATAATTATAATATATAATATTATATAATTATGTATCATATATATCATATATAATATCATTATAATTGCATGGTCCATCCATGAGTAATGAATATCCAACCAATTATTTAAGAAAATCTTTATTTCTTTAGAAAGTCTCAGAATTGTTTTTGTTGAGTCCTTTCTGTCATGTCCAATTCCGTGACCATTTGGAGTTTTCTTGGCAAAGATCCTAGAGTGGTTTGCCAATTCTTTTTCCAGCTCATTAAATGAGGAGACTGAAGTAAACAGAGTTAAGTGACTTGCCCAGAGCTACACAGCTAGTAAGTGTCAGAAGCCAGATTTGAACTCAGGAAGAGGAGCCTTCCTAACTTCAGACTTGGAACTCTAGCCCCTGAGCCACCTAGTTGCCTTGTGAAATATTGCATCAATTATTTTATAAACGTTTTAATGCATTCATCTCTAAAGTTATGTCTTCCTTACATTGATCCAAAAATCTGCCTCCTTATAACTTTCACATACTGGTTCTAATTCTGTTTTCTAGAGAATAAATCTACGCATTTACCCATACGAAAACCTTCAAAGTCCTTCAGATATTTCATATCCCTTTTAAATCCCCTATTCTCCAGGTTAACTAACTTCAATTATTCTTTATATGACAACAGTTATAAAATCCCTGGTTACTGCTCTAAACTCAAATTCATCAAAGTTCCTTTTAAAATGTAATGATTATAACTAAGCAAAATAGTCCCAATATAATTTGATCATTAAAAAGTACAATTGAACTGTTTTTCCCTTTTCCCTCAAAACATCTGTGTAATAATGCAATCTAAGATCTAATTATTATTATTTTGATAATTATATTGAGTCATAACAAGTTTGAAGGTAACTAGTATTATTCTTTCTTCATGTGAATTATTGTCTTCTCATGGCAACATCTATAGGCCCTAGCTGTTGTGCTGCGCTGAAGTTATCCTGAGGCCCTTATGTCTGGTGCTGTCCTGAGGGAATACAGAAGGAGGTGGCTGGCACTGCTTGAGGTTGTAGGGGTTAGGAGGCTTACCTGGTGCTGAGCTGTGATCCTAGTGGTGTTATCTGGCATGTGCTGGGGTCTGGTGGGGTGTTTCTGCATTTCCCTGCAGCTACACTAAAGCATGCAGAGATCTGGATGCTGGAGGATGCCTGTTTGCCCCTTTAATTCTAAAATGCTATGATTCTCTGAGTCTCACACTTGCTTTTCAATAGTCTGGACATTGGCTGGAGACGAACTGACGAGCAAGTTCTTGACCTACTATGCTGGCTGGAGGATCAATGTAGAAGACAGCATGAAGCACAAGTACTTGTGAGAAACCCCTCTTCCTATCAAACTTTCCATGTTTCCCAGGTGGTCAGCTAAGAGTGAGCAGCAGAAATACCTGATCTTGCGCAGGGAGCAGGAACAGGGGCCACTTAGAAGCTGTTGCTCAACACCTAGTTAGTGCTGGATCACAAATCCTAAGTGGATGGAGGAGGGGACCCACACTTAAGGGTGGCTGTCCAAGGTAAGCATCCATTGGAAGTCCTAGAATGTATACTGAGAAAGAAGTACAGAAGTACACAACAGCTATTAGACCTCCCCTATAAGTGGAGTAGTGTGTGTGTGTGTGTGTGTGTGTGTGTGTGTGTGTGTGTTGGGGGCAGAGGGGAGAGAAGGTGTTGGGTGTCTCACTTTCAATCCCCAGGCCAGTCTCAAGCTCACAGTGGAATAACAAGGTCAGGAATTCCAGACCAAGGGGAATCCCACAGCCTTTTCTGAACCTGAAGAGCTTTCCAGGTGACTAAGTCCATCAGTAGCCTACTGGATTTTCTCCTATTGCATACTTTCTGATTCTGTACCCTCTGATTGTGGCTTCCTTCCATCTTCCTCCCATGCTGGAAAATTTAGGTTTCACCAGTCAAGGTGTCTGTCCCAAATGACTTTTACTTGGACAGAACTGACCCCAGATGGATGATAGGCTCTTCCCCTCAGTCTTAGTGAAATGCTGCAAGACTCCATACACACATGGTACCCTGACCTGGTATTCTGCCCCATTCCCTCTGTGCTTCGGTTCTCTGATCTGGCAATGGCAGTTCAGAAAACTATCACATTGATGCTTATGGAGGTGTCTGCATTGGCCCAAGTAAGTCAGGATTTTGCAACACTAGTGCTGTGAGATTGTCTGCTGCCAGTGTAGCAGTAGCTCCCAGCATGCTTTTGCTCTTAAAGGGTTGCAGGAGACCTGACTGTTTCAGAGTAAACTTTTACAGCCTGCAGCTAGGTCACTGGAATTGAGAAGAATGGGGGCAGGGTACGGAACTTTGTTGCAAGTCCTAAGGTCCTTGAGTCTACTGATGCAACCTCAGCACAGGTAACAGTAGCATGGGAGGCAAAGGAGAGGAGCTAAGAGAGCTTATGGTCAGTGAGTTTCAGTTTATGGTTTTTTGTGTTATTTTTTACCTTCTTTTATATACTCGGTGTTCTAGACCATGGAGATAGCTACAGTTGCTTTATCTTTAGTGCATAATTTATGTTTTGGAGAAGTCCGAAATCAGTGAAAATGCCTAGCCTTCCATCTTTTGTTCACATGACCCAGAAGTATTTTTCTTCCTTTCTAACCAGACCTTCATCCTTCATATTCAGTCCAGTTATTTGAAACAAACTAAATTATGTATGATAGTGTTCAATATTTTAAGTAAAATATCCATGCCTCTTTGTTCTATTGCTGTCCATCTATTTCCAAACCATAGCCCTGGATTATTCCCATCATCTGCTTTCTCTGTTCCTATTCACAAGATGTAGAATGGAGCTGCAGGAATCTCACAACTGTGTTGAGTGGTAACATTACAAATTAATTATCATCTGACCTCAACTATGCCTTCATTGTTGCAAGGCAGTTTATTATTCTCTAACTGATTCTCTATTTCATTCCTCACAGAAACTACTCCAAACCTTCTCTCTTCCTTCCTCAAGTCCCTCACATTCCCATTCCCTTTTAACCATCACCTCCCTTCCAAGTTAGGGATCCTGATTCTTATTTTACTGACAAAACTGAGGTAATTCGATATGAGATCCCTTTTTCATACTTTTCATCTCAAAACCTCCTGATATCATCAATACTCACTCCCCCTTATCAAGTCCTGCCCTTCTACATGTCTACTTGATCCTACTCCTTCCGGTCTTCTCCAACAAATTTCACCCTCAATCTTCTACTCTCTTAAATCCTCAACCTTTTCCTATCTATTTTAAATATGCCGAGTCTAGTTTGTCCTTAAAAAAACTATCTTTGCTAGATCCTACCATACCTTCAAGTTATCATCTTCTATCTCTCCTGTCTTTCTCAAATTCCTTGAAAAAAATTATCTACGCACACAGCCTTCACTGCTTCTCTCCCTCACTCCTCAAACCTTTACAATCTGGTTTCTGGCTTAATCACTCAACTGAAATTATTCTGAAATAACTGAAATTAATTCTAAAGTTAATAATGATTCCTGAATTGCCAATGCTTTTTGTTTTGTTTTGTTTTCCCTCAAGCATCATCCTCTACCTATCTGCATCATTAGACACTATTGACCACCCTCTTCTCCTAGATACTCTTTCTGGTTTTTCATGACACTACTCTCTTCTGGTTCTCTTTCTATCTATCCTAGTGCTAGTACCTTCTCAATCTCCTTTACTGACTCATTACCAATATCACATGGATAATGAAATATAGAAGTTTTTCAAGGTTCTATCCTAGACCCTCCTGTTTTCCTTTTCTACACTGTTTCTTAGTAATCTCAACTGTTCCTTAACAACTTAATTATTTCTATGCCAATGTTTCACAAATTTATATGTTTCATCCTCAGTCTTAGACCAGAGCTTCAGTTCCACATTACCAACTGCCTTTTGGACATATTCAAACTTTATGACCCAGAAATACCTCAACCTTACATCTAAAACTTAATTACCTTTTCTTAAAAGTCTTACTTCCAAACATCCCTATTTCTTTGGAAGGAACCATCATCCTTCCAATCTCCCAGACTTGTAATCATGGAATTACTATCGGCTCCTCACTCTCATCCACACTGCATATCCAATTAGTTGCCAAACTTTGCCATTTCTACCTCTACGGCTTCTCTTCAGTCTGGTTCCTTCTGTACACTCACACAGCTACCACATTATTTCAGGTTTTTCTTACTTATTTATTCTATTATTGTAAGAGTCCCCTAACTGGGTCTTGGTGTCTCTCCCCACTCTCATCCTTCCTACACACTGTTTTACATTTACTTTTCCTTAAGCATAGTTCTAATCATGTCATTCCTCTACTCAGTCAAGTCCACTAGCATCCTATTGCCTGTAGGATAAAACATAAACTCCACTGTTTATCTTTAAAAATTCATCAAAAGTTGGTCCAACCTATCTTTCTAGACTCATCTGACATATAATCATGCCTCCAACCCCCAACCCCTGCACACATACCAAATTTTAATATAAGCTCCTTGCACATAGGAATTCATTATTTTTGTAGATCAGCACAGTGCCTGACATATAAGTGCTTTGTTTATTGAATGATTAATTAAAACCTGACACTGTACATACTGTCAGAGCTAACATTTTTAATATGTCTAAACCAAACTCTTGTTTTAGAGACTCAAGCAATACATGCTATGCCTTGGTCTCATATATGCTATCATACAAAATTTCTCATCCCATTTAGTAATATTAGCTTAGCTATTCATGATATCCATATGTTTTTAATTCCTCACCAGCTCTCTCAATAAAAATTCATAAATGATTTTGTTAAAGAACTTGATCTTTTTCTTCCTATCATTTCATATCATATAATAACTAGAAGATATTTTTGTTCCTTTAGAAAATGGCTCATATTCATAATACATGCAAATACTCAAGTGAATCTGAGATGTCATTGATGTGAATACTCTCCAAAGGTGAACATCCATCATCTGTTTCTGCCCTATATGACTTATACTTTCATAAGTTCACAATGTGGGGAGAGGTTCCATCCAACATGCTAAGGGGCTTCTTCATTTTCTATTGATATCATGAGGATACCCAGTATCACACTTCTTTATTTTTTCTTCCTTCTTTCTCTCCTTTTTCCCTCCTTCCTTGTTTTTCTCCCTTTTCCTCTCCCATTCTTCCTTCTCTCCCTCCTTTCCCTTCTCTCCCTCCTTTCCCTTCTCTCTTCTTCCTTACTTCCCTCCCTCTCTCCTTCCTTTCTTCCTTCTGTCCCTACTTTCTCTTCTTCCCTCTCTTACTCTTTACCTCCCTCCTTCTCTGCTTCCTTTCTTCTTTCCTTCCTTCATTTTTCCAATTATTCAAAAACATTATTCTCAAAGAGGATCCAAAAGACCCCTTGGACCAGACTGTCAAAGAGGTCTATGAGAAAAATGGTTAAAATCCTTGGTCTAATTTTATGTCATATTCTGGATAATGGGCATCCTCCAGTCCCTTAGTTTTTCCTGTGTGTATGGTTAGGTTTTGATTGGTTCTGGATCTTTTCCGGGAAGCTCTACAAAGTTCCTGGTCTTGTATAATCAACAAAATGTTATGTCCACTAGGATGGCCTCAATATTTATAAGGAATCCTTCTTCAACTATGCACTGGCTCTCCTGCACAACAGAAGTGAATACTTTTGGCAAGTATATGTCTCATTTCATACCTCATCTGATATTATTGATCATCAAGCAAGGTTATTTCCTTTCTAGAACAGAATAATGTGGTTTGTTTAAAGATAAAGCCACATTCACAAAAGAAATGATACACATTTTAAATTCATTTAGCTGTCTTTCTCAACCCCCACCCACCTGAACTACCTGGACTCTACTTCCTGGGTCCCTGGGCTCTGATGTGTGAGCTTTCACCTTATATTGCCTAGAACCAGTCTTCCACATCACTTCTTGGCCATTTCCAAACCATGCTGCCATACTATTACCCCTGCATCTCTGCTCTCCTTTGTTATGTCTTCCTCCATTAGATAGTAACTTTCTGGAGAGCAAGGAGTGCCATGTCTGCTTTTGGTATCCCCAGGGCTTAGCACATAAATATTTAATAAATGGTTTATCACTAAGTCATTCATTGATCAGACTCTCTACATTGAATATGCTGACTTGATCAAGCTACAAATCTAAGAATTTTTTTGACTTTCTAATATTCTGGAGATCTTTAAGCAAATTCTAATTCATTGTTAGATAAGAAATGCAAGTCTTTTAGGGCATTTTTTTTCTTCAAATAAATCAGGGAAATAACTTGTAGAAGACAAGGAGGACAATATTCAGTCAGTCATTAATTTAATAAACATTTATTATTTACTATGTGTTAGGCACTGTGCTAGGTACAAGGGATACAAAGGAAAAAAATCATAACTGTCTGTGATCTACCTAATTTCTGCTTCTCAGTATCTCTTGCTGGTTCTTATCCAGGCTATGCTCACCAACTACAAATATCCCAAAAATCTCTGTCCCAGTCCCTTTTCTCTTCTTCGTTACTATTTCACTTAGTGATCTCTCACAAGTAAAATTAACTACCATGTGTAAACTTATTGTCTTTATTCAGATTATTCCCAGATACATAAATTTATTCCTAATCTTTATGCTGAGTTCAAGTCTAGCATCTCCAACTGCCTATTTAGATATCATCTTCCTTATCATCAGCAGCATAATTACCATTTATACTGTGTTTTAAGGTTTGTAGAGTGCTTTAAATATATTAACTCATTTGATCCCCACAACAACCCAATGAGGTAGGTAATATTATACTCCTCTTTTGCAGATGATAAAACCAAGACACAAAGAGGTTAATTGACTTGACCAGGCTTCACATAGCTAATAAGTATCGATACTTACTAGACAAACTCACTCTATCCAAAACAGAACTTGCCCACCAAACCCTCTTCTCTTCTCCACTTCTTTGAGGATACTACCATCTTCCTAATCACTTGAGATTAACAAACTCAATGTCACTGACATCTCTCTCACACACTAACTCCATATATTAAATTTTATTGCCAAGTCATTGTTTCTACCCTCACAACATATATGTCCCCTTCTCTCCACTGCTACTTTTCACACAGGTTCTCGTTACCTCACACCTGGACTACAGCAATAACTTTTCCTATCTGAAATCTCTCTCCACTCCAAATCAGTCTACTGAGTTGCCAAAGTAATTTTCCTAATATGTTAGTCTGACCAAGTTGCCAATGGCTCCCTATTATTTCCAGGTAATAATATTAAATGCTTTGTTTGACATTTAAATCCCTTTGCAATTCTGCCCCTTCCTGCCTTTACAATCTTCTTACATATCACTCCCCTCTATCAAGTCCACGATCCAAAGACACTGGCCTTCTTAAGGTTCCTTGTATATGACACTTAATCCCAACTTCTGAAACTGAGGCAGACTCACTTCTTCTGGCCTCAAGGTCCAGAATCAGTGCCCTCTATCTATGCCTGCCTGCTCCACCCTCACCGCCCCCCCCCACGCCATTTCACTCTTTTTCCCTGTCTCTATGTCTTTCTCTCTGTGTCTCTCTCACTTTCTTCTACCTTCTCTCTGTGTCTCCCTTACTTTCCTGCTCTCTCTCCTTTTCCTCCTCTCTCTATCTTTATATAGAGGCACAGTCTGTCAGCAGTCTTTCAGCACTGAATAAATTCATGTTTCCAGAGAAATAAAAGACAAAAATTTTACCCATTAGTTTTCATCTATAATATAGTTAACAAGCTACAGAAGAGTAATATTCTTCCATCAGAAGAGTGATTTGGTGGTAAAAGAAATACCTGTAATAGGTGTTCTGTTTTTCAGCCTATCCACCTCCATAATAAAGTCATCTTTCAAAAACAGGAATCCAATAATGGAGAACAAGTAGACGAGGATGAGAGCAAGGACAGCAGTCAGAATAATGGAGCGACCATTTCGTGTGACACTCTTTATAACATTGAGCAAAGTCTCCTCTCTGTACACCAAATCAAAAAGCTAAAAATGTAATAGAATAAGGGAGGAATAAATAAACATGAGAATAGCATACAAACCATAGGTGGAATCATCTTAGTTAATCCTAGGAAAAATATTGATCTAAAATATCTTATATATAGGAGAGCATAAAAAAATTTTAATATTTTCCTTTAAGGATAAATCTAATAAAACTCTTATGATAATATACTAAATTGGTTTGATAAACAATCCAGTCAACTGAGAAAGAACATTCAAAACTATAACAATCCCAATATTGGATTTAAATAATGTTTTATTCCTAAACAAAAGATTATTCTTCAATTTTATTATGTATACTTGTGAAATATGTGTTATAGTTAAAAAAAGAGAATGTATGCCAGTATATATAGAAACTATGGATAGTTAGCAAATTAATTCATTATAATTTTATGTTATTTTCACTCAACAAGGTTTTTTAAAATGATATTTTCATGATTATTTTGTATATTAAAAATATGAAAAACTTTATACGTCTATATTATTGTTGTGGACTATAAAACTTAAATTCAAATAACCTTTTAAATTCTAATACCTTTCTCTTCATAGTTCTACATCTTCTATTCTATCATGGAATCTTTCTAAAATTGAAAAGGGAGTATTAATTTGGAAGTAAACACAATTCAAACTATTATTTAGCATAAGCCGTGTAAATCACTGTGCTAATACAATAGAATACAAAGACAAATCACACAACAAATAAATTCAGCACAGAGGTAAAGTACTTTGCTGCTTCTTAGAATTAAATGGTTGTAACTTCCATAGTAGTTTCTAGGAGTAAAAGACCCTGATGAGAGTAAGAACTCCTATTTCTATTCTATGAGTATCTATGATTAGGATAGATTGTCAAGCCACGACAAAAAAATAAATAGAAAGAGATTATATATAAATAAGAGAGAGTATTATGTATATAGATCAGATGCTGTCTTTTTTTTAAGATAGATACTCACCAAGAAACTGTAGAAGAATTCATGGACAAAAAGACCCAGCATGCAGACCAAGACATAAGCTACATGGTAGAGAAAGGCCATGTCCATGATAACTGCTCGGTACCCACGAGTGAATGTTCCACGATTTCCAACAAAGCTTACCAGAAATACTATTTTATTACAAAGCTAAAGGGGAGAGAAAAAAATAAGATCTATTGCATTCTATTACCTCTTCACATAAATAGGGGGTTCTGTCAAAGGTAATTCATCATTTAATGACTATTATTTTATCTTCTTATTTCTCATTGTATGACTTCTCAAACAATGCTTATGCATGACACTATTTGAATATCATATACAGGAAAATAATCATACATACAAACATATCTCATATCCTTTGCAACTTCATATTGATAAGTGATGGGTAACACATTCATATATTGGGCTTGCAATAAACTCCAAGGAATTGCCTTTTTTTATTCTAGAATATTATTATATTAAAAGTTGTTTTCAATAAATAAGTATAGTATTATATTAGTTGGAACTTCAAAATCTATGTGTTTGGTATACTGCAGGTGCTAAATAAAGGTTCATTAATTGACAGTTCTAGTGTCCTATACAACATAGTAAAAAAATACCTACTCATTAAGCAATTAATAAATATAGAATATTGGTGAAAGCATGAATGCTTTGCATTTATTGAAAAGATAGCCTCCTCCTTGAAGACTTCCTTGATCCCCTCAGATGGAAATTATTTCTCCTTTGTGATGGATATAGCACTTTCTCTGGATGTTTCCTTTGTCCTCACATTTTACCTTATGTCAAACATATTGATACCTCCTTTTCTCCCCATTCCCCCCATTTTATCCCCCCTATTATATGGCAAGCTACTTAGAAGAAAGAAATATATTGTTTTCTTCTTTGAATAATAAAAGTTAGCCTTTATATAACGCTTTAAAGCTTACGAAACACTTTGCAGATATGATTTCATTTTAACCTCACAGCAAACCTGGGAGGTAGGCATTATTTATTCCCATTTTACATATGAGGAAACTGAGGCAGAAGACAGTGGTAGAGTGACTTGCTCAAGGTCACCCAGCTCATAAGTATCTGAGGTTAGATTTGAATTCCAGTCCTGCTGACTACAGGTCCAATGCTCTATCCATTGCCAAAAATCTCTGTTATCAATCCATTAACAAGCATTTTTTAAAGTACCTGTTAATGCCAGACACTGTACAAATCAATAGAGACAGAAAGACAGAAAAAAACTGCCCCTATGCTCAAGGAGTTTACGTTGTAACAGGGGAAACAACATATACATAGACAGTTAAAAACCATTGAATCCAATTCAACTTAACATTTATTAAATACCTATTATATGCAATGAAAGAGGCAGAGTGGTATAGTGAATAGAGGGCCAGCCTTTGGAATCAGAAAAGCTGCTCTCAGGTTCTGTCTCAGACACACACTAGCTGTGTGATCATGGACAAATCACTTAAACTCAGTCCTCAGATGGTCCTCTAAAATTGTTCATTACCAATGAGTTATAATTTTTTATTGGTAGAGGAAGTTTCCATTCTGAGAGCTTCACACATATAAATCATAGTTCTGAACCTCTACCTCTCATCTGACTCCCAAGCCTCACAGAAAAATAGACAAGGAAGAGTGAGTAATAGTTTCTGGAGGTGTCTAGGCTGTGCAGAATTTTGACAACAGAGTTTTGTTAATAGTAATTTGTACTGTCCATGGTTTTTGTTTTTGTTTTTTTTGGAAAAATGCTAGAGTGGTTTACTATTTCCTTCCCTAGTAGATTAAGGCAAACAGAGGCTAAGTGACTTACTCAGAGTCATACAGCTAGTAATTGTCCAAGACCATATTTGAACTCAGGTCTTTGCTGATTCCTGGCTCAGAGCACTGAGCCACCTAGCTGCCCTGTTAACATTAAAGTGCTATATAACTATTGTCATCACCAGCACCATTATCATCGTTAATAAGTGCTAATACCTATCTTTTATTTCCTAAAGCACATTTCTCAGGAATCATTTGCAATGGGAAGGTCAAATATGTTTAGAACAGCAGTAGTAGTGATTCCTAGAAGCTGACACGATAGCTCGCAAACATCTCTGCCACGACCAAGGCAAAAAAGTATAATGTCCTCCTTTCCTACCTCCCTTATACATCTATTCCTTCAAGTTTGCCTTTGCTATTTTTAGTCACAAGCAGGTACTAAAAAGAGAATGACACCATGAAATAAAATCTTTACAAAGCTCCAAAACTCTTCTAAATCAAGGGACAACAAACTCATTAATTAAATGCTTATTATAATTAGTATATTAATTTTATTGTATTAATGATATATTTGAGATACATTTTATTATATTGGGGTTCTTTGTAATAACTTGTAATAATATAATATGACACATTTATATCCATTTTATAGGACTTATAAAAGAGATAATATGGTGGAAACAATAATGAAATGAAAATCAGGAGATTTCATTTTTGATCCCAGCTTTGCCTCTTAGTTGCATATATCCTTTAATAAATTGGTTGAGTTTCCTGGGCTTTTTTACTCTTCTCTACAAAATGAAGATAATTTTTAAGGTTCCTACCAGGTCTAAGATTCATCTTTTTTTCTATGCTATGCTCAATAATGGTGGGAAATTTTGAAGTTACATAAGGGCATAATGCAATTTTTTTCAGCAGACATTCTGTGGGCAAGCTGTTTTAAGAGTAAGAACATAAATTAATGGGTATATCTGTGTAAGGAGGAATCACTGAAGTACTGTCATATGCAAGTCAGTACTTCAAGAAGGGAGACAAATATTCAGAGAGAAACCATAAAATGTGAATAATACTTCAACCAGGTATTAGAACCACCAAAAGGTGGAGAAAAAAAAGTTCTGTATATAAGTTGTGAAACATGAAGTTGTACAAAAGATAGTAGGCATTTGTTTTTATTACCAATGAAAGTAAATCAGGATATGAAGCTTTGAAAAAGTGACTACACGCATCACTCTCATTCTCTACTGGGGTCCACCGGTTTCTCCTTGTAGCTCAGAGGTCAGCCTACATTGTGAAGCCTATAAGGAAAGTCCTGGATACAATTCACAAAGCTGACCCAGAGGGACAATAAGGCAGCAGTGGGGACTTCAGCTTTTCAAACATCTGCTTTAGCTTTTATTGTGAAAAGCAGAGAAGCACCCAACAAAGATTTGACAATGCTTCTATGCTACTTTAGTCTTCAAGAAGCAGAGAAAGCCATGATGGAAACTATTAGTCTGTATCTGAATCTAAGCAACATTGAGGACGAAGTTACTGGGACAGAAATATGAACAGCTTAGGGGGAACCGATCATGCCATCTTAAAACACAATAAAGAAGTGGGGAGGAAAACTGGTATAATACAATATGACATATGCTCTGAATTCAAGGAAAATGTTCAAATAATTTAAAGAAAGGACAGGTAGGACCTCAAAGGCTTAAAATTATACAGGGAAGATTTCCTCAAGAAATCTAGTACATTTAAAAGGACAAAATTCTAAACAATAAATTATTTAAATGTGGGGAAAAGACCAAGTCATGGTTAAAACAAACATACAAAAGATGGATATAAGGGCAGATAACTGATAATAACTAAAAAAGAATAATGCCATGATCTTGACAATGTTAATGTAAGAATGATAAAGCCCACAATGAGACAGAGCTAGTGATGAATGCAATGGACAGCAACAACCAAAAAATGGACTTTTTAAACATTAGGGACTTGTGTGGGAATGTCTTCTAGATTCGTATGGAGACCTGAAGATAATGAAGCCAACTTTTTAATAAATCCCTGCATTTATATCAATAGATATTTGTTAGGCAAGCCCTTCTAATTTTTGGTGGCATAGTAGTATAATGGTAATCAATTTGTTTGATCAGATACTTAGGACTAAGTAGATCATATACTTAGGGTTAAGTATAGAACTCTGTCCATTGGTGAAAAGGTGTGAATTCCCCTGTTGACGTGGA
>CM053597.1:141256648-141283128 GCA_028646575.1 Pseudocheirus occidentalis | reverse complement strand
TGTGAACTGTTGAAACTGTGAACATTGTACTGAATCTGATTTTGTAATGGAATAGACAGAGTGTTCACTAATACTGTGTAATCCGAATCTTAAAGGCTGTTCACAGTAGCATTCTCTCAGGAATCTACTGCTGCTTGGCTTTACAAGTAGAGAGAGCAGTAGACCTAGAGTCTGCAAGATCTGACTGAAAATTCAGCCTCAGATACTTACTAGCAATGAGACGTTGGGCAAGTCATTTAATCCCCTTCACTGCAAAATGGGGATAATAATAGTACTTACCTCATAGAGATGTTGTGAGCATCGAGTGAGTTAATATTTGTAAAAAGTGCTTAGCAAAGTGCCTAGCACATAGTAGGTGCTATAAAAATGCATATTCCCTCTATCCTCCCTTCTGTTATTTGGGAATTTTCTATTTGAATAATGTTGAATTACACTAATCCAAGTGAATGATGATAATAAATATTGCATAAAATCTTTATCTCCAAGAATTGAAGAAAAAGTTGTTCTGGTGATTGATTAAATGTTTTTGTTAACCATGAGGTATACCATACATGCTACATTGTGCCTGCGCTTATACTCCAAAAAAATATATAGAAACATGGGAATTGCTTTATTGAGTCAGAATCATGGTTCATTGAGCCTGGGCTTTGGTTGCCAAAAATAATTCCCAAGGACATGCTGTGAGAATACATGGCAGCTTTTCTTGGATATTTTGGATATGTCCAAATCTATTTTGAATCCATTTACAGCTCCTGCCAATACTCTTGGAAAGTTCCATAAGTTTATTTCTCATTGTGTGAAGTAGTTATAAATTCACCTTGTTCAGATTTCACCTTTAGCTTTTCTATATGGAGAATTCTAAACTGAATAATTTTGTAACTGATTTATAATCAGTTAAATTATGACAACCTTCTTGTCTTTCTTACCATGTGGTAAAATGCACCAAACCCTAAAACTTTAATGAAAATAATTGAATATTTTTCCCCTAACTTTTCCTTTCTGGTCAAATGAGTTCCAGATGAATCAAAGTTCATTATATTACTAAAGAATATGCTTGCACTTTTACATGAATGTCTGTTTAATTTAGAACATTGTAAGTTTAAGTACTTACATTAGCAGCCCCAAGAAGTATCAATGTAGGCCCAAGTCCTATTGTATATATAGATCTGAGCATTATGGACACAAGAAATGGTCGAATACCAAAAGGTTTGGGGAAGAAAAATAGCATAGATGTACAAATTGCAACTGCTATCCAAAGGAGGACTGAGAACAATGGGGAAAGTGTACCTGTAAGACAGAAAACTTTTTTTAAGCTAAGAAACAAGAGCATTATTTCACTTACTGTTCCATTTTTAATATATTAGATTAAGTCAAATCATTAACATTTTCATAATAATTTGAATCAATATATTTAAAGAAGAAACTTTTTTAGAACAATTCTCATTCTTAAATGTATAAGATAACATAATCAATTTCATGCTACTAACATTCACTGGCTAATGAAGCATCTATTAGGTCTAAGAATTGCTCAGATAAGACATTTTGCTTCTCTACAGGAATGAGTTGCTAAATCTTTCTGTTATGGATGTCTCATTAGGAGGTTTAATATTGATCCGAAGATTAATGACCAAAAATGTATTCCATCTGATGTGTTCTTTATGGTTATATCTTCTTTTTTTCTCTAATTGTGAAACATAGTGACATGTGGTAAAGGAGGGACCACAATGCAGAATCCTACTTCTTTAATAAAATACATAAGGAAATTTAATGATTTTTTAAGTGAGGAGAATCTAATATTTGTGAAGTCACTTGATCCAATTTAAGCCCTGGCAGAACTATGAAATATTTTACCAAGAAGACCAAAAGTGTCAGTAGACTTTAAAAAAATGTCACAAACTATATTTATTATTGTTAGTGTCTGTCCAAAATCGTAGACTAAATATTTATTTTTTTATTTGAAATCAATGTAATCAATTAATTAAAGTTTGGGTATGTGAAATACATTGGTGTATTGATGCAAGAGAATTCCCTCTGATTGATAGTTATACTGTCATCAAGAATTTACAGAAATACATTAGAGGACAACATTTACACCTCAGACATGTGGCTATAAATTGAGGTACTCAATGGAAAACCAAGAAACCTGAGACCTTATGCTTATTTTCCTTTATCAAAGGTCTCATGACCATTCTAATCTCTCTTCACTATATCTCCGTTTACTATTTTAAAATCTTTGTTTCTACATGGTTAAGTGCTATAAAAATTTGTGCTGCCACTAAAATCTTGGCAATATAAGGGTTTTTTACACTAATGCTATCTAAACCTCTATTCTAAAGTGAATTTTAATACTTCAAGTTGGTAGGAAGGAGAATTTCTTTAGTTGTAATAAATTAATAGCATCAATTTAGATTTTTAAAGTAATTTTAAAACTTTTATTATTTTAGTCATGAAAGGAAACAATGTTTTAGAGGGCATTTATTTGTCAAAAATGAGCTGTACTAGCAGACCAAACAATTTCAACAGTACCAACAGTTCAGCACAATAAAGATCAGAATGGTTATGATACTTTTGTCAACAAAAAACTAGTACAAGGTCATTATGCTGTCGGTTGAGTGCCTCAGTTTATAGACACGGATCTGAGGAGTGTTTGCTGCCCCCTTATGTATATCTGCAATTTCAACATGACAGTGAAACATACAAATCTTAGATACTCTGATTCTAATGTTCCTAACATTTGCTGAGAGGAGACAGAAAACCAGGCACTGAAAACTCTTGAATTAGTAATTTTCTCTATCTTCCTTTGCATATTTAACTGTGTTACCAGAACTTTTAATCATTCAAGCTCCAGAATTCTCCTCCCTAAAATAACCCAACACAAAGTTTCCAAGAAAAAGTCACATGATCATTTTTAGATATGTCGTAGAGGGATTTTTATAAAGTACAGGCTGGACTAGATGGCCTCTGTGGTTCCTTCTAACTGTGACATTTTGTTACTTTGAGTTCATTTCATCCAGGAGGTCTTGTCTTTCAGTAGCAAACCTTTAAAAAGTCTAGTTCCTCTCTCCAGTACTTCTAACTTGACATCTTTGACTCTTTTGAATCTTTTAAAATAATAAATTTGCTACACATTGTAATTCACAAGACACACCTACTTATTGCCTAATTTGGTATTATTGTTATATATATTTTAGCCCAGAAAATTCCAGTTAAAAATGCTATTTAAGAACTAAAGAACAGATGCCCCTCTGAAGAAACTGTTGTTATTTCCAATAAAAAATGGAAAGCAAAATACCTTTTGTTTTCCCCAAAATCTTGGAGATAAGACATTTAAGAATGACAGAATATTTTGGAATTCTTGTTTTCCCCAGGCATAGATTATATTTATGTGATCACACTTGTACCCCATCATCTCACCCCTACTGACATGTAACAAATTACAACTACAAACTTACACATATACTCTTTTGCATGTGTACTGCAGAAAAACGTAATCCAGGTCAGGGAGGACTTGTATAATATGTACTACTACACAGGGATTTTCCTAAAGTACAGGTCCACTCATCTGTCACACACACACACACACACACACACACACACATACACACACACACACAGAGCAATAAATAAACTTCAGTGGTTCACTATTGCCTCTAAGATCAAATAAAAATTATTCTATTTGACATTCAAAGCCCTTCAAAACCCAGCCCCCTCCTAACTTTCTAGTCCTTTTTCACCTTATTCACCAACATGTACTCTGCAACCCAGTGACACTGGCCCCCTGGTTGTTCTGGAAATAAGACACTACATTTCTCAGCTCCAGGTATTCTCTCTGACTCTCCTCCATACCTAGAATGCTCTCCCTCCTTTGTTCTACTTACTGTTCTCCCTGACTTCCTTTAAGTCCTAACTAAAATTCCACCTTTTACTGGAAGCCTTCCCCAGCCCTTCTTAATCCTAGTGCCTTTCCTCTGTCAAATAGTTTCTATTTATCATGCCTGGTTTTCATTGTATATATTTGTCAGCACGCTGTCTCTGCCATTAGATTGTGAGCTTTTTGAAGGCAGCCATTTTATGTATTGCCAGCACTCAGCACAGTGCCTGCCAGTAGGAGCATAAGAAATATTAATTGATTTATGTTTCCATCAATCCCATCAATTCCACCTTCAGTAACTGCTCTCTGCCTGGCCCAGCAACCACTGCTGTTTCAGTGGTTACCATATCAGTTCTGCCTCATTACTCTCCCCATCCAGTCTTCCATCGTTGAGTAACAGATGGAGCTCTTTCAGTACCCCTTCATCTTCTGGGCCCTCTATGCTACATGCATCTTAGTCCCTAGGATCTCTACCTTCTCTAGGAGAAGCATTTACTGAGTAAGCTGTTACTTCAGTCAAAGAATCCTTTCATAGCTTCCCTATTTATATGAGTACCCTCAGTTTTCATAGCTCTTTCCATTCTATAAAGAGAAATGGGATAAAGTAGGATACAACCCAAAGAAACTATGGTTGTCAGGTAAGTGGTGGGTTTGCACAAGAGGGACTATATGTCTATCTGGTATTTATTGTGTCTAGACATTTATGTGCCTTTTTAGGGGCTAATACACACACATCATGGTGTGTCTATAGAATATTAAATTCAAATCCATAAACAGTAACATTATTAACAGCATCTTTTTTCCAGAATTGAAAAACAATATGCTATGTAAGGAAATACAAATACTTACCCTCATCTCCATCATCTCCAAATGGGTAGAAAAGAGCAACAGCTAAATTGATGAATACAGCCAAATTGAATGAAATGCTCCCCCAGAGTGATATGTGTCTAGAGAACCAAAACAATGCAGGGTTATCTAGAAGAAGAAAATATTAATTGTTACAAAGGAGATTTACTACTTGGTTGGAGGGGGAGGGGATTAGAGACATGGGAGGTAGTAATAGTGATGCCAAAAAAAATAGAAAAAGTGTCAATGAAACATTTTTTTAAAATTACATATTGGCAATTAGATGAAAGATTAGACAGGGACGCAGACACAAACAAGCAGGGAGTTTTGCTACCATCATGTTAAATTTAATTTATACTTTATATAACAGAAGTTCATAGTTTCATAAACAATCTTCTGTTCTTCTTATATTGAAATATTCATATTTAAGGTAATAAAAATAAAATTCACATTAAAAAGAAGGCATCACATATTACTGTTTTTACATTCAATGAAATTTGAATATGAAAATAGAAACGATTCTGAGATTGTCCATCTATTCTTTTACATTTAATGTCTATAGACTATTACACATAGATAAAATGATTTTTAACAGACCAAAAGTATTGTTCTATAAATTTCTCTTCTGTAAGCAAGTAACTAAAACATCTTCAGGACAAGATCCATTATCAAACAAGGAAATGGCCATGAATCTGTACTTCACTCCTATGTGACTTTGATTCCTTCTCCCTGGCTTTGCTTTCTTAGGGCTTTTAACTTCATATGGACTCTTCATACAGAGTTAGGAAAACACAAGTTCATACCCAGCCTCAGACACTTACTAATTGTGTGATCCTGAATACGTCACTTAAGCTGTTTGGCACAGTTTCCTCAAATGTAAAATGCAAATGGTAACATTACCTACCTCAGAGAGTTGTTGTAAGGATAAAATGAGAACATGTTTAAAGAAATTATCACCTTTTCCAATACCAGTCTTAATATAAATATATGGAATTATATATTGAATTGTAAAAAAAAAACGTATATAATACAAACAAAACATAGGACCCATAACACTAAGGAAGCTATAGAAAAATGAACAGTTCAATGTCTCAAAGAAAAGGAGAGGATTCCTAGACATTCCTATAACACATGACAAAGGGGAAAGGAGCAGACATTTAATTAAGCACCTACTATGTGCTGGGTGCTATGCTAAGAGCTTCACAAATATCTCATTTTATGTTCACAACAACCCTGTTGTGAACAATAAGCCAACATTTTGGCTACCTGAGCCAAACAGGTTAAGTGACTTGCTCAGGATCACACAGCTAGTAAATGTCTGAAGCCGGGCTTGAACTCATGTCTTCCTAACTCCAGGTCCAGCACTGCTCTATCAAGTTTCCTAACTTTAACAAGTCAAAAACCTGTGGTACTTTGGGAATAAATTTATGTCACTGAGCAATAATCAAGACTGATAATAGGCACATTGCATTGTATTTGTCAAATGGTGCTTACCTCTTAGTCTTTGAAAGTAATAAGATCTAAGAACAGACTAAAAGACTCTCCATGAGTGACATCCACATAAAATTATCCCCCAATACATTGATGAGGAAGAATGGAATAAATAGCTGAATCATGCAGACTTGTTTGGATGAATGAAAGGTTTTATGGTGGCAATTCAACAAGTCATTGCTATGAAGAACTACAGAAGTTATCCTTAAGGCTCTCAGACTAAGTGATCAAATAAAACTGTACAAGGAAAAGCTAGAGAGAGTGCAATAAATCCCACCAGGCTATACATATTTATCGCCTGCTGTATTTGAATACCCAGCAAAACATGATCTGGTGACTCAAATTTTATTTTAAAAGCTTTATTTTTTATTTATTTAAATATTATTTTAAATTATTTAAATTATTATTAAATTTGTATTTATTAAATATTTATTAAAAATAAAAATTATTATTAAAAATTATTTAAATATTTATTTATTTTAAAAGCTCTTTCATTGACAAATCATCCTATAGACCTCAAAAATAATATGAAGAATTCAATGAAACTTTACTGGAATCAGAATGTTATCACAGACTGGATTGGTATCCATCATTATCCAGACAAAATATCAATTCACAAAAATGAGAGAACAACAGCTACAACCAATATTATCACCCCTCAGTACTCATAATCCCTAACCTACATGAAACAAAAAGCTTTCAAATGATAGGTAAACAAGCATTTATTAAGTTCCTTATTGCCAGGCATCATGCTAAGTAATGAAGACATAGAAAAAACAAAAACAAAAAAGGAAAAAAAAAGTACCAGTCACTGTTCTCATTAAGCTCACAGTCTACTGGGTAGAAAATGATGTAAACAATTATATACAAACACACAATACAAAATAAACTGGAAATAATCTCAGAGAGAAGGTACTAGGAATAAGGAGGACTGGGAAGGACTTCAGAAAGAATGTGAGACCATAGCTGAGACTCGAAGGAAACCAAGAAACTTAGGAGCTGGAGATGAGGAGGGAAAGAATTCCAGGAATGGGGGACAGCCAATGAGAATGCAAATTATAGGGATATGTCTGAGAATATAAAAACAATGCTGGAATAGGATGAGATACATATCATACCTGTTTTCTTGTCTGCTACTGAAGTTGTAATGAGAATACTTTCAGGGAAACTACAAAGAATGAACTTACATTTTGATTTTTTTTAAGTATGAAAAAAACGGTTTTTTTAACCCTCTTGTGTAATAGTCTATAGACAACTGAATGAAAGAAATATTATTAATATAGGAGCTTTGTACCAGAATGATTTTTATCTGAACCCCATCAGAAAGATGACAGTTAGATGATAATGATAATAATAGCCTTGAATATGGTTTATGAAATGGCTAAGATCCAAAAGTAAAACAAAACAACCCTCCATGACCAACATCTGTATAAACTCAAGCAACAATATGTCAACAGAGAAACACTGAACAATACAATGGATGAGTCAGGAGGATTTGTTCACAGAGATGAATGGGTCTATTATAGTGATGTAAGACCAGTCTTTACTACTTGAAATCATAGAAAGGTCATCCTCAGAGAGCCTAGACTTATTGACCCATGAAGATATTTTAATGAAATGAGAGATATTGTTCTACATATTATTAAAGACTGTGAAAATCTATTATCTACTTAGTATCTAGAAAGATCAAGTGAAGTGATCAGAAATACATCAGAACATTATCCTTCATAAGCTAGTACCTGATGATCAGTAATTGGATGAAGTACAAACTTTGATATCCTGGAAAAGTCAACAAACCGTACCAGAACCAGAAAATCAACACAGACAAAACTGTTACCTTCAATTGACTCCAAATAAAACTGATCCACCAAAATTTTAGCGTCAATTTTTAGTAAATATTCTTAGCATAGTGCTTAGCATATAGCAGATACTTAATAAAAGCTAGTTCCCTTTCCCTTCCCTTTCCTATTAGTTATATAAAGATGTCTACAAATCTTCTTTCTACCTTTGCTTTTCTATAGTTTCCTTAGTGTTATAGCTCTTATGTTTTGTTAATATTGTACAAGTTTTTGACAAGTCTCTTATGTTCAACATATAATACTAAATGTTTATATTAAGACTGATATTGCATAGGTGTTAGTTACTTTAACCATGTTCTTCCAATTCAGTTTTGGTTTCAGAGTACAAATAAGTCTCTAAGTGTGTGTGTGTGTGTATGCATATATGTGTGTGCATGAGTGTGTATACATATGTACTGGATATATTCATACATGTAATAAGATATTTTAGGTTGAATTCTTTAATTTGGAAACCACACTTATAGCAATTCTATTTAGGGTAGATGATAATAGATCTAAAGCTAGGCAGTACTATAATGGGCTTAAATTATCTCCCTGAAAAATGCCTAATTTTCACTGAATTGTTCTTAATATTATTGTACTGGCAGTATGTTTTAAATAGAAAACAGGTTTTATGGACACAAATACTCTAGCATTCCCACTCTACTTTATAAAGCTGCCATATATGTTGCAATGCTTCTGGACAGTTTAATCAATAATTATAAAAATGATAATAAGTTGCTTTTGACATGCCTTGGGAATTCTTGGTACATATTTTTTGTTTCTTGGACAATATTTTTTATGTATTTATGGATTTTTAAAGTAATACTAGCCTTGAATTTTTTATTATTAATCAAAATACAATCATCTTGGCCTCTATTAAGTGATTTCTGGTTAAGTCCAAAAGCATGCCTCCACTTCACTTCCTAGCAAGTAACTTCAAATTCACTACCACTTATACTCTAGCCATCATCCCTACTAGAACCATAGACTCTGCTGCTAGAACCATTCTAGCTCTAAAAAGTCACTTTTTCCTTATCTTTCAGGCAGCAAGATGGCACCATGGATAGAGCACTAGGCTTTGAGCTCAAATCCAACCTCAGATAATTACTAGCTGTGTGAGCCTAGACAAGTCACTTTACCCTGTTTGCCTCAGTTTTCTCATGTGTAAAGTTGTATCTTTAGTAAGAAATCTAGTATCTTTTCCAAGAAAACCCAAATGAGGTCCCAAAAAATTGCACATGACTGAAATGATAGAATAACGACACAGTATCTTGCAAAAACCTGGCCTTTACTTTCTAGACACAATATCTAAACCATGACACTTCTCATGTACCTTTTCCTCCTTACCAGGTCCCCTTTATATGTTGATTTCCCCCATGAGAATTTAAGTTCTTTGAGGACAGATACAATGTTGGCTGCTCATATTTTTATCCCCAGTGTTTAGCACAATGTCTGTTACATTGTTGGTACTTAAGAAATGCTCTAGCTATCTATCTATTCATCTATATATCTATCTATGTATCCAACCATCCAGAAGGGTCGCTAGCATTTTCATCCTTTGGTAAAAAGTTATGTCATTCTTTAAGTTAAAGAAGGCAGGATCAGGCTTATGTCTGAAAAGAAGCTGGCAAAGTGCCATGCTAGTCATTCATGAACTAATGTGAAGAGCTTGTGCCAATATTTATGCATTTTATCTAGCCTCACTACTTTCTAGAACATGAGATAACCCACAAAGTTAGTTACCACCCTTGATGTAACAATTCAGCTGTTCAACACATCAATAAAACCTACGTTTTCTGTATATTGTTTGGACCAGCTTAATTTTGTGTGTGTGTGCTGGATTTTTTGCGAACAGAAAGATAACCAAGAATTTTTACCTTCTTCAGGGAATTCTCTATCGCCCATGATTTCTTTATATTTTAATATATTTCTCAACTCTCTATAATAAAGTTTTAATTGATGTTGTTTATTTTGGTATTTGCACTATTTTAACTTCTTGTATTGCCTTAGCCTTTTAACTTTTGCTTTTAACTGTTAAGGAAATCCAGAATTTCTGATATGCTTTGTTTCTATATTCTTTTCCACATGATTCTTTTTCAATATTTGCTTTCTTCAGTATATACCAGATAGATATTAATGCAGTCTTCCAATGTATTTTCATAGATCTTCAATAGCTCTCTCAAATTTTTTCTTGGTTGTATTTGATGCCTCTTTTATGGGTATTCCTTGATACCTTTCCCATTTTTTTAAATCATGGAAGTGACTACTTGCTATCTTTAGGTATTTTAGAATTCTAATTGAAGTATGCTCATCTCCTTTTCAAAATAATTTCAGACTTTGGGGCAGCTTTTTGTCAACTATTTTGTTATTGTTTCCAGGGTCTTCAACTTCCCCTTCTTCTTTAACAAATCCTTAATTTATCTCTTTATAAAGTTAATATAGATTTAAGATTGAAGTTGTTGTTTATGATTGCCCTTCTCAGCACTGTGTTGTTTTGTAAGTAGATTCAAAGCCCTCCTTTGCTATTCTCTAATTGTGAGGTTGAAGTAGTTACTTAATCTCTCTTTTCTCATCTATCTCAGTTTTCTCATCTGTAAAAATAAAGGACTTAGAGTAAATATTCTAATTTGCCCTCTAGCTCTAAATTTATCTTAGAATCCTGTAACATAATGACTGAGTTCATGGCAGATACTGCTCATGGAGGGCTTTTTCATTCCATTTTTAGAGCATAGCATTCCATAGGATCCATCTAAAGGTAAGCTGCTTCCAATTATATTAAATAAATCTAATTATTATTTTTGATATCATCTTTATTACTGAGAGGTGCTGTAGAAATCCAACAAAAGTAACTGATTAACATAAGTGCATATGCATACATGTATATGGCATACAGAATTTTCGTTGAAAAAGTTTTACATGGGATAATAATAAAGGGAATGGTTCCACATTTTCAATTATTCTATAAAATGTTGTGAAAACACATTTCAAAAATTTATATTCAAAGATGGTGTTTTGTGGTGCTACCAAAGTAGTAAGTGGCAAGTCACACCTATTAATTTCTTATTTACTCTTGTTTAGTCATCAACAAATCAAAATTTCTAGGATCTATGATTTCATCAATATAGGGGACTCCTCCAACCAATACCTATTAAAACCTCTCCCTTCCTTAAAAGTTTCAATGGCTTAGTAGGACTCCTCCAACCAATACCTATTAAAACCTCTCCCTTCCTTAAAAGTTTCAATGGCTTAAAATATCATCAATGAAGTCAACTGTAAAGTTAAGATCCTATCATACTTAAGAAATATTCTGGGCAAAAGGAATGATATCATTAGCTAGAAGCAGTGACACCAAAGTTAAAAGTTGGAAAATATTTGCTTTAACGAAACGCTGTTCAAATCTAGGATTCCTGCTAGCTTTGAAGTACCTTCCCAAAAGTCAGAAAAAGCTCACATCCTTTCATTCTCTGATTTCCAAAATCATAAGATCATAGAACAAATACATTCCATATCCTGGAAGAAGAAATCTTCAGTTTTGTGAGCCAGGAAAATGTTTTATATCTCAGATACCATTAATGGATATTAGGTAATAAAAGCCAATATTTATGCTTTAAGTTTTACAAACTTGGTATATTTTCTGTGGATGATAGGTAGAAAGACAGGGATGTGAACTGAAAAGGGTCAGAAGGTATGGATGGGTTCTCATCTACATCAATGCTGGGAATACCCAAATTCATGAGGTCATAGATGTACATAAGTATTGGAGTAAGTTTTATAAGCAATAATCCAGTTATTTCACTTCATCTGACTGCCAGCATCATATTTTAAGATTTGTATGATTTAGTGAGACACTTTGAAAAATTTAGAAAATTTGGTCAATCACAAGACAATAAAGGAAGAGGGTGCTTGCTCATTTTCTATATTCTATTCGCAATTTGTTAATGACCATTCAAGGCCTATTCAGTGAACATCAACTATGCAGCTGTTCATCTTTCTATCCGACAATGAAATGTACAGCTGCTATTTTGCAATCCATAATATTTACAAAACTAGAGGATTGCAGCCAAAAGACTATCTAATTTGTCAGTTTCGCATGTTTTCTCTCTTTTTTTCCCCCTGTGGTAAGTGGCAGGTGTCTCCATTTCAGCAGTAGGTTCAGTTTATAATTTTAAGCATGTAATATCAGACTTATAAGAAATACAAATTAAAAAGAGGACTGTTGCCATGAAATATGATTAAACTTATTATTGTCTCGTATATAAGGTAATAATTTCATTTCAATAATTAAAATACTTACTCCTGATTTTTTTCTGCCATTTCATTTCATTGTAAAGATCTTCTGTTTGTTGGAAAAAGTCATTCACTTTGCTTCCTTGTTCATCTCTCTCAGTCATGTTGAATACACGACTTTTAGATTCTCGAGTGAGGTATTCACATATATTTGGAACAGGGAAAACAATCTGTTCCATAGTTCTATCATGACGAACAATCTGAAATATAAGTTTTCGATATCTTTAGATTTGTAAGCATTTGAATCTAACTCTACTTTTCTTCTTTTAGTCTGAGTATATATAATATAAATTCTGAAATGAAAAATTCAGTTATATGAAAATTGTGTGCTTTCTGATGCTTGATGCTTTCCCCCCAAGAAATAAGAATTGATATTTTTTATCTTTTCTGAATTAAAGTTATGTTTTGACAAGCTTTATAGTTGTTGTCTCACTCTAACTCAGTGTATAAAGAGGATTGTTTTAAAGACAACAGATAAGGGTGAAATAGGATGATGTTTAGAAAACACAGGTACACTATTCTTTGAAAGGCCTTTGGAGATTAGTTGCAAGTTATTTATCTATCAGTAATTCCACAGGCACATTTATGCATACTCTCTCCTTATTAATCCTGACCTCTTTAATTTGGAATTTCAGCATTCAGACAGGGACTAAGCTAAAGCTCTTAGAATACACACATATTATGCAGAAATGATTGATGAAAACAAAATTGCAGTCATTTTTTCATACTCCTAAGGGGTAAGGGGTGTTTCCATGTATGAAAAAAGAACTTTCAAAAGTTTGGAATATTGGAACAACAGCAACAATTTAACAGTGATAAATGCAAAGTCTCATATTTAATTTCAAAAAAATAATTATGCAAGCACAGGATTGAAGATAGCTGACTTGATATCAATTCACTGAAAAAAACCTCAGGGTTTTAGTTGACCACAAATTCTGTGCTTGCTAAAAGTTTATCATACCCATAGTGTGCATCAGTAAAACTGCACTGAGTGATTTCACAAGATATAATGAATCTATGACATCTGGAATATTATATTCAATTATGGAATTTGCATCAAAAGATATTAACAAACTAGAGGACATATGGGTGGCAAGTGACTAGAATGAGGAAGAAGTCTAAAAATCATATCATATGAGTAATGGTTGAAGAAGTAAAGGTGTTTAGCATAAAGATATGATAAATGGGGAAGATATTAATGATCTTCAAATAGCTAAAGGGGTATAATGGAAGCAGACATTTTGTATAAAGTTTCAGCTAACAGAAATAGAACCAGTGGAGAACACTTTCAGGGAGGCAAGTTTCTGTCCATTACAAAAAGTATTCTAATAATTGCAGCAATCCAAAAATGAAATGTTGCAAATAGGGAATTCCTCATCACTGGAAGCATTCAAGCAGAATTTGGACTACAGTGTCAGGGATTGCCGTACTAAGCTGACAGATGGAATTGTAAGGACTCTTTCAAGTTGAAAAGTTGAATTGAGATTCTAAGGTTCTGTAATCTGTAATCAAAAGATTGATGTGATCATTAAATATTGTTTTCATCAAACTCATTACAGTAGTTCTCCAGAATGTCACTAGTGAGCAATATTTTAAAATGAATTTGTTACTATTTGTGCCTAACAATAATGAAACCAGTAATAACATTTTTCATTTTAAAATTCTATAATATAGAATTTCATTGGTTCAAAATCATTTTCCTTTAGCTAGTCTAAATGGATACCATTTCCAAAGGTAATTAATTAAGTTGAGAACCTACTATACATTGGACTAGATGATCCCTGGTATCCTGTCTCTGAAAATGTGAGAATCTTTGCATGTGAAGTATGACATATGGACAACTGAATATTGTTTTTTATGGAGATAAAACTTACCCTCTCTTTTTGCAATACTAAATGGAAGCATTTTTCATTATCTGGATGCAAAAAGGTCCCTATTTCTCAAAGACCTCTGAATCTCAGATTTTTTCAATGAAGAGATATCCTGAATTCCAACTTTCTTGCCTCCAGGAAGAAAGGCAAGCTACGACTCTTTCCCAGGAACTTTGTTGGCAAAGCATAAATGATCCCAAGTATGGCCAAAATAAAATAGCATTAACTGTGCGGATAATAAGAAGTAAATGTTTCTTTTTCATCTTTGGAGTACACTTGTGAAAAAGTACTGCATTTGGAGTCAGAAGACTTGGTTTCAAATCCTAGTAATATTACTTCTCCCTTTGACCTGAAGACAATTGACTTTATACAGATGGACCTTAGTTTCTTCATTTGTCAAAAAGTGTATTAAACTAGATGATCTCTAAGGTACCTTTCATTTCTCATTCCTCCAATCTATCATGTCTACAGCGTGCACATAAAAATAGCCACTGAAATTAATACATATGGATATAAATTGTACATATGGATATAAATTGAGAATAAGTATCCATTGCTCTTTTCACTTTTGTCTGATTAGCTTTGCTAATTCATTTTAAAATGATAGCTTAGTGACTAAATGTATATGTTTCTCACAGTATATCTTCTATTTGTATTTACTCCATGCCTTCTTTACTTCTACCTTTAAATGTCTGACAACATGAAGATGGGGTAGAGTAGGGCTAGACATTGGATATTGAGAATGGTGGTTCACTTAGTCCAAGCTCATGACACTATCTCAAAATACTATTGCTCCTTTCTCTGTTTCTTTTATTTGGAAGAGTTATTTGTAAAATTCTCAAATTCTAATTTATTGGATTTTTTTTTACAATTTAAAATCAATGAACCACTACTTGATTAACGTTTTTTATTAATTGCAATGAGTTTCTTAAATACTATTACCTTGCCATCATTGTTTCATTTGAAAACTTTTCTAGTTTATAATACGAAGGGCTAGGGGAAAAAAATCTCCAACTTTTAAAAGTGTATATTCCTGTTTCCTATATATCAATCTGACAGGATTGTCTAATATATGTGTGTGTGTATATACAAACTAAATCATTTAATTTTCCTAGAAATATTTGAGGATGGTCTAAAATTAAAAATAAAATTGTTTCTACTATAGTTGTCTTCATTCAAGAAACAAAAATACATTACTTCAATTTGTGCTGTATGGTTAGCATAATATTTCAAAGCTTCATCTCCTTCCTCTGGATCAGATCCTGGTTTAAGCATCTGCTGTAATGCTTTATTATGGCGAGCCAGCTAGAAAAAAAAAATTTTAATAAGTTTATTTCTTCAGGCTTACGGTGTTGAAACATATTCTTAAAAAATGTTGTCTGTTACTGTATCATCACTATCTCTAACAATTCACTCTCCCTGCAAAAATGTCAACAAATTACAAAACAACTACACTTAAACACTTAATGTGATCATGACATATATAAATATTTCATTATCTGTTTTCCACTATCATTATTGTTTTTTTAATTACCAGTTTTCACAGTCTTTTCGTTTTCAGTTCATTTTTCATTATCTTTTAATTTATGTTGTTACAGTCACTGTGTTCACTGTTCTCTTGGTTCTGCTATTTTACTTTGCCTCACAGAAAGCTTCCCAAAATTTTTTTAAATTTCTTCTTTCTCTATTTTGTACTGAACAGTAACATTCCATTTCATTCATATACCACAATTCATTCTGCCATTCTCATGTTGTCAAACACTCAATTTGTTTCCTGTTCTTTCCTGTTAATATTTTGGTAGATACCAAATTGGACCTTCATTGGATCTCAAGATTTCCTTGAAGTATATTTTCATGAAGGGGATCACAGAATAATTAAGCATATTTTTCAGGTTATATTTTCAAGTTAACTTTCCAATTTGTACATATATCCACATAGTTCTTAAGGTTTAATATCAGTTATTTACAGATCTAACAAACTCATAATAATATGCTTTTTGTAGTTATTTTTGTGAGGCAACTAAGGTGGTACAGTGGGTAGAGTGCCAGGCCTGGAGTCAGGAAGACTCGTCTTCCAGCATTCAAATCTGGCCTCAGATACTTACTAGCTGTGTGACCCTGGGCAAGTCACTTAACCCTGTTTGCCTCAGTTTCCTCCTCTATAAAATGAGCTGGAGAAGGAAATGGCAAACCACTTCAGTATCTTTGCCAAGAAAACCCCAGTTGGGGTCACAAAGATTCAGACGTGATTGAAAAACGGCTGAATAACAAAAACTACAGTTCTAACAAACTCATCATATCACAGTTTTTATGTAGAACAAAACATGCGCATTTCAAACCTGTAAATAATGAGGTCTTAATAACAAACCAGTTTAAGTAAATGAATATTCCATCTTAACAAAAACATGCTTTTATTTACTGGAAGAAGAAAAAAAAATAAGGGTACTTATTTCTTTTGTTAGTATAGTACTGCTGGAGTAGACAGGGGATAATTATGAGATAACCCATAAGAAAAGATCCTTGCCGCCTTTCATAATCTGGGCCCAACTCTTTTTGAGAGGTGACTTCTCCTCCTATGTGTAATTAGCTCCTAAGATTAAAAACCAGTATTAGCTCCCTGATTCCCTTTAACTATCCACAGATAAATAGAAAAAGGATCCCCTTACTAAGCCTCCTTTTTATTTCAAGAAGCATAAAGACGAGGCACTGAGACCCATATAAAACCAAATGGGTGAATTCTGAAAAAAGATACATCTCAATGCAAATGGATAGTGGGGAAAGCCTTCCAAAGGGGATGAGGAAGTCTCTGGTTGTAGTTGGGGTAGAGTACCATATTTGGAGTCACGAAGACCCGAGTTTGAATCCTGCCTCAAACACTTACTAAGCTGTGTAACCCTGAGTAATCTCTATTTCAGTTTCCTTATCTGTAATATGGAGAAAATAACCGCATCTACTTTACAGGCTATTGTGAGGACCAACTAAGATAACACAATTAAAGTGCTCTGGAAACCTTAAAACACTAAATGCTACCTACCAAAGAATAGCTACCTGCCAGTGTTCTAGTAGTAGAGCCCAATAACATTTCCCAATGGCTATTTGCCTTAAGTGAGCAGAGGCAAGTAGCCAGATTAGAGCGACAGCATCAGGCTATGCTTGCTATTCATCTATATAAGGCATTTAGCCCTGATGAAGATGGGAGAGCATTCATTTTTAGGAACATTTTCCACTTAAGTGGGCCTACTTATGTTCCTTGCTATATGTTTGTACTGTCTCTACCTAATGTGCCTGTTTTCTCTCCTAAATACTCTAGTTGTAGTGAGGGTTGAGGAAGACAGCTTTTGCCCAATATATACAGTTGTATTTACTAATTATCTACTGCCCGTGTTTCTATATTGTGGGTACATATTCAATACATACAATTTAGCATTTTGTATGTAAGATGATAGACAAATGCAACCATACAATAGTTCATATGAAATATATATGAAAGCTCAATGAGAGTCAACGATGTGACATGATAATCCTCCCCCAAACAACTAATGGGAAGGATATATACACATATATGTGCGCATTTGTGTGTATGTGACCAGACATTTTTTGGAAGGTGAATATGGCAGCTATGTGGAAGAATACTGAGGAGGGGAGAGACTAAAAGTCAGTCCAATAAGGAGACTATCTGCCATATTCCATATGAAAATTGATGAGGGCCTAAGCTAGGTTGTTGGCTATATAAGTAGAAAAGGATATAGCAAATGACTGGATACAGAAGTGAGGGGAAAAGAGTGAAGGATAAAGACAAGAATGTGAGTAATGGTCGAATGAAAGAATATTAAAGATGCCCTTAAATCTGAATAAATTATTTTTTTGAAATATTTCAGTCTCTCCTATCATTCAATTCATCCTCCATATAACTGCCACGGTCATCTCTCTAAAGCATGGCTGACCATTAATACACTCATAAACATATTTTATTTATATATCCACACTGTAGTCTTTTTGTATAACATGTAATTTGCTGTATCACATTAAGTGCACATGTACATATACATGTATATGTATACACAACATAACACATAATATACATATGTGTATGGATGTGTGCACATGTATAGATGTGTGTATGCACATGCTACATGTTTTGCATGAACTGCTACAGAACCACATTTGTTGACTATTATATATGATGTTCAGTTGTACATAAAGCATTTTATACACATAAATGTTTACAAAGATGCCTAAGCAGTTGAGAACTAGGAAACACAATTATGTATGTTGGGTAAATGCCACTTTCTCTTCTTTCCTCAAACTTGATCAGCTAAAGCACACTGTAGAAAGTGATAACAAAATGAATCAAGAACAATAGTGCAAATGTACAGACAAGTACAGGAGAAACAAATGGAGTTATGCAAATGAAAAGTGCCCCACCATTACTCAAAATGTTCAATGGCTCCCTGTTACATCTAGGATAGAGGTTCTAAACTTTTTGTGTTTGATGGAACCCTTTGCGAATCTGGTGAAGCCTATAGGCTCCTTCCGAAAATAATGTCTTTAATGGCATAAAAAGAGATTACAATGGAAATGTATTGCTTTGAAATAACGTTAAAATATTTTTAATAAGCTAACAAGCCCATATTAATGACTATTTCTCTAGGATACAACACAGACTCTTCAGGTTAACATTTAAAGCCTTTCACAGCTGGCTGCAGTCTATAGCTCCTGGGGAACTGAACATCACTCCCTTTCATACACCCTACAATCCAACTAAACTGACCTACTTGTTCATCATGAAAATTGGTCACCATCTCGTGCCTCTGTGCTTTTGCCCAAGTGCTATAACTTCCTGCCTGAATACACTTCACCCTTACCTCTGACTCTTACATCCTCTAGGGTCTTTCAAGGTTCAACCCTTTATCGACGGACCATCCCATTTGTTAAATTCTTTCATCCTCCACCAACTATTGTATATTATGTATGTTTATGTGTTGTATCCCTCCAATAGAACATAAATTCCTTGAGTGTGGAGGGATTGTTTTCTATTTTACTTTACTATCCCCAGAAACTAGAACTATGTCTTGTAAATAAGAGGCTTTCAATAGAAGCACTCCTGAAGACATTCAAAATAGTAAGCACGTGGTTTTACTTGAAAAGTTATTGATGATTTGGGGCGTTCTTTTACACCACAGTTGCTTTCCAACTATTCACACTGCCCCCAGAAACTTTCCTTATGAAAACATAAGTTATGTGACACCAAGTAACAACAGACGGTCTCACAGCATATGCGACATGATATACCCATAGCCTGCCACCTCTTTAGTAAGAAGAGGGAAGGGTGTTCCCACACGTGCGCTTTAGCCTAACTTCAGAAGTCTCTTGTGCTTTTATTTTTAGTACCGTAGTTATCTTTGTTCTCTTGGTTTTGTTCTCTTCACTTGTGCAAACAGTGTTTAAGATAATTTCAAAAGATGCATTTCAAAAATGTTTTGACTAATAATAATGTAATTGGATTACATTAGTTGTATTAGTTTGTTGTTGTTGTGATATGTAATAGTAGCACTGAGAACTGGCAATGAGGAAACCATCTACCAATAGAGATGAACCACTGTTGTGTAACAGTCTTAGTTTTTTGAAGCCTTGAGAAGTTAAGGGAATGCTCATGGTAAATGAGCCAGGACGCATCAGCGTGAGGGCTAAACCCAAGCATGTTTGTATCTGAAGCTCTCTAGTCACTATTCCACATTGTCTCACAGCCTCCCAAAGTTGATGACAACCCCATTAATCTAATGTTGTCTTGCAGTTGTTGTTTCTCTTCTTAAATCAGTCTCATCATCTTATAGCCACACAGTGTGTTGGCAAAAATCTCTGTAATGTTTATGTTTGTCTGTGTACTTAAAAAATCAACCTAGCTTAGTGGGCTAAGCACTTCATAAGAAACTCAGTGTCAATTTTATATGGGTTTATGACTTGCTTTACTTAGTGCATATGTGAGTCTGACCAAGCCAATCTAGATCCTTTTCCTTCTTTTCAGGTTTCCGAAAGTGGGAAAAACGAGAGAAGTATGGTCAAAGATCAGGTAATGGAAATAATCCAACTGTCACTGAGAAATCAAACATTTCTCACAACTTTGCAAGTCAAGGTATAAATAAAATTGGTGTTTTATAGATGAAGTGCAAAATAGTTTTGTTACATGGGGATTTAAAAGCAGAGGCATTGCTTCCATGTTACAACTAGTCTGTACATAGTCCAATGAATAGCTCCAATTTTCAGCAATCAAGGCATGCATATATGTTTGCTATCACATAATGTTTAAAACTTTAAAGAGTATAGAATATTTACATAGAATATTTTAGGTAGAATGATTTAATCCTTTTATACTAAAGAAAAAAATGCAGTTTCTAAGGGAGGAATCTTTGACTCAGTCATACTTTTTACCTGTAAACTGTCATGTGTCCTTTCTTACACTATTCTATACAAAAATAAATAAATAAATAATACTTAAAGAAAGTAATAGCACTGCTATTAGTCTACTCTTGGAATTCAAAATTGAAACCATTTGGCAAGTTATAGTAATGCAGAAATGGCATGTCCATGGAGAATGGTCAGAGTGAGAAATCCAATTTAAATCCTAATTAAAAACTGACAAGCAGCTAATGAAGATACTCAATGATAGGCATCCTATGAAACCTAACCTTATTACTTAAAATGACCCTAATAACTGTACTTGGAATTAATGGCACTCACTTTAAGACATGGTCTGAAAGACTAACCAACAAAAAGTTTCGAAAAAATCAATTTTAGCAGTAATGAGGGACTGAACTAAGAATACAATGCTACATGTTAAAAAGAAGAAATATCATTCCTGGAAAAATTCTAAATCTTAGAAAATACTGTCATCCTACTCATTACCATTATAATCTGTATTACAAATAAGTAAACCCAAATCAATGAGCATTTATTAAAACTTTATTATGTGCCCACCACTACGTGAAGGTCTGGAGATACAAAGAAAGATGAAAACAGTCCAGTACCTTTTAAGGTAAGGACTCATATTTGAATGAGGGAAGCAGAATGGAAAAAAATTTTTTCCATATATGTATATA
Organism: Pseudocheirus occidentalis; assembly: GCA_028646575.1. Lineage (NCBI taxonomy): Eukaryota > Metazoa > Chordata > Mammalia > Diprotodontia > Pseudocheiridae > Pseudocheirus > Pseudocheirus occidentalis. The sequence goes on along the minus strand of CM053597.1, from coordinate 141,261,824 downwards.
TGTATGTATACTGATAGAGATGTATATATGTATGCATACTGGTAGAGATTTATACAAGATAAATTGGAGATAATCTCAGAGGAAAAGCAGTAGTGAAAAGGCAACAAGTCAAGGCTTCTTGAAGAAGGCAGAATTTTAGCTGAGACTTAAAGGTAGCCAGGGAAGGCGGGAAACAAAGATAAAAAGGGAGAACATACCAGGAATGAGAAGCTTCCAGTAAAAAATGTATGGAATCAAGAGATTGTTAATCTTATGGAAAATAATAGTGTATATGGATGGGAGTAAAGTATAAAAAAGATAAGTGGGAAGAGGCTAGGTTTTAATACTTGATCCTGAAGGTAATCGGAGTAGATATATAGATAGTATATACAGGAGTATAAATGGGAGTATATAGCATATATGGATGGTATAAATGGGACTAGTACATGGAGTAGATGAGTGATATGGTCAGTTATACATTTTAGGATGATTCTTTGGCAGATAAGGGAAAAGTAGACTGGGGTAGTGAGAAACTTGGGGCAGGCAGACCAAGCAGAAGGCTATTACAGTCGACTCAGTATGAGATGATGAAAGCCTACACTAGGGTGATAGCTATTTCAGAGGAGAAAAGGTGGTATACATAAAAGATTGTACAAAGGTAGAATTGACAGGACTTGGCAACAAAGTGGATATAGTGGGGTAAGTGTGAGCAATCTAGAATCATACTTAGGTTTCAAGCCAGGAAGCTTGGGAGTATGGTCATGTCCTTGGTAGTAAAATGGAAGTTCAAAAGAGGGAAGGTTAAGAAAAAAGACTTGCTTTGGACATGTTAAATTTAAGATGCCCAAAGGATATCCAGTATTAGATGTACAAACAGGCAGGTAGAAATGTGAGAATAGAGATCAGGATAGAGGTTAGGGCTAGATAAATTGATCTGAGAATCATTTACATAGAGATGATAATTTAATAAAGGTAGCTAAGTGGTACAGTGGATATAGTGCTGTGCCTGGAGTCAGAAAGACATGAGTTCAGATATACAGCCCAAAACCCTTGCTAGCTGTTTGACTGTGGGTAAGGCATTTAAACTTTATCTGCCTCAATTTCCTCAACTGTAAAAGGGGGTCATAATAGAACCTCCCTCACAGAGTTGTGAAAATCAAGTAAGATAATATTTGTAAAGCTCTTAGAACAGTGCCTTGCACATGGTAGGTACTTAACAAACATTTTTTTCCCTCTATTTCCTTCTTCTAGTCCATGGGAAATAATGAGATCACTAAGTAAGATAACAAAGAGAAAAAGGAGCAATGCCCAGGACAGAACTTTAGAGGATACCTATAGTTAAGGGGTATGACGTGGATGAAGATCCACAAAGGAGACTGAGAAAGAATGGGCATACAGGGAGCAGGAGAACCAGGAGAGAACAATGTCAGGATAACCTAATAATATTAATAATAACGTTTATATTCTGCATTAAGGTTTTCAAAGAACTTTGTATATTTTAACTTATCATTAATTTGTTATGCCCATTTCACAGATGAAAAAGCTTAGACACTGAGTGGTTAAGCAACTTACTCAGGGTCACACAAGTATCTGAAGCAGGACCACAGCTTAGGACAGTCAATTCTGAATCCCAAGTCCCAGGCTCTACCCACTGAGAAGAAAGCACTGCCCTCAAAAACCCATCTCAATTCAATACGCTGTACATTAAGAGCCTGTTGCGTGATAGGTGGCATGCTAGGTATTAGTTGGTACAAAAACGAAATACTCTTTGTTCTCAAAGATATTAAATTTTACTGCTTTTCTGTATCTTTTAGATATTATACCCACAGAGGCAGCATAGTATAATATTAAAGATCTGGCCTCAGATTCAGGAAGAACTGGGGCAAAGTCAGGACACATTACCTATGTGAACTTGGGCAAAGCACTAAGCTTCTCAGTATCCCAGGTGACTCTTTAAGATTATAATTTTCTTTTCATTACAATAAATTTTATTAATATAGTGTTCTCATATCACCAATATTTCTCCCAAAATACTGTCTGTAAACATTAATTGAAATATTGTTGCTATAACTTTGAGATCCTTGTCCAATGACCAAGTTCTCCAGCTAACATGGAAGAATTGTATCATACTAATTCTGATGTTCTCATTCTAAATGAAATCAGAAGACATAAGAAAGCTGCAAGTAAATAAAAGAATGTCTTTTCTTTGAAGAGGCAAATAAGGGAGTTGAAAGAGTAATGCCTAAAGACAATAAGTCAAGGAATTGCCAGGTTAGAGTACAAATTAATTTCTTATACATTATGAAAGAGTAAAGTCAAATCACAATCAGTAAGGCAGTAGAAAGGGAAGTGAAACTAAGAAAGTATATTGTGAGATCAAATTATTCTAGATCATTCCAAGAGCCTTCATACATGAAAGTGTAAGAAGGTTAATAAATAGATGAAATATATTATAGTCTTTCTATACTAAACTCTATGCACTGTGCTACCTAGCTCTTCCTGAGACTTCTATATGAGGAGGACTCCCAGGACATATCTCATTCCTCTCCAGGCTGCACTCAGGATTTCCTCTACAAATTTCTCTTCTCCTCCACTGAGTACCTTTCCCCTTTTCAGTTTCCTTATGGTGTTGTCTTTTCCCGTTAGAATGTCAGCTCCTTGAGGACAGAGACTTTTATTCTTTCTAATCATATTTGTATTTCTAATGCTTAGCACAAAGCTGGGACATAGCACGTTCTGAATAAATGTTTGCTGTTTGATACATATATACATGTGTTATACATGTATATAACATATACACAAATATGTATATATACATATATACATTCAAAATTCTAACTATATCTTTGATATTTACATATATCTATATTAAACAGATAAATATTTCTACATGTTATATGTAATACTTGCATAATATGCACACAGAGAGATTTCATAAATCTTGGAAGGTTCCTGTGTGAAACTTTCCCTAGCAAAGACAATCCCCATCTGCTTCTGCAGCTTACAGTCTTAAGGAGTTGCCTGGGTTACTGAGAGATTAAGTCACTATCCAAGGTCAAATTGTCAATATATGGCAGAGATGAAATGTGAAATTTGTCACATCTTCTTGACTCTTTATCTGCTACCCCACTCTTTCTCTTTAGGTGCATTTGCACAGATGCATCTGTATCTGTATCTATATCAATCTGCCTCTAGGCAGGTGGAATGGTGGGTAGAAAGCTAATCTCAGAGTCAGGAAATCATGGGATCAAGTTCTATCCATGGTATATACTGACTCTGTGATACTGTACAACTTCCTGATGCCTTAGGCAATTCTCTAAAATTTAAGATTAAAAACTAGAGTCAACGTTCTTTGCAGAGAAAGCATCTTCACTGGGAATACTGATAACAAAGAAATCACAGATTTGACCCAAGGGATTGTGTGGTAAACATATGTATTTCACATACAAATACACAAAGTCAGGCTACTAAATGATTAACTTTGAATTGATACTTCTACTGATTTATTCAAATACAAATGACCAGATCAATTTTAACATTTGGGCCAGACTACTCGTCAAATTATTGAATTTCCTTCTTAATTACTGGAATTTTCATACATATTTCAAGTTTAGTCTTCGTTAGTAAAAATATGAGAAATCAAGATATTACAACTAAAAGGTATAGAACAATAACTATTTTTAGTGTTCTTTGTCACTTGTAGATTTCCATTTATAAAATTCTCATTTTTAGGTGGACACAACAATGTGTTTGTTACTGATTTTTAGGTTAGTTAAGGATTAAAGTCATAAAAATTTACCTTTTATACCTTTATTTGAATCACTTAATAATTATTTTGTTATTCTAATATCCTAATTCCAAAATAAAATGCTCTTGTATTAGAAAACAGACATAAGTCAAGGAGGTATTAAACCATGGTAGTGGCATTAATGTAGTAAATGAAATAAATAATGGCATTGTGTGAACATCAGCCAATTTGTTTTCATGGTAGGCGAAAGAAAGCCTACCATGTACCAGGATGGTACTCTGAGTTAGGAATGCAGGGAGCTAACGCCTATTACTACACTGTGGCTGGTTTTCAGTACTGCCCCTGGGTAAGACGCCATTCAGAATGGAAAGAAATTAAGCAAGGCAAGCAAACAATAATTATAATAGTTCCCATTTATATGAAGAGTTTTATAGTTAATAGAGTGCTTTCCTTTATAATAAGCCTCGAAGGTAGGTAGTGAAAGTATTATCATTATCTCATAGATGAGAAATCTGATGCTCAGAGGGGTTAAGTGACCTTGCAAGGCTTATAAATGTGGGAATAAAAATTCAAACCCAGACCTAATATTTCTTTTTTTTTTTAAACCTATGGTTTCACTGGTATAGAGAACTCTAGATGAGGAAACTCCTCTTCTAATTTGGACTGCTACCTGCTCCATGATAGGTATCTGGGGCACCAAACTGATAAGTGACTTGCCCAAGGTCACACTACCTCTCTTAAGTACCGTTTTCAGTACCACATGCTTTCTCTATATCAAAAGCAAATAAAACATGTAAGAAGTCACAAAAGGAAAAAAGAGGAAATCTAATGGTTTGCTATCCATAGCTAGAAGTTAGAATCTATGAGATCTTAGATTCTCTATTCACTTGGCTCTTTGGATAAAAGAATTAATAATATTAATAGATCATACAAAATTGCAAGAATATACTCATTTTAGTGAAACTTCATTTAGCATCAGCAAGACAGAATTTCAATCATGCTGTATCTTTGGAGCTCTTCTCTCCATCTCTTTTTTGGCATCTAGGTGGCAGAGCAGACCACTGGACTTGGAGTCAGATGACTTCCTGACCTCAGATGCTTACTCTGGACAAGATATTTGACCTCCTTGGGCTTCATTGTCCTCATCTGTAAGATGGGTGACAATAATAGTACCTAGATCACAGGATGTTGGGTATGTAAATTACTTTTCAAATCTTAAAATATTTATCTAAATGTTAGTTATTATTATTAGCAATAAAGTCAAGAGAATTTTATTAAACCAAGCTGCTGTTGAAGGTCAAGGATAGAGCACCTGTGGATAAATCTACAGTTAACAAATGAAAACAAGAATCCCTTGTGTAATGGTAATTAATTTGTTTGATCAGATGTTAAGTAGATCCTAGTAACCTAGTGTTAAGTATAGAACTCTGTCCATTGGTGATAAGGTGT
>CM053597.1:141238839-141256148 GCA_028646575.1 Pseudocheirus occidentalis | reverse complement strand
CCTGATGGATCGCGTCAGCCCCCCTGCTATCTGCAGGCCGAGGGCTCTGAAGCAGTCCAGTGGGGGCCGCTGCGGCTCTCAGACGTTCCTTCTGCTACAGCTGCCTCCCACTGCTTCCTTGCCCTGGGAGCAGTTTGGCCGGACCACTCTTCTCCTCCTGAGTTAGCAAAATCCACTGACCTTTCTCTTAGCCTTTTTTTCTTCTGGCCTGATAGATGTGGCAATTGTGCCTCCAGTGCAGCTGATCAGCTCTCCTATAGCCGTGGTTCCCCACCCGATGCCCTAGGGCTTGACCTGGCTGGGGTTTCAGCCGCAGGTCCCAGACTGCTGCGAAGAGCCCCGCCTGCTGCACTGCCTGTATCAACAGATGTTCTTTCTGTCTTTTGGAGATTTTTGGAGCTTGAAAATCTGTTTAGCGTCCCATTTTATGAGTTTTTTAGCGTGTTTGTGTGGGAGCTGTGGTGCTTTGCTGCTTCTATGCCACCATCTTGGCCTGAAGTCCATAACTCGTTCTTGATGAAGCCATGATGACTCTTTGTGGCCCCTTCTCTTTCTAGTTGTTTACTTACCATCCTTTATAATAATGCATGTTTACTATGGAATCTAAGTTGGACCTATATAGAGTCTTTTGTTAGAAAATGACTTTCTTAGACTTATCTGTTAATCAAGAGAACAAAGTTTTATTTCCTTTTCAATCTGTTTACCATATTTCACAGAATGAATATTGTAATAATTTGTGAAAGGAAAATTAAGTGGGAATTTCTAATCTGATAATATTTTCTTGTGGCAAATTCTATACTTTCTCAATGTAACTTTAAAAAACCATTAAAATCAAAAAATGTTCAGCATATGACTGACTTGACATTGAAATTGAATATTATTAGCAGTGATTTATTTGTAAAATTCTACAAGTCACATATGTTTTCATGTTCACTTTTAACTTCTCCATTTTATATCCAATAAATCATGGAGATTTCTCCTAGTCTTCACTTCATATATACATATATTTAAAATGTAAATCAAGTAATTAATGTGGTTAATTATTTCTGTAATTTTTGTTGAATTTTGCAATTTATCAATTCTATGTTTTGACAGTTGTTTAGTTATTGGTACTTGTGATTAATTTTTCCCCCCATGAAAAATTAAATTACTTGTTTCTTTCTTTTTTTTTTTTTTTTTGCTTTTTGGAGGGGAGAGGACAGGGCAATTGGGGTTAAGTGACTTTCCCAAGGTCACACAGCTAGTAAGGGCATCAAGTTGTCTGAGGATGGATTTGAACTCAGGTCCTCCTGACTCCAGGGCCGGTGCTTTACTCGCTGTGCCACCTAGCCACCCCAAGAAACCTACATTTGAATAGGGGAATATAACACATATAGGAGAGTGGTAGCCAGGGAAGATGATATTTGTTTAGGTAGTTACAAGGATTGTGAGTGGAGCCATCAGGAGGTAGAGCCCTGCTCAGGAACAATGACAATGTTGTTTGATTATTATTCTTAGAGCAATTACAAGAAGTGTGAGTGTGTGTGTAGGTGTGTGCATGCATGCACGTATGTGTAGGAGGAGTATTTGGGCAGTTTATACAATGACAAGATGCCCACACTACTTATGCCATTGTGTCTTGTTGGATGGAAGAATGAGATGGATTTATCCAGCCCATTTATATGCCATAAAAAGTATAAAGGAATTTGTTAATAGATTAAAACTATTATTTTATAATCAGGGAGGAAGTATTCTGAAAGTTTGGTAGGTTTTCCATGGTCAGATCAAAGAATATTTAACTAGAAAGTTTATTCAGCTGTTTGTTGGAGGAGGAAAGCTATTTGTGACCTCCAGGTTTGAATTACTTCTTTTTCCGTGGCACCAAGACCCACATGCCCATGATCTGATTTAATATTTGGTTACATATGCCTAGGAAACCACATGACCATTGAGATGACAATGACTGATGGGGTCAAAGTAGAATGACAAGAGGAGTTTCTGGATAAGCAGAGTTCTAGAACAAAGCAGGGACATTAACCATAGCTGAGGAGCAGCGAGGGACAGCATGAAGGCAAAAAATCCCTGTACCTTGACCTCCACTGGTATTATGAGTTATGATAATGTAGCTTTAGGCTGGGAAGGGATTTGTTCTCTAATGACCCTTACTTCTTTCCCTTAGCAAGGAAGAGAACTCACTTCCAAGGTAAAACTGTAGGTCAAGAGGACTGTAGAGGATCCTGGGAGAGGAAGGGTTTACCATCAAGGTGGATTATTTCACTCTTCAACAGTCCTGAATGCCTTCTTCTTATGGTGGATCCTCAGCCCTAGGGTAGTCCCTGAGAGAGTTGGATGCCCACCACAGAGGGAAGGAGAAAGGTCCCTGAGCTTAGTTGAGAGTCCTTTTTATTTCAATTTTTAGTCAAAGCCTATCCTTTATTTAATGAATTGTTAACCCAAAAGCTTGTGTGGGAGCAAAAGACCCTTTGACCCTTTTAAAAAAAGACACATGTACATGAATTATATTCTTTTCATTAAACATCTCTTTTTTTAAAAAAATATTTTATTTTTATTTTTTTGCTTTTTGTAGGGGGGAAGGTAGGGCATTTGGGGTTAAGTGACTCGCCCAAGGTCACATGACTAGTTTTTTGTGTTAAGTGTCTGAGGTCGGGTTTGAACTCAGGTCCTCCTGACTCCAGGGCTGCTGCTCTATTCACTGCGTCACCTAGCCACCCTCATGAATTATATTCTGATGGTCCCTGGGAAAATCCTGAGTTGGGACATGAGGCACAAAAAAAGAAAAGAAAAGAAAAAAAGTATGATTTGTGAGATAGCTCCAGACTGAATCTAACCTCTGTAAATCTAGAGTTTCCATTTTTTTCTTTATCAACTCTGAATTTTAGTTTAAAATTTAAAAAGCACTTATTTCCAGTTAGTCAATAACTTTTGGGCTTTTGGTGTCAAGATGCTTTTAAAATTGTTTATCTTTAAGTGTCTTGTGCAGGTTCTCTATTTCCAAGTCAACCAAAGAAAAGACCTCAGTTTTCTCTATTAATATTTGCGAGCAACTAGAGAACTCCCCGACCATTCTTTCATATGTCATTGTGTCTTCTCTACAGTATCATAACATGTTCACTGTGGTAGTGGTGTTTGCTAGCCACACACACACACACACACACACACACACACACACACACACAACTTGGATATTTATCTACAATAATGTTCTTTTAGTTTCTCTAAGCAATATCCTAGCAACACTTGAATTTTCAAAATTTTTCAGTTACCTAGTTTTTCAGAAACTGTTTCTCTTCCCCACCAAAAGGGTCAGTCAATGAACAGCATTTATTAGAACACCTACTACCATGTACCAGGCACCGGGCTAAGCATGGAGGGTACAAAGAAAGACAAAAGCCAGCCTTTCTTCTTGAGGAGTTCACAGTCTAATGGTGGAGACAACATGCAAACAACTATGTATAAACCAGATATAAACAGGATGAATTGGGGATAACAGAAGAAAGGTACTACAGTAAGGGGGAACAGGAAAGGACTTACCCAGATTTTGTCTAGGTTAAATATTTATAACCAAATTAAACATTTTTATTAGAGTTTTAAACTAATTCCTAACTGTTACAAATTGGGTTGTGTATGAATAAGCGCCATTGATTTGATCTGTGGCTAGCAATTTTACAAGGGATAAAACATGCTACACCCTTCAAACTTCTGTATTTATTCTACCCAGGAGCATTTGTAATTGGCTAAAAATGTCGGCAATTCTTTCTTTCTAAATGAGCTTTTGGGAGGTTTAATTTCCTTCTCTAGCTGTGGAAAACAAATGGGCTAATTCTAAACCATTGTTCTTGTAATATTACCTGATTGGTCATTTCATGCAGTGTCTAATATCCAAGCTTCTCTAAACTTGTGTCACTTTGTGTTGGTGGGTGTGTCCAGAATTATATTTGATGTTAGGGGTGTGTGTGTGTGTGCGTGTGTGTGTGTATGTGTGTGCGTGTATATGCCACCAACTGCCACTTTTTATTGGAAGTTTTATTGTTACATGCAACCAGTCTATGCAACCATAATATCAGTCTTTCTTGGTATGTGTTTTTAAAAAAATTCCCCGGAATCTTGAAATGCTAAGTGAATTACTGTTAAAAACTAGGCCTTTATTTGTATGCCTACGTACATAAATACACACATGGTGTGTATACACACATACATACATAGGTACAATTACTTGGGGGTATAGCAAAGAAACTTCTAATTGAAGAATCACCTAAATACTTTCCTTGGCAACATGCCTAAGTCTAATTTTAGAAGTTGAGAACATAAAAGAGTAAATTGTTGTAGAGTCTGTTTGAGACTAGAAAAGGTGGGGAGGGAAAGTAGCACTGAAAAAACTGGATACTTATCTACCAAAAAATAAAAGTCAAGTTAGTTTCTGCCTATAGTGGCACTTAATATGGTTTAAAAAATGATTTGTAAACATGTCACTGAAATTTTTGTCTTGGAAAAAATTATGAGGCTATATTTCTGAATTAAAAAACTCCAAAGCAAACATCTTTGTAGTCTGCATAACATTTTATGAAGTTTATGTTCAAACCACTCTAGAAGTCATGTTTGTGACTCAGTTTCCCAAAGTATTTGTGGCCAATTAACCTTGCTCATTAGGGGAACTCCTTTGATTTATATTTTACAGAAGGTTGCGTTTGAACCCACAGGGTGGTGATTGGGTAAAGAGGCTCTAGTACAGGGGTTTGAAAAGTATGACTGAGAGTCCTGGGTATTGTTAGAACTGTGGTTGGGAAGATGGTGACCATAGAGCAGGCAGCCATAATATCATAAATCTCACACTGGGAACATAAGGATGATAAATAAGACAAAAAAGGCCTGTTAACTGATCTTCAGTTTGACCCAAGGAAAAGACTTCAGGAAACAGACCACTGCACACACTACACGCATCCATCCCTCTGAAGGTATTCTTTCTCTATACTGGGGAGTTACAGGGATTGAGGAGGAACTAGATTCTAACACCCTTGGAGGTGTAGAAGGTCATGAATGAATATGGAGAGCATTCAACTACTTGGTGCCCTCATTTATTTGGCTTAATGTTTTAAAGAAGCATTTTTCCCTGTTTAATTTGTATGTATGTTTACTAAGAGAGTAATACATCAGGCTTGGATGTAGGCTAGGTTTTGAGTACTTACCTCCCCAAAACAGCCTGCTGATGTTGGGTGTAGCATCAGACCTATGTAAAATGCTACCTATCCAGAGAATTGTGTGCCATTGCCCCTTACTGCTGGAAGCCGTAAGTAAACCTTAGGGAGCTCAGTGTCTTAGTCACCTTTTTGCTCAGTATAAAGCTGTTGCTAAAGGACTGAAATCAAAGCATGTTATATAGACACTGTTCTAGATTTGCTTTGAAGGGAGGAAGAGGTGCAGAGGGATTTATTGATTGTTTTACTGTCAACAATAGCAAAAACAGTTTATGGAGCAGGGCTGTTTGTGAGCATGTTCTGAACTTTTGTCCCCACCAACTCTCCCGCCAGCAAGAGTGAGGTGGCTGAAGAAGGTAGATAGAAACATTTGCTTCCTAAAGGAGATAGAAATGGAAACAATGATACTATTGTTGTCTGTTGGAACTACCAAGTCAAATACACAGCCTGTGTGTGGTTCATGAGTTGGGAATGGATAAAGTTTACAGGTTTTAAAATCATAGGGAGCATAGATTTAGAGTCCTCAGACAGCTTGTATCCAATCTCTTCCTTCTATAAATGAAGAAACAGAGGTTAAGTGACTTCCTCAAAGTCATCCTGATTATAAATAAGTAGCACATGAGGGCTTTGAATTCCATTGATTCCCAAAGCAGCAACATTTCTACCATACCATAATACCTTTAGGTTTGCAGTAATGGAGCTGAATAGACTCATCTTGCCTTTTTTTTTTTTTCAGGTTTAGCAGATTAGCATTACATGGTGATAACGACTGTATTTTATCTGAAATCGTTCTTTGGGGTATTGAATTTTTCTGGAAGCAGAGTTTGGTAACTGTTGTTTGATGCAGTACAGACAAAGCAGGAAGTAGGTTGGTGGCACTTTAAATCCTCTTGGACTTTGGAAAAGTTGCAATAGTCTCATCCCAGCTGTTGTTATGTAGCAAATAAGAGTTAGGTTTTGAAGTTCATTTGCCTAGTATGGATGGATGGATTGTTTAATTCTCTGGTTTTCACCTATACATTGTTAGGTAATGAAGCAGGGAGCACAACCTTGGTTCACATGCATGTAGTACATGTAACTTTCTAAGTAGGCTTTTATCAAGTAAGAACTTGAACCTAGAAGTGGGAGAATAGGTGTTTACAGTTATTTATAGGATATTTCTTCATCCATGTTAGTAATTTAAAAATCAGAAATCAATAAGGTAATGAATGATAGCTCTCACAGGCACTTAGGAGACAAATATGTACTCTGTGTTCATAGTTACAAACTATAAAAGAAGTCATGTTAATTATTGTTCTTTTAAAGAATAATTCCTTAGGACCTTAAACATATATATGGCTAAATTTTCTGATCAGTTCTGTAAAATATGGAGATTGCTATTTACCACAGTGAGCTTTGAAAAATATGCATTTCTGGTTCCTTTTTCACAGGGTGATGATACTTAAATATGTTTATAATTTTCAGACATAGAGGTGAAATGGATATTTGGATTGAATACACTTAAAAAAAAACCCTGCTAAATATCAGAATAGGAAAAATCTTTTCCACAGGCATGAATATAGGGTGCGCCCAAGCAAACTCCAATGTCTCTCTAAAAAAAATTGTGAGTTCTTTTGTATTTTAAAGTAAACTTTAATTTATAATTTAGAAAATAAATTTGGTTAAGTTTTAGATTCTTTAGATTGTTGAATAAAAATATACTCTTTTATGATCAGGTATCTAGCTGGACTCCCTAAGGAAATATAATGTACCTTCCTGTGCCCTTTCTCTTCTCTCTTCAGTTTGTTTTCATTCACATCTTTGTATTTATTTAAGAAAGGCCATTGAATGCAACAGACAGAAGAATCACCAGCCAATAAACCTAAATCTAAACTTGTGGGCAAAATGTGGATGTGAAGGAAAAAAAAAGTAGATTGTACTGTTCAGTTATGCTGTTTATGCTGCTGATTTGACCTTTTAATGGTTCTTGTATTTCTCTGCTCTTCATCATTCCCATCACCATTAACTTCCTTGGGTACAACCCTCCTAGACAGTTGCTATAACTTCTTGAGTTTAGGATTTCCTGTTTCTATTCTTTTTTTCCCTCTCTCCATTTTTAAATTTGCATGCTAGGTGAACTTGGACAGACTTCAAGAAATAGTGGACATTAGAAAGGATGACATGCTGTGGTCCATGGGGTCATGAGGACCTGGATATGACTGAATGACTGAACAACAAAAGATTAATCTTACCCATGCCTAGATCTGGTTATATTGCTGGTTTGCTCAAAACCCTTAAATAACTTCCTTTTTTCTTACTGAGTAAAGCTCAAACTCCTGGCACAAGGCAATCCACAATCTGGCACTACCTCACTTTTCAACCGTATTTAAATTGCTCTCTTCCATGTACTTGACATTCTAGAGAAACTAGACTACCCAACCCCTCTTCATATGTGCCCTTTGTTCCTTATCCCAAGAATCCCTCCCCACTCTTCCCCTGCCTCTCCTCTTGTTGAAATTCTTTTCATTCTTGAAAGCTTAGTTTAGAAAGGACTTCTTTCATGAAGAAGTCTTACCCTCTAAATCCTTCCAGTCAGTAGTCACCTCCTTACCTTCCTCTCATATGTCATCATTATCATATTAATAATAACCATAATAACTGCAACTTATTATAAAGATATGATGACATATATTGATATATATTCTTAACAAGATAGTTCATGTAAGGGGATGTAAAGGAAGCATTCTTTTAAAAAATTATTAACTTATTTATTTTTAGTTTTCAACATTCACTTCTATAAGTTTTAAATCTTCTCCCCTTCCCCCTTCTTCCCCAAGATGGCATGCAATATGACATGCCTCTACACGTATATACCTATTAAACATGCTTTTACATGAGTCATGTTGCACAGAAGAATTATAATGAATGGGAGAGACCATGAGAAAGAAAAAACAAAACAAAACAAAAAAGAAAATAGTCTGTTTCACTTTGCATTCTGACTCCATAGTTCTTTCTCTGGATGTGGATGGCATTTACCATCACGAGTCTAAAAGAGACACTCTTAACATAAAGTCCATGAATTTGTTTAAAAACAATCTTTTGATAGGGAGGTGTTATTTTGAGACGGGGTTCATGTCACAAAAAAGAAGGTTCAGAATCCTTGACCTAGAGGTTCATTGGTTAGAACCTCTGGGGATGGTCTTTGGGAAAAATATGAACATGAATCACAAAGGATGAAAAGGCATGGAGGAGTTGGTTTTCCTTGTAGGAAGGAATGTTCACTTTAATGAGCTCACTAATCTATGGAAATATTTAGGGTTTAACAAGTACTTCTAGTAGTTAGGTGGTCCAGTAGATAGAGTGCCTACCTGGAGTTCAGGAGACTCATCTTCCTGAATGCAGACCCTTACTGGCTGTGTTACCCTGGGCAAGTCATTTAATCCTGTTTGCCTTAGTTTCCTCATATGTCAAATGAGCTAGAAAAGAAAATGGTAAACCATCCAATATCTTTACCAAGAAAACCTCAGATGGGCTCATGAAGAATCAAAAACAACGGAACAACAATGCTCAGCACTCGGAGAACATTATCTCACTAATAATCGTAATGGCTGGTCTTCATATAGTATTTTAAGATTTACAAAGCACTTTGCAAATGTTTTCTCATTTTATCCTCACAATAATTTGGGACGTAGGCACAATTCTTATCCACATTTTGCAAATGAGGAAACTGAGCCAGTAAGAGATGAAGTGACTTCCCCTGGTTATACAGCTAGTAAGCAATAGAAAGCATCTGAACCTACGTCTCTCTTGTCAACAGGCCCTGGTACAAGCCAGGTCCTTCACTGCACTACCCTGTCTCAGAGATAGCATCTTGTTTGTAACTTGCTTATTATAGTAATACTTCAATTTGACAAATATTTATTAAGTGCCTATTATGTGCAGAGCAAGGCAAGTGTCCGAGATACAAAAATGAAATCACACCAATGATTGGATCTCTATTTGTATGACAGGTTTTCTCTTGATTAACTGCTTTCTTTTTGTAGATTAAGATTTTTTTTTGTCTGATACATTAAAATACAATTCAGTGCAGCACAACACAACATAATATAATATACACTTTTAAAGTACCTAATATGTTCCAGGCACTGGGGATACAAATAAGAAAAAGAAAGATAGTTTCTGCCCTCAAAGAACTTCCGATCTAGTGGGGGAAGAGAATATATAAAAGGAAGCTTTTAAAAGTGGGGAGAATGAGGTTGCTGCACCCAGAAGACAGGGGGAAAAAGTTGTGTCACCCTATTAATGCAGAAGGTAGAAAACCAACCGTAAATAAATCAAGCCTGGTTCTAGAGTTACAAGTGACAGAGCATTCAAAATGATGAACAGTTATGGCAAACAGGCAGTTTGCTAGGGCAGTTGCTACAAACATAGCCAATAAAGGTACCAAAAAAAATCTTTACTCTTTTTTTCAACTGTTGATAGAGACCAAGACTAAATTTTCTGTGGAGCTGCTTAGAAGGGTTGTTTCTGTTTCTGTCTGTAATAAGCAACACCCTAGCATTGCTCAAAGGTCTCTGTCCTGGAGGCAGAAAGTGAAAGCGATCGTGGCAGGATACATTTCTGTTCCCTAAGGGTTACCAGGGAAAGGAAGCGTTCTATGAAACAATGGAGAAAATACTTTCAGGAGGAGTCAACCAAAAAAAGAAACCATCAAGCTAATTCTTACTTGGATATGTAAGGTTTGAGGGAGGGCAGAAGAATGTAACAAAGAGAAAGTAAGGAAGTACACTCAACTATGGATCTAAGTACAGTAAGAGATTTTTCCTATAGAGTAAGGAGCTAGGCCATCTCTGGAGGAAGTAGGCTTGTTTTTGTTTTTTTGAAATTTAGTGAATATGTGGTGTAGTATTCACAACTCCTGTTTGATAATAGTAAAGATCAGAGGAAGAAGAGATTTAATGGGATGGTTGGTACATTATTACTGAGAAATCTCTTGGGTATGTTGAGGTTTAGGTTTTAGGGGATGCTTGAGACCCCAAAATATCAACACCTTGGGTCCTGCTGAATGAATTCGACTCTCGTTTTCTCTCAGCCAAAGTAAAGCAAAGTTTATTAAAGATTTGCCATAATAGGTAGACTCTTAAGGAGCTTAGGTGCCTCTAAGGCAAGCGGTTGGTCTGTAAGGCAATTGGACGAGTGGGTCAGAATAATCTGACACAAAGTGAGTCTGCACTAGACTGAATTCTCAGCCCTGCCTATATGATTTGGTCAAAATTGGAGAAAAAAATGTGTCAAACATGAGATCCACAATATTCCTAAGTATGGCCCGAGCCAGATTAAAATGTAGTTTTGATCTGATTTTAATGTGTTGATGTATTAATAATAATAAAAAATATATATAGTGGTTTTTCTAAGTACTGGAATCCTTCTGTATGGTTTAGTGGCTTCGACTCTATTTGAGTTCGACACCACTGTTCCAGAGAAGTACGTACAGGAAGCATAGCAATGAAGAGGATGGGGACAGGCTTGGACCTCAGAGTTCACCAGTACAGAGAACTCTAAGGTGATACAGTTTGGAGCCTTCATTGCAGCTTATAGTCTTAGAGGGTTTCCTAGGGCACTAAGTAGTTAAGTGACTTGTCTACCATCACACAGCCAGTAATTTCCAGAGGCAGGATTTGAACCTAGCTTTTCCTGAATTTGAAGCAAACTACCTATTCACCATACAACAATTACTCAACAGAAAAGAACAGTAGTCAATTAATTCATGGGGGACAGTATTCAAGAAGACAGTCAGTAATAAAATCTATAGCTTTAGATGTCCTACTTGTTGACTAGTGTTTATTAAGTGACTGCTTTGTGCTAGGCACAATGCCAAGTGTTGGGGATATAAAGAAAGTTGTCTTTTTTTTCTTTTTGGAGGGCAATTAAGGTTAAGTGACTTGCCCAAAGTCACAGGGCTAATAAGTGTGTCAAGTGTCTGAGGCCAAATTTGAACTCAGGCCCTCCTGACTCCAGGGCTGGTGCTCTACTCACTGCACCACCTACCTGTCCCCAGGGATATAAAGAAAGACAAAAAAATCTCTGCTGACAGTCAATGGTGGGAGTGGGGATAGATGATATACAACCACATATGTACAAACAATATATATATGACAAATTAGGGACACAATCTCAGGGGGAAGGTGCTAAGGTTTTAGAAGCTTGGGGAATACTTCTAGTGAAAGTGGGTCTTTAGTGAGACTTGAAGGGAGTCAGGGAAAGTAGGAGATGGAGATGAGGAGATGGAGAATTTCAGACATGGGAGATAACCATTGAAAATGTTGTCAGTATATGGAGTATCCTGTGTGAGGAATAGCATGGAGGCCAATGTTACTGGATTATAGAGTCTATGGAAGGAAATGTCTAAGAAGGCTGGAAATATAAGAAGGGTCCAAATTATGAAGGACTTTGAAAGCCAAACTCAGTATTTTATATTTGATCCTGGGAGGACAAAATAGAGAATCATTGGAATTGTTGAAGTGTGTGTGTATTTTAGGAAGATCAATTTAATAGCTGATTGGAGTATGGATTGAAGTGGGGAGAGACTTGAGGCAGGAAGACCAAACAGTCCTGGTGTGATGTGATAAATGCCTGTACCAGGTGGTTGTAGTGTCAGAGGAGAGAAAGGTATTATGTATAAATTGTGTGTGTGTGTGTGTATATATATGCATATACACACATAATATTAGGAAAATAGAAATGAAAGGATTTCACTACAGATTAGACATGGAGAATGAGAGACAGTAAAGAGTCAAAGATGTCACATAAATTATGAGCCTGGGTGAATGGGGGGTTGGCGGCACCCTCACTAATAATATAATATGAACATACAAAATTTAAGTAATAAAATAAAGTGACCTAGAGATCTTGCTGCAATGACACAAATCTGAGACTTGGAGGATGGGGCTGGAGCATATTTCTATTTCTTATTCAAAAGGAATAGAACTGCTAAAAAGGGGTAGAAGAATAGGACTGAATATTAAGAAAATATATTCCTACCAGCAAATCACGGAAGCCGTAGATGAATTAATTCAGCCCTCTGAATTTTTCTGGCTTAGCTAATGCTTTTTTATTTTTTTTTGTGTATCCAAGGGGAGAACTGGACGACAGACACACAAATAGTTGTCACAGCCATATTCTCTTTCCAGGTGCAGAATGGCTGCCTGCGTTGTAGCTGTAGACCTTCACTGAGAAGATAGATACTAAGTTAGGGGCGGTATAGAATTGAAAGGCAAATGGAGGGTAAGACAACGATGAGAGAGAAAAGTAAAAAATTGGGAGATTGATGAAAGTATCTATAGCCAAAGGGGCACAGTGAGCAAACTGCTATTGAAACTATCCAAGAACAGAGCTCCCAAGTACCGAGTAGGGGCTTTCTATTGTCCTGCCTGGAGACAGAATTCTTTCCCATGGGAACATGTTTCACCATAGTTTTTTTAGGTTAGTAATACTTATACCCACAGGCCTTTGCAGTGGTCAGCATCTGTAGAAGCACAATAAAATAAGATAGATATAGGGTCTTGATTCTATAAATCCAAGGGGAGAAACACAGTGGAAAGGATTTGCATGAGGATTAAGTGTGAGAGGAACAGAAGTGATATTATTGTGGGGGAATACCACAGATTATCTACTGTTTTAAAAAAAAAGGCATGAAATTAGATCAGCATTTGTGTGTGTGTGTGTTTTTCTTTGCTTTTTGGGCAGTTGGGGTTAAGTGACTTGCCCAAGATCACACAGCTAGCAAGTGTTAAGTTTCTGAGGTCAGATTTGAACTCAGGTCTTCCTGACTTCAGGGCTGGTGCTCTATTCACTGCACCACCTAGCTGCCCCAAGATGAGCATTTTTGAAAAAAAAAAAAGGTTTAAATGTGGCATAAAATCACAATAATGTAGCAGTGAGGTACTTCAGCTATCTATATACATTTGCTAGGACTCTCTCAGTTAAATATGGAAGAAATAATAAATTTGTATTTTATTTTAACAATAAGTTAACCCTTCAAAATATGGAAGCAAAGGATGAGGAAAACTACTCTGGATTGAATTCTAACCAACAAGGAAAAACAATGGGAGAATTTGGGATAGAGAAAGAGAGGAAATCTAGGTATAGTTTTAATATACCCTAAATTTTAGGCGATTAGAATTCTAAAGATTCAGAGGCAGGCAGGATCCATTGGCAGAGAAAGTCATCCATAGAGGGATGGGAAGTTCTCATGAATTAAAGCAGAAGTGATTTCAGTGAGGAGTTGCTGAAAGAGACTGACACAGGGAAATCAGTGGTCAGCTAGATTTGTTGTTGTTTTTTTTACAAATATGTATAATGGAAAGACTATTGGATTTGGAATGAGGAAGACTTGAGTTTCACTTCTGTTTCTGACTCTTAGGTTCCTTAACTCTCTGAGCCTCCCTTTCTTCATATGCAAAATGGGGACAATAATCTAGCATACCAAATACAACATTTTTTTGCACATGTTAAAGCATAATTTAAAATTGTCATTTGTTATTATTTTGCTCCTCTTTTCTTCTGAGAAGGCAGAATTTTGTCACGGAGAGAAAACTTGACTTTGGAGCCAGGTAGACCTAGTTTCAAGAACTTCTGACACTAGCTTCCTGATCCTGGGAAAATTATTTAATCTCTCAGTGCTCTAGGCAATTCTCTAAGACTCCAAATTGCTGAGAAGGTGCTGACCTGGATTAGTAGAGGGAGTTTCCTCATGTTGTAGTTCCCTATATAACTGCATCTTTACAGCAGAGATCTACCGTGTCTTATCCTTTTTTTCTTCTAAGAAAAAGAATCTTTAAATTGGTTCTCATTGGATGAACTTCATTCACTAGACTGATAATTCAAGGAAGTGCTATAGATAGGGCATACTTGGATTACACTGAAACATTTGATAAATACTGTCATGCTATCCTTGTAGATAAAATAGGAGATGTGAACTAGTTAGTGGCTCTATAAACATTTATTAAGCACCACATATAAGGCACTGTGTGTGGTAAGTGTTGGGGATACAAATACAAGTAAAAAGAAAACTAGTACCTGCCCTCGAGGAGCTTACTATCTAAGGGAAAGACAACAAATAAAAGGAAGCTGAAAAAAATGGCGAGAGGAGGAAGTGTATGGTGTACAGGGCATGATGGAGACATCCAAAAAAGTCCAAAAGCAGTAAGGCTGGTGGAAAATGGGGAGAGATGATTATGTTGGGCCTCCTCCTTAAAGGAGGTTTTGGAGCTCATGGTTCTCTCATCCAGAGGATCCAGTGAGAGGACAGTGAGTATGGTGAGATGTTACTAGGAAGGTTGATTCAGTCAGGAAAATGAGATTTCCCGATGAATTCCCTGAAGAAAGAAGACATAAGGCAGAAATCCAAAAGGATTCCAAGGCAGTGTAACTAGTGGGAAAAGGAATTACATCATATTATAGCTGTTTGAATAACTAGATCAAATAATTACCATTAATAGATCAAAGTCAGCTTGGAGGAAGGTCTCTGGTGGAGTTTTCCGTGAAAGTTTTTTTTTTTTTCTGTTCTAAATATTTACAAATGACTTGAAGAAATATAGGAGGTATGAATGTCAACTTCACCAATGGCATTAATCTCATATGGCTAGGTAATACTTTTAATGATTACATGAAAAAAAAGACCTTAATAAGTTAGAATAATAAGCCAAAATCAGTAAGTACTGTTTGGGGAAAGTATGACTAAACAAAAATTCGTGAGAAAATGCTCTTTACCTTTTTTATATCATGGACCCCTTTGGCAGTCTGATGTAGTCTATGGATCCCCTCTCTGACTATTTTATCAAATGCATAAAATAGAATATACACAATTACAAAGAATATTAATTATATTGAAATAGTCATCAAAATATGTATTTTTAAAGTTCATGGACCCCATATTAAGAACCCACAGGTTTTAATTGACCATTGTTTCAATATGAGTCAGAAACGTGATGTGGCAGTAAAAAAAACCTAAAAAACTCCCCAATGCCATAGAGGATGGAAGATCTTCCTTCCCAGAGAATAATTCCTCTCACCTTGGTCCTTTTGACTGGAGGTCAATAAATCAAGAGGCAAGGCTAGAAGATAAACAGTCTAATGGGCATCAGGTGATGGGCAATTGCCAGGTGATTAACAACTCAGGAACAAAGGAAGATATGCACATATATAGAGTTTGAAGGTAAGGGTGACATTATTGGTGGCTGGAGGAGCCTATCAGATGAGGCTACTCAGTCACCTTCCTTATTTGAAAGATTGAATAAGACGAACAGTAATATATGGTTTCTTTGAATTGAATCTTATTTAAAGCCACCCTGTTTAAATGCTATCTCATCTTTGTTCACATCTAGTATTGAAGTTTCTTTCTTCTGCGAGGAAGGGCAAGTCAGCTGATTCCTCTAAGTCACAGTGATCCTATCCACAAAATGAAGATAATACCAGGACCTTTGTCACCTACCTCAGAGTGATTTTGTGAGGCTCAAATGAGAAATGAGATTATGTGTGTGTGTGTGTGTGTGTTTGTGAGAGCCACTATTATGTTATACCTATGCATTATTGTTATCCTGACTGGGTTTTTTTTGGGGGGGGGTGATTTAATAATAGAAAGTTGTAGTGTCAAACTCAGGAAAAGGGGCTACTAAACCTTATGTAAGGATCCCCAATGGCAGCGTTTTGAAATAGAAAACCACATATTAACATTACCTATGTTTTATTATATTTTTATTTTGTTAAATATTCACCAGTTACATTTCTGACATAAAGAAATAGAGACAACGTAGTATAGTGGCCTAAGAGTCTGGAAGACTTGGATTTAAGCCTGCCTCTGATACATTTTGCCTTCCAAGTCACTTGAACTCTAAATGCCCCATTTAACTCTCTAAGACCTTAAATTGCAGAATAATTGTTATTTTCCGTTGGTAAAGGGAATTACATCACTGGGAGCTTCTTACATTGAGGAAATCACAGATATCTACCAGTGCATGTACACTATACACACACGTATACATGTATATACGTATACATATATAAATGCATATTCATGTAAATATATTTACATATGCATACATTGTTCCAGACTTGTGGTTTGTTTGATGAAGGCAGTTCCCCTATAAAATCACCAGGATATGCACATGCTGTGCATATCCTGGTGACTTTTTTCTTGGATATTATAGTTTGTGTCCTGCTATTCTGCTGAAGTTATTTATTATCTTGATTAATTTTTCGCTGATTCTTTAGCATTTTGTGTGTAAATTTTTATGTGATCTACAAATAGAGTTATATTTGTCCCTGACATTTATCCCTCTAAAATTTTTTTTCTTTTTGCTGTAACTACCTTTTCCAGTGTCATGTTGCATAATAATAATGATAATGGGTATCCTTGTTCTATTCCTGAACTTATTAGGAAAGTTTCCGGTATTTATTCACTATGTAGATCTGAACTTTTAGTTTTAAATAAATCTTCAAACTTGTAGGAAGGGTCAGTTTATTCCTGTGTTTTTTGAGTGTTTTTAACACAAATGAGTATTATTTTTGAGAAGAACCATAGTATAATGGATGGAACACTGAAATGGGAATCAGGAAGATGTGAATTTTAATCCTGTCACAAATATTGACTAGCTGTGTGACCCTGGGCAAAGTCACTTAACTTCCCTGGTCTTCAGTTTCCTCATCGATAAATTGAGGGGGGTTGGACTTAGTGGCCTCTAAGTTCTCCTCAAGCTCTAAATCTCTGTATAATTTTGTCAAGAATATTTTTGAATGCTAGATCTGTTATTTAGTATGCTAATCATTTCTGCCATCTTTATATTGTCTTCCAATTTGGGAATTGTCATCTCTCTGTCTATATATATTTGGGAGACATCGATAAGAATGACACAGGGGCTAGTATAGAGCACCCCACTGGAAACATCCTGTCAAGTAGACTTTGAACTATTAGTGACTACTCTTTGAATATCAGGGCAGTGAGGATGTAATGGTAATCAATTTGTTTGATATTTAGGGCTAAGTGGATAGGATACTTAGGGCTAAGTAGATCAGATACTTAGGGCTAAGCATAGAACTCTGTCCATTGGTGAAAAGGTGTGAATTCCCCTGTTGACTTGG
>CM053597.1:141195431-141238339 GCA_028646575.1 Pseudocheirus occidentalis | reverse complement strand
GAGTCTGCCAAACAATCACCTAGATTCAGGAGCAGAAAGCTGACAGGTTCTCGTCCAGTGCTCAAAGGAAAAACAGCTCCCAGGTCCTTGTCCACAGCAAACATAAATTTCATCCAAGGGGAGGTCTTTTCTTCATTTTGACTCTGGGTGGTCTCTCTGATTCCCTGGATCCTCTTCCCTGGTCCCAGCTCCCTCCTGAATCTGTCAAACAATCACCTAGATTCAGGAGCTGAAAGCTGGCAAGCTCTCGTCCAGTCCTTAGAGATGAACAGCTCCCAGGTCCTTGTCCAGTCCTCAGGGCAATCCCTGGC
Organism: Pseudocheirus occidentalis; assembly: GCA_028646575.1. Taxonomy (NCBI): domain Eukaryota; kingdom Metazoa; phylum Chordata; class Mammalia; order Diprotodontia; family Pseudocheiridae; genus Pseudocheirus; species Pseudocheirus occidentalis. The sequence continues at coordinate 141,238,028 of CM053597.1, read as the reverse complement.
ACACACTGAAGTTCACAGGGTTCAGCATGCCTCAAACCCTTCAGGACTTCTCTTGCCTGGAACTCAAGAATCAGCCAGGCCACAAACAAAGGCCCAACCTGTTAATGTCTTCAGTCAGCTTCACTGGGGAACCAAATCCAAAATCTCCCTTGTCTAGCTAAACTTCTGCCTTATATACAGCACTGGCTTTCTCCCAAGACAACAGGGGAGTGTCTCAGCCAATAGCCTTCTCCCAAGTCAACAGGGGAATTCACATCTTTTCACCAATGGCCCTAAGTTACTAGGTGCTACTTAGCCCTAAGTATCTGATCTACTCGGCCCTAAGTATCTGATCTACTTAGTCCTAAATATCTAATAAATTGATTACCATTACACTTGCTTTGAGCTCAGGCAAGCTGACTGCTGTGATGGAGCCTGAGTCACATGGAGCCCATGGTGGGAGGAGCTTTGTCAAATGGGTGGAGCAGGAAGAGAGAGTGAGGCAGAGCCAGGAGAGAAGAAGGCAGAGCTGAGGCAGAGGAGCTAGTAGTATGGCAAGAGGGGGAGGAATTTTTCCTAGGAGAACTTGTTTGTGGGGAGGCCTAACAGATTGAAGGTTTGGGGATGTCGGTGCTCCCTGAATTGGTGATGTGTACAAACTTCTTTGTTATCATGGTGGATTTGACATTCTGGTATCTGAATCAATATCTTGGTTTCATTTGAGGAAGAGATATTGTTATATTTTGCAATTCAACCCTGGAAATACATCTGCGTATTCATAGCGGCTGCTGTGAGTATCGCATTGGCAATATAATCACCAACAGCCTACTGGACATTTTGAAATAGATGTCCTTGAGACATACCAAACACAACAGATTGGATCAAAAAGAGAACAAAGTTCAAAAACCAAACAGTGCATATGTCATAAATATGATCTCAATAATTGAAAAGAAAATTTCTCCACCAAAATAATTTATGAGAGAGATTATGTTTTTGCATCACCTAGCGACTCTAATACAATAAAGGACTGATCTCAAACTATTTAAAATATTTTCATTATAAACATATGCTGCTTTACTTCTTTAGGTATTCTATTATGTTAATATGCTGTAATCAGTACTACTTCTTTACTTCCTTTGTAAAAGCAACAAGGTGGGCTTGTGATTATCTGTGAACAAGTTTAACTGAGCTATGATTACTTCATTTCATGGGATGCAAAAAAGTAATAAAGTATCTTCATTACTGCTCATACTAAGAAACATGGAATATAACTGAGCTTTTCATTTTTTAAAGTTATTTTCAGCACATTGTTTTGGGTGAAAGTATTCTAAGTGTCATAAGTCACGGGCTGTATTTCTATTACCCTGTCTTCTATTACATACTTTTTTCTAACTTCTGTTAGTACATTAATAAACATTCATTAAACACCTGTTATATGCCAGGTACTATGCTAAATGCTAAGGGATACAGATACCAAAAAGAAAAAAAAGAAAAGAAAAGAAAAGACATTTTTTGCCCTCAAGGAACTTACAATCTAAAGTGGAAAAATAATTTGTAAAAGGGAAGTAAAAGGTCTTTGGGAAAAGGCAAGAGTTAGGGAGAAAAGTGAAGATACATGGGCAGACAGATGGGTAATGAAGAGAAGTTTTGCAATTTCACTTCACACTTTGCAAAATGGCAAAAATCTGTGTTACAGGGTCACTCAATATTGGAGAAAGAAAAACATTTAAATACCTAGTTAGTGGAGTGGTGAGTGATTCAACATTTCTGGGTAGGCATTTGTAATTATGCCAAAATTAAAAAGTGGCTAGCCTATTCATACCCTTTGACATAGCGATCACACTACTGGACACAAACTCTAACGGGATCAAAAACAGAGGGGAAAATACCCCCACTGCCCCTACACACACACACACACACACACACACACACACACACACACATAACAGCATTATTGAGGGAAAGGATAAAACAGCAGAAATTTGTATAGGTTGTCAAAAGTCGATGACCAAGATTTTTTAGCATTAATTTTTATTATGAAGAATGGTTCAATTTTGAGGTAGGAGAAAGGAGACTATCCCTAAAGATGACTATAATATAAAAATAAACAGCCTCAATTATGTTTATTTTTTTAAAATAAAACTAATGTGACTCAAAAAACAAATAACTCTAAAGAGGCATGATATTTATATTTTGATAAGTCATAATCAGTTCTCACTAAGCAGAGAATCAAGGCAAAAAAATAGCTTTCCCACAAAACTACACAAAAATCCAGAAAAAAATGAAGTTAGAGATTTAAAAAAAATTTTTTTAAAGCTCAATGTGAAAGAAATGAAAGGAAAATGAGTAGCTTAGAAGAGAAACCATTCCCCCAAAATGGACCCCCTGAAACCTAGAATAGGCCAAACAGAAATCAATGACTCTATGAGACTCTATAGAATTTTTATAATCAACAGATTATAAAAACAGAAGAAAATGTAAAATATTACAAAGCAACTAACTTAGAAAATAAGTCTACGAGACATAATTTAAGAATCACCAGACTTTCTGATAACTACAATTTTTTTTAAAAATCTAGACATTATATTTCAAGGAATCATAAATGAAAACTTCCCAGTCCTATCAGAAGCAGAGGACAAAGTAAAGATTAAAAGAATATGCCAATCACCTCCTGAAAGGATCCCCAAAAGGAAAAGATCGTGGCATGCCATAAGCCAAAACCCAGAGCTCCCACATCAAAGGAAAAAATGCTACAAGCATCCAAACAAAAAGCAGTTCTAGTACTAAGGAACTATAGTCAGGATGACATAAGACCTGACAGCATCTACTTCAAATAAGAGTAGATCCTGGAATATAATATTCCAAAAGCCAAAAGAGATAGGTCTATAACTAAAAATAATGTCTTAAGGAGTTGAGTACAATCCCACAGAGAGGGGAAATGGACCTAATGGTGCAGAAGCCTTTCAATTATTTCTGATTCCAAAATCTGAATTAAGTTTGAAATGTAAACATAAGAGTCAGCAGAAACCTAGAAAGGTAAATTTATTTGAGTAATTAGAAGAAATTTTAAGAAGTGGTAATGATATGGCCAAAGGACTGGTTCAAGTACAAATCTAAATAGAAACATTATGAAATGCTTCCTTTCTACATATCCCCATCCATCTGTATGTGCATTGGGCCTATGACAATGTTGTTGTTGTTGTTGTTGCTGTTTTTGAGTCAATCATGTCAACTCTTCATGACGCCATGGACCATAGCATGCCAGGCCCTTCCATCCTCCACTATCTCTTATAGTCTGTCCAAGTTCATGTTTGTTGTTTCCATGACAGTAGCTATCCATCTCATCCTCTGCTATCCCTTTTCCCTTTTGCCTTCCAGCTTTCCCAATGTTAGGATCTTTTCCAATGAGTCCTGTCTTCTCATCATGTGGCCAAAGTATTTAAGTTTCAGTTTTTTACCTTCCAGTGAATAGCCTGAATTAATTTCTTATTTTAATTTTATTTATTTTATTCTGGACTTAAGAAATAAAACAAGCATTTCCCTAACATAGTAGGAAAAAATATGTGATTGTACATGAAATTGCAAATCTACTGTGTACAACTTGTTATTCCTTTTAAATATATAATAAAATTGTCATATAAAAAAGAAGTAGTGACAATAGGGAGAGAGGAAACAAGTATCACTTTAGAATCTTAACGTCTACAAAAGGTATTGAGGGAGCAAAATAAGAAAAAACAAAGGTCCTGAGGGTGGATTGGTTGCATTCTGTGCTATTCTAAGGATTGGAAAAAGGAGAATGAGAAAGAAAAGTAAAAGGAATACACTATTGGAGGAAAGGGGAGGTAAAACTTACTATTTTTCATAATTAGGGCCCACGAGAAGAAAAGAATGCCAATATGGAGAAAGGGGTGGAAGGAACAGGCATCAGATGAACCATATTTATTTGAAACAGACAAAGGAGGGTCATGTGAATGATGAGGGTAGTGGTGAGAAAGAGAATAATAATGGTGAGAGTAAAGCTGCGAGCAAAATAACCTTCCTGATCCAGAATTAGGGATCAAAAGAAGAAAAAAGAAAAGCAAGGAACTATAATCTAAGAAGTTTTCTTAGGCAGGTAGTGTACAAAGTGCTGGGTCTGGAGTTATGAAGACCTGAATGCAAATATGGCTTCAGACACTTACTAGCTATGTAACCTTAGACAAGTCACTTAGCCTCTGTTTCCTCTGTTTCTTCAGTGTAAAGGGGGGATAATAATAGCACCTACCTTTCAGAGTTGTTATGAAGATTAAATAAGATACTGATAAAAAAACACTTAGCACAGTGCCTAGCATATAGTAGATGTTATATAAGTAACTATTCTCTCCTTTCCTTCCTTTAGATTGCCCCTCACACAACTGTGAAATGACAGAACAAATCATGGTTTATGAAAGTAGAAGAATATTATCGTACCATAAGAAATGATGAAAGAGACCATTTCATAGAAATTGGGGAGAATGAACTGAAGCAGAAGGAAATGAGTAGAACAGCTTATACAAGGACATGAAGATCAAAATATTTAAGAACTCTGATCAATGACCAGCCATGTCTCCAGAGGATCTACCATGAAGCAGGTACCTAATTCCTGAGAAAAAAGATGATGGACAAACAGTGCAAAAAGAAACATTTTTTAGACAAAGTAATTTAGGGTTTGTTTTTCCTAACATTGCTTATTTGTTACAAGGATTTGTTTCTCCTCTTTCTCTGGGTTTTTAATTTTAGGAGAGTAGATTCAGGAGGTTTCAGATATTAATACTACTAATAAAAACAATAATAAAAACAGGTGTGTCGCTGCATGGTTTCCAGTATAATAGCATATGTGAAAGCCTATGTGTTCTCCTTTCATACCTTCCATAAAGGAAGGCCTTGATTGTTCTAAAGATTTTTCTCATAAAGACTGTGTAGCAATGAGCTTAAGATTAGAAGAATGAAATTACTTCATATTTACCAAAAACCCTGAATATACTCAGTATTGTCAGCTTGATTAGAAGAAAAAATATCTTTACTGAAGGCAGGACAAGAAGAAGATGAAAAAGAGGAGATAGAGAAAAAGTCAAATTGACAAAACAGAGGTAAAAAGAGAAAGAAGAAAAGAAAGGTAGAAAGAAGACAATAAGGAGAAAAACAAATCAAGATATAATATCCTGTATTTTAGGGAATTTCTCTGTCTCACATTGCAACACTTTACAACTTTAAAACTTCCCTTGTGACTCATTTATAGTTTTAGGCACATCAAACCAGACACTTACAAGAAACCTCATTTTTTTTTCTGGTAAATTCATTCACAGGAAGGGAAGAAAAGGATGTAGTGGTAGAAAAATGCAGAACTCTTTCATGGTCATTTTAAAAGTACAACAAAAATCGAAAGCCTCAGTACACCAGAATAAACTGTCTGTACAAAAGTTCATTTTTTCTTAAAAAGAGGAAGTTGACTCTTTATTTTGGAATTAGTGAAATGTGTAAAGCCAACAGAGCTACATGGTCAACATAGTCAGGAGGCAAAAGGTTCAATACACATTCCATAAACAAAGAAGTTTTTCTTTATCTGTATTATCTTTATTATCTGTATTATCTGTATTATCTTTATCTCTTTATCTGTATTAACCCATGGTAATTTCAGATGATTCAGTAAAGCATATGACCACAATTCATTGCTTCTATATCTGGCAGGGTTAAAGAACAATTTAGACAACAACGACAATAAGCAACAATGACTTGTCTCTCAAGAAACCAAATGTAAGGGGCGGCTAGGTGGTGCAGTGAATAAAGCACGAGCCCTGGAGTCAGGAAGACCTGAGTTCAAATCTGACCTCAGACACTCAACACTTACTAGCCCTGTGACCTTGGGCAAGTCACTTAACCTCAATTGCCCTGCCCTCCCCCCACCAAAAAGCAAAACAAACAACAAAAAAGAAACCAAATATAATATTTCTGCTCATATTCAGTTCATTCCTGCCCTACCCAACACAGAGAAATAAAAAAAGTCATGTTAAAATAGCATCCAGTCCAATGGTCAATTTTCATGTGCTAAAAATGATAAATTTTCACGAAAATTAAAAAAAATTCATCCCACAGAAAATTCATCTTAAATTTAGGAATTCAATTTAAAAGTTATTAAGTTCTTGTTGTGTGTACCATACTGCCGTTAGCAAAGACCAGATAAGGCATGGATTCTGGTCATCATGGAAGACTCAGTTTAGAAGATAGATAAAATATGCATGTAAATAAAGAGAACACAAAGTAATTTTTAAGTGAAAAGCATGGCATCTAAGTAAAATTTGAGGTATAATTATTTAAAACATAGAAACAAATCTCATCTCTATCATGAGTCTATGCTGGCTGATGATATGACAGTGACAGTGGTAAATCACACCAGTCAAGACTAAACACATGCCAACTCAGATTTGATCCAATTTTTGCTTATCATATTAAATAATCATAATTACATTAACACTCAGAATCAGTTTGAGCATATTCATCACATTAGTCTTCTTTTTGCTGAGTTTTGTCAACTCCTATTTGAACCTTTTTTCATTGAAAGCAATGGATTTATTCATACTTGAATATAAGCAGGATTTGGGCCACTGCATCAGTCTTCCTCGGCTCTTACATTCCTCAGGGGCATGCCCTCCACATAGTGAAAGACTATCACAATAAATTATTTTTACTTTTTTGTTTGCTATCTCAGCTAGCATGTTTTTATAAGTATTTTGTTTTCTTTAAAATAATACTTCCTTAATTCTTTGAAGTAGTCATTCTTTTATTGTCTCTCATTCAATATTTTCATATGGATCCATCAATAATACTGACTTATCTCCTCCCTTTCTTAGCAATTTTTCCATCTAGCAATACTACTGACCAAAAATTCTCTTTTCTAATATTTTTCTAATATTTCTTACTTTACCCCTTTTCTCCACCCCACCCCCCACATACATATGCACACACACAGGCATTTATTTTTTTAATGAATGTTTAAAATTATCCTTACATGTAATTGGAAAAAAATCAAATACTATTTTAAAAAATAAAATAAAGGAATTGAACTAATTTCTAAGGTCTCTAATATTAAATAATCAAACATTAATTATGGAGCATCTATCTACATGTGTTATCATGATGCAAGTTAAATAGAAACAGTTCCTCAAAGAACTTATAACAAAGCCCTAGGCTAGATCACTTTAAAGTAAAATCACAAAAAATAAAAATATAATTATCATTTCACCAATTGCAACCTGCCATACCTCAACCTTAGATTATTCTTTTCAAGCCATCACATTTGCTCCTATACACATGCTACTGAATGAAAGTGGCAAACCAAAAAAACAACCAATCATTCTTATTGGGCTGATTACAAATTTATGTTACACAACCATGATTAGGTCCTCACTGCTGCTGGGTAGTACTTCTATACCTTCCTTATCAACTCACTATTCCACTCTCCCAAATGGCTCTTCCCAAACTTTTCATCACTTTTCATACTTCTTGTGGCTTCCCTTCCCCCTACCCTTTAAGATGAAAAACTTGGCTCATATTTTACAGAAAAAATTGAGGCCATTCACCAAGATATCCCTCTTCCTCATTTCATATCACTCATATGTCTTTTGGGATAGCCCCATCTCTTCCTTCACCCTTATTTCACATGATTCAGGTGGCCTTACTCCTTACCAAGGCTAATCCCTCTATCTGTTCAAATAATCCCACTCCATCCTGTCTCCTCCAACAGATTGTTCCCTCTGTCATCCTTACTTTTTCACTTCTTTTCAGTCTCTGCCTACTGGTTCATTCACTACTGCCTACTAACATGCCCATGTCACTTCCATTTTCAAAAAACTCTCACTTTATCCTCCCAACTCCAATAATTTTCATCCTTTATCTCTTCTGCCATTTGGGGTTAACCTCTTGAAAAGGTCATCTACAAGAGGTTGTTTCATTTCCTCTCCCCTCACTCGCTTCATAAACCTTTGCCATCCAGCTTCTGAACTCATTCTACCAAAACTGCTCTCCCCAAAGTTACCAAGCCTTCTTAGTTGGCAAATCCAATGTTCTTTTCTTAATCCTCATTCTCCTTGACCTCTCTGCAGCCTTTGGCACTGTTAATCACTCTCTTCTTGATGCTCTCTAGGTTTTGAGGATACAACTCCCTCCTCTTTCTTTTTCTACCTACCTGACTGCTCCTTCTTAGTATCCTTTGCCGGATCCTAACCTAGATCACCACCTCTAACCATAAGTGTTCCACAGGTTTTATCCTAGGCCCTCTTCTCTTCTCCCTCTATACTACTTCACTTGGTGATCTCATCTTCTTCCATGGATTTAACTGCCTTCTCTATGCTGATAATTCTTAAATCTAACAGCCCTAATCTCTGCTGACCTACCATCGTGCATCTCCACCTGACTTTTAGAGATCTCAAACTAGGGGTCTAGGAGACATCTTAAACTCAACATGTCTGAAGTTGTACTTTACCTCTCCCCCTAAATCTTCCCCACACACTTTCCCTGTTACTGTAGAGGGCGACAGCAATCTCCCAGTGCCTTAGGTTCCCAGATTAGGGGTCATCCTTGACTTCTTGCTGTCTCTCACCCTACACATCCAATCTGTTGCTAAGGCATATCATTTTTACTTTTGCAACATTTCTTCAATACATTCTTCTTCTACTGACTTTTACTGACAATCAAAGAAATCAAAGGAAAAAATAGTTACCTGATGGGCCAGAATATAGATATTATGTCCAACATCTTTTGGTGAAATGCCATCATCTCCACGATCATCTTCATGGTCACATTCTAAACCCTGGTTATAGGCATTCTTCATGACATCCACCTTTCAAGGAAGTCAATATTGTGAATAAATATAATGGATAGGAACATAAAATGAAATTTATTTTAAACTGTTTACAAGGAGTGATTCCAAATCTTGAGGTGCCAGTTCCTGGCATAAAGTAAATGCTTAATAATGTATGTTGACTTGACGAGTGATGTAAAAACAAGCTGCAATTCTATCTGCACACTTCAACTACTAAAGGCCATTTTTAACCTATAGAAAAGTAGTCATGATGTAAGGAAATAGTGTGGCTATTGCTCATACCTAGTCCTATTAGCAGAAGGTTCTAATCGACTATACACAGAACCAAATATTTTAAGAGGAAAAGGTGATAAGTATTTATATAGCATCTACTATGTGCCAAGCAGTGTCCTAAGGACTTTTTACAAATACTATATCATTTGATGCTCACAACAATCCAGCAATGTAGGTGATATTATTGTTTCTTTTTACATTAAGAAAACTGTGGCAGAGGTTAAATGAGTTGTCCAAGGTAACACAGTAAGTATGAAACTCAAGTCTTCCTGATTCCAGGCTTAACCTGGAAACTAAGTACTGTTCCAAGTGATATTTAAGACACTTGGTGCCACTAAATTCAAATGACTTACAGTAACATTTGTCAGGCATGAAGTCCATTTAATATGCCACCTAGAAATACTGGTGGCTACTGATAATACTCTGTTTTGGCAGTTCTGAGAAGAGATTTTCTGTCAGCAGCAAAAAGTCAAGGGATAACAAGTAGGCCACTTGACCTGTATAATTGTCTTAGGATACCTATAAATTAGTTGAGTTACATTAAACAAATATTTATTAAGTACCTATAAAGTGCAAGGCATTGTTCTAGAAAATGGAAATACAGCAAAGATTAAATGAGACAATCTGCCCTCAAAGCAGATATAATCTAATAGGAAAAGATAACATGTACACAAATATCCCTAATACTTTTTCAAAAGAGCTATCATTTTATCAGTATATTTACCTTCAACTCCTCAATGACACATATAGTTAACTCTTCCATGTCTTAGCAGAAAGTTTTCACAAATTCCTATAGCTGATAATAAGCCTCTCTGTATTTAGGTAGATTGATTCCCCAAAGACAAAACACAATTATTGCTGGATAATTTTCTGGTATACATATATATATATATATATATATATATATATATATATATATATATATATGCCAGGATTTGAGACAGACTGGAATTAGTTTCAAGAACTAGGCTGCCCTAACTATGCACTTCAATTTTCCTTCTAGCTAAGAATCTCATAATGTTTAACTACTGAAATGGTACTACTCTTTTCATTTCTTCACAGAGTTGATGCAAATGCAATATATTTGAGGGCAAACATTTCTGATACTCTCAAAAATGCTAATATCAAATTCAAGTAGATATTTTTTTTCGCCAGAAAAGAATTAGAAAACAGGTAAATAGTATTTGATAATTTAGTTAGAAAACTATTATAGAAAAGCATAAAATGAATAAAAATAATGAAGTCATAAAGGCTGAAATCATGAGTGCTCATGCCTTTAAAGTGTTTTGCATGAATTAGTACTCTCTTGACATGATACAGAATTGAATAGCACTATTATAAGCAAACAGACCTTCCAAAACCTTGTATTTGTTTTTAAAGCCATTCCTTTTATCCCAATCAAGACTATCATGGATGTTCAAAAGTTTTCTTACCAGTTCCCTTGGTCTCATGTTAAAAAGAATCCTCTCAGCATTCTCACTGTCGTGTCTGCTTTCCATAATCGCGAGCAACAGCTTAGAGGCATTGTTCTAGAGATACAGACCAAGTGAATGCAAATTTTAAAACTATTTCATGGATTAATGATTCTCTGCAACTGTATTAATTGAGGCTGTGAAGAGCAATATTTTTTATCTGAAAAAACTTTAAACTGCTCATTTCTTTTGTCTTACTTGCATTTTTAAATAGCAATTTTCACATTAATGGCAATATAAAGTGAAAGTAACAAACTGGGAAACATTATGAAAGATATTTTAAATATTGAAGAAATGTGATTCAAATACAAAATTGGCTTTCTATAATGCATACAAATGAAATATACTTCCTTTTACAATGCTATTTTCTAAGTAGTAGCTTTTGTGACTCCTTTTTATTATGACAATAAAATTAATAAGTAATTATAAAGAGTTTTATGGAAAAGATATGCAAAGTGATCTTTTAAAAAGTTAACTATAATTATATATACATTTATGTACATATATTTATGTATATACATATATGTATACGTATATGCATATTATATATACATATATTATATATTCATTAATGTTCTAAGTCATCTTGAACTCATGGAGTAGAAAATAAAATTGATCGTGATTGTTAACATGATGGTTATCTCAAGGAGTTATCACAAACATTAAGTAATTTTGACACTGGGGGTGGCTAGGTGGTGCAGTGAATACAGCACCAGCCCTGGATTCAAAAGGACCTGAGTTCATATATGGCCTCAGACACTTGACACACTTACTAGCCATGTGACCTTGGGCAAGTCACTTAACCCCAAGTGCCCTGCCTTACCCCCCAAAAAATATGCAAAAAAATTTGACATTTCAGTTAAATAGTCAATGAGTTTGCCTAATCAGAAACTGAAATAGCCCTTATATTTCTTTTTATTTTACATATTTGTTTATGGATGTCTTATGAGTCAAACCTTCTAGTTGGAAATTTCAGAATGTAGCAGGTATACACAGTTCCCTGGAAACTGACTGGGAGAAATAAATCATTAGGAAATTAAGGAAAATGGCAAATAATGTATGAGTATACACTTCCCTAAATCTCCCCCAGGTTTTCTTTTTCCTTCCCATCTTATATGCCTTTCTTTCCATGCTGCCAGGTAGCCACTGATGGTCACTTTTTGTTCACTGTTTACTGCTTAGTGTGGCATCTACTGTGGCCATGTCCCAAGTAGGAAATATCAAAAGACACGATGGAACAGATCCTGGAAAACTATTGTCTGGGAAGCAATGCAGAGCTCAACGTTTCCATGACAAGACTGACCACTGTTCTCAGTGTAACAGAAGAAACCAGACTGCCAGCAGCTGTAAAACCTCAACTGATAGTGACATTAACAGAAAGGCCAATCCAAACCACCTGAGACTTTTCCTCTTCTTTTCTGATTGGATTGTAGAGAAGCAGCTAGTGCTGTGTAAACCAGCAACTCCTCCTCCTAATCCTTTAATTACCAAGAAAAAGTTGGAGGAAGAAAAATATGAGTGGGCCAAAAAATTTCTTCAGTTTTGTTATGCAAGAATGCCTTTGAATTTATTTACTTTGCTGTGTTCTTTAATAAACCACAAAAAAACACTAAGAAGTTAATCACTTTTGTCTTATGAATGAGACTGGTCAATGAAGAGTAAGAGACTTCCCAAGTGTGGGGTAAGGGGCAGAGCAAAGGAGAAAGCCATACAGAAATATCTCTTAATTCTCATATTTCAGAATAACATTTCATTCCTTTTTCTGTAAACTAAATGTTGAACCCAACTAGCAAAGGCAATTAAACCAACCAAACTATATCCACAGGAGGAGAGAGCTTAGGACTTGCAGCCAGCACCCTCTGGTGAGTAGTGAGAGGAAAGCAGACTTTGCAAATAATTGCACATGCACACATTAAGATATTCTCTGATAAAACATGACTGATTATATAAATGTAGTGATTCTAGGTGGACAAATCCAATATTATATTCCCTTGCCAGTTGATTTTCTGTTTTTTTTTTGCAACAGCAGAAAATAGGGCTATAAGGCAAGCATGGACTGATAGTGTAACATCACCAGTGCCACCTGCCACCAAGTACCTAGTTCACGCTATTGTCATCAAAGAGCTTATATTTATAGAGAACTCAAATGGAATAAAGAAAGGTCAAGTGTTTTAATATTCCAAGCAGGTAGGAAGTCACCTTTTTATACAATATTAAAATTGCAAATCAAGACTAGTTAAAACATTCCTCTAAAATAACATTTCTATAAAACACTCATAAGTGATGTAAACATTCTATCACAAATAAACACAAATATGATTGGAAGATGAGAGCAATAAGTTTAAATTGCCTTTAAACTGTCTGTATAAATCACTATAACCATTGTAAAAGTGAAAAAAATTCTAGTCAGTTTTATATTATGCAAATTTCTCTTCTGCGAACCATCCCCACATCCCTGAAATATAAAGAAGTTTTTACTTAAAACTGCTTTATTTTAACGTACTACATTCATTCAGAATCATTTCTGTGTCTAAGTATTGCCAGGTTAGATGATATAATATTAATGAAAATAAGAATAGGAACAATAAACTACCAGGAAGAATTCATGTGTTTGAGTTATTTCTGGAGAAGAGGTAATAGATTTGTGCTGGTTTATACATATTCCTTGTGACCAATGGCAAGCAGTCCAGTCTCTAAAGATGTAGGATGTGACATAGAAAAGACTGAAGCTAACTGTCCTCCATAAAAAGGCAGCATGGAAAAGGACAAGAACCACACTCAAAATCAGAAGGACTTAGAAATTATTTTAAAGATCAGTTTTTAAATATTACACAAATGAGGCAGAGCCAAGATGATGGAGAAAAAGCAGGAACTTGGCTGAGATCTCACCCCAACCACCCTCCAATGCCTGTAAAATATGATTCTAAATAAATTTTAGTGCTACAGAATGCACAAAGTGACAGAAACAAATCTCCCACTGTAGGCAGCCTGGCAGGCTGACAGGAAGGGTCTACGGCACCAAGCTAGGAGCCAAACACAGTCCCCATGAGCCACCTGGACCCAGACCCAAGGCGGCACTGACCAGAACCAGTGGCACAGAGCGGTCAGAGTAGATTTCAAGAGAGTGAATCACCAGCAGCTGTGGAAGTTTCCAGACTTCTCAATCCATAAACACCAAAGAGAAAGTAAAAGGTCAGTGTTGAACTCTGTTGGAAATGGAAGAAGAGCATGGTCTGGTCCCTGCCCCCAGGGTGAGGTGGCAAAATGCCTTGGCTGCAGCTGCTACAGCCTGGCTGCCTCTGGAGCTCCTGGCCTGCAGATCATAGGAGGACCAAGCAACCATTCAGATGGGAATTGCTTTTACTTTGACCTGCCTGGATCTGGGTCACAGTCTTGGGTGGTGGTCCTAGGATGTATGAACAGAGTGCCAGAGCTTGTTGGGGCTGCAGAGATAGCACCCTCCTAATAACTCTGACACCATTTGCAAAAACCCCAGCAATTTGGGACAGAGCTCTCTACACTCTCAAAGCAGAGTTCTACCATGACAAAGAGCTCAAAAGCCAAGTAATTAGCTGGCAAGATGAGGAAGCACAATAAGACCACAGAATCCTTTTTGGGGGACAAAAAGAGTCAAAATATGGAACAAGAAGAAGACGATGAAGTCAAAACTCCTGCATCAAAAGCTTCCAAGAAAAATATGAACTGGTTACAGGCCATGGAAGGGCTCAAGAAGGATTTTGGAAATCAAGTTAAGAGAAGTGAATAAAAACTTGGGAAGAGAAATGAGAATGATGCAAGGAAATCCTGAAAAGGGAGTCAACAGCCTGCTAAAGGAGACTCTGAAAAATACTGAAAAAAATAACACCTTAAAAAATAGACTAACTCAAATGGCAAAAGAAGTCCAAAAAGTCAATGAGGAGAAGAATGCCTTAAAATTCCAAATTTTCCAGATAGAAAAGGAATTTCAAAAACTCACTGAAGAGAATAATTCCTTCAAAATTAGACTGGAGCAAATGGAAGCTAATGACTTTATGGAAAATCAAGATACCGTAAAACAGATCCAAACAAATGAAAAAATAGAAGGCAACGTGAAAAATATCTCATTGGAAAAACCACTGACCTGGAAAATAGATCCAGGAGAGATCATTTAAAAATTATTTGACTACCAGAAAGCCATGATCCAAAAGAGCCTAGAAATCATCCTTCAATAAATTATCAAGTAAAATTGCCCTGATAGTCTAGAATCAGAGGGAAAAATAGAAATGGAAAGAATTCACTGATCACCTCTTGAAAAAGACCCCAGAGCGGGCCAGTGCAGCATATGTGGCAGAGAGCAGGCCAGTGTGGCAGCAAGTTGATCCACCAATAGCAAGAGCCATTCCCAGGCCTATCAACACAGTGCTGGAATCTGTCAGAGCTGGGTAAGAGACAAATGCAGGGCCTGTGGCAATGACAGCAGCTACTCATGGGACTATCAAGCCACAGCCTAGAAATTGTAAAAGCACCTATCTGAAATTCCAGGCACCAGGATGGCAGAATGAACCCCAACTGCTCCAATCTCTACCATCTCTGACCCTGAAAACACAGAAATTATTGCCCCAGAGCAAAATTGTAAAATACTGAAGGCTTAGTAGTCCTAAAGGAAGGGTATGGTTAAGGCCTTGACTTAAAAGGGGTAAAAAAGAGATTGCAAAGACAAAGATTCTAGAAACCTATTATTGCAAGCAGGAGGAACCAAATTCAGAAGGAGATAACATTGACTCCACACCCACAGCTGAAGTAACAGAGAATAGGAACTGGTTACAAGCCCAGAAAGCATTCTTAGAAGAGTTCAAAAAGTACTTTGAAGACCAAATTGGAGAGGTAGAAGATAAAATAACTAATTCTTTTAAAATAAAAATTCTGAAAACAGAAAAACTTTTCAATGAAGAAAGCAGCTCCTTAAAAAGAAAAACGTGTGAACTAAAAATGAAATCTGAACATATGGAAAGAGAGCTTCATAAAACAAGGAAAATAATTCACTAAAAATTAGAATCAGCCAAACTGAAGGTAATGACTCTATGAGGCACCAAGAATCAGTTAAATAAAACATCAAGAATGAAAAAATAGAAAAAGAGGTAAAAAAAAATTTCAATGGAAAAATCACTGACCCAGAAAACAGAGAGAAATTGAACAAGCCATCAGTGAACTCCCTAGGAAAAAATCTCCAGGGCCAGATGGATTTACTAGTGAATTCTATAAAACATTTACAGAACAACTGATCCCTATACTACAAACTATTTGGGAAAAATCAGCAAAGGAGTCCTACCAAACTTTTTTTATGACACAAATATGGCATTGATACCTAAATCAGGAAGAGACAAAACAGAGAAAGAAAATTATAGACCAATTTCCCTCATGAATATACATGCAAAAAATGTAAATAAAATATTAGCAAAAATACTACAGCACCTTATGATAAGAATAATACACTTTGATCAGATAGGATTTATTCCAGGAATGCAATGACGGTTCAATATTAGGAAAAACCATCAGTATAATTGATCACATCAACAATAAAGCTAGCAGAAACCATATGATTATCTCAATAGATACAAAAAAAGGCCTTTTGACAAAATACAACATCCATTCCTATTAAAAACACTAGAAAGTATAGAAATAAATTAATTCTTCTTTAAAATAATAGGCAGCATCTATTTAAAGCCATTAGCAAGTATTATATGTAATGGGAATAAACTAGGAGCATTTCCAATAAGATCAGGCTTGTGAAACAAGGATGTCCACGGTCACCCCTCTTCTTCAATCTGGTACTAGAAATGTTAGCAGTAGCAATTAGAGAAGAAAAAGAAATTGAAGGAATCAAATTAGGCAAAGAAGAGACTAAGTTATCAATCTTTGCAGATGATATGATGATATACTTAGAGCAGTGGTTCTCAACCTTCCTAATTCTGCGACCCTTTAATATTCATATGTGGGTGCATCTGCATGTGGGCAGACCCACCTGGAGAGGAATAGAAGAATGGTGTCTCTGTTCCTAAGGCCATGAGAAATATGTGTTTCCTGATGGTCTTAGGAGACCCCTGTGAAACAGATGGTCGTTCAACCCCCAAAGGGGTTGAACCAAAAGGTCATGACCCACAGGTTGAGAACCACTGACTTACATAATCCTAGAGAATCAAGCAAAAAACTACATGAGGCAATAAATAAATTCGGCAAAGTTGTGGATATAAAATAAACCCACATAAATCCTTAGCATTCCTATACATTTCTAATGAAACCCAACAGCAAGAGATAGAAAGAGAAATCCCACTTAAAGTTACTGTAGACAATATAAAATATTTGGGAATCTACCTGCCAAAATAAACCCAGGATATATATGAACACAACTACAAAACACTTCACACAAATAATGTCAGAACTAACTGGAAATACATAAATTGCTCGTGACTAGGTTGAGCTAACATAATAAAAATGACAATTTTACCTAAATTAAGTTACATATTTAGTTCCATACCAATCAATCTACCAAAAAATACTTCACAGAACTAGAAAAAAATAGTGATAAAATTCATTTAGAAGAACAAAATGTCTAGAATATCAAGGGAACTAATGAAAAGAAACGCTAGGGAATGTGGTCTAACGAGACCAGATTTTAATCTGTATTATAAAGCATCAGTCATCAAAGCTACTTGGTACTAGCTGAGGAATAGAGTAGTGGATCAATGGAATAGATTGGGTACATGAGACTCAGCAGTCAATGACTACAGTAATCTATTGTTTGATCAATCCAAAGGCCTCAGTTTTTAGGATAAGAATGCACTATTTGACAAAAACTGCTGGGAAAACTGGAATATAGTATGGCAGAAACTGGGTGTTTACCATTACCTAACACAGTATACCAAAATCAAGACTAAATGGGTAAACAATCTAGGTATAAAGACTGATATTGTAAGCAATCTGGGGAAGCAAGGAATAAGGTACCTGTCAAATTTATGGAGAAGGAAAGACTTTATGACCAAGGAAGAGTTAGAGAGCATTATATAATGCAAAATGAATAATTTTTATTACATCACATTGAAAAATTTCTACACAAAGAAAACCAATATAATTAAGATTAAGAGGGAAGTGGGAAACTGGGAAAGAATTTTGATAACCAGTGTCTCTGATAATGGCCTCATTTCTAAAATATACAAGGAATTAAGTAAAATTTATAAGAATACAAGTCATTCTCCAATTGATAAATGGTCAAAGGATGTAAACAGGCAGTTTTCAGAGGAAGAAATTAAAGATATCTATAAACATATGAAAAAATGCTCTAAATCACTATTGATTAGAGAAATGCAAATCAAAACAACTCTGAGACACTACATCTCACCAGTCAGATTGGCTAAGATGACAAAACAGGAAAATGACAAATGCTGAAGAGGATGTGGAAAAACTGGAACACTAATGCATTGCTGGTGGAGCTGTGAATGGATTCAACCATTCTGGAGAGCAATCTGGAACTATGCCCAAAGGGCTATAAATAATTCCATACCCTTTAACCCAGTAATACCACTTCTAGGGTTGTATCCCAAAGAGATCATAGACATAAGAGGAAGACCTGTATGTACAAAAATATTTCTAGCAGCTCTTTTTGTGGTATCAAAGAATTGATAATTAAGGGGATACCCATCAATTGGGGAATGGCTAAACAAGTTGTGGTATATGAATGTAATGGAATATTATTGTGCTATAAGAAATGAGGAACAGACAGACTTCATATTTACCTGCAGAGACTTATACAAACTGATGCTGAGTGAGAAGAGCAGAACCAGGAAAAATTTGTACACAATTACAGACACAACATATGTGTGATGATTAACTTTGATAGACTGGACTCTTTTCAGCAATGCAAGGTTATAAGACAACTCCAAAAGACTCATGATGGAAAAATATGTCTACATTCAGAGAAAGGACTAGAGAGAACAGAGTTTGAATGCAGATTGAAGTGAACTACCTGCTCTTTTTTTCTTGTTTGGTTTTGTTTCCTCTTTCCCATTGTTCATTTTATTGGTTACAATCCTTCTTCACAACCTGACTAATTTCTAATGTGAAAGTATTTGCAGATCCTACACTTGATTGCATGCTGCTGGCTGGGGGTTAGAGGGAAGGAAGAAAGAAGGAGAGAAAATTTGAAACTCAAGGGAATGTGGAACTATATCTTGTAAATGAAAAGTAAACAAACAAATTAATAAAGATAAAATTTGACTTTAAAAAAAAGAAAGAAGAAAAAGATTACAAAAATAAAAGTCCTAGGAATATGATAGCCAAATTCCTGAGTTCCCAGGTCAAGGAGAAAATATTACAAGCTGTCAGGAAGAAACAATTTGAGTATTGTGGAAACACAATCAGGATAACACAAGATCTAGCAGCTTCAACATTAAGGGATCAAAGGTCTTGGAATATGATATTCTAGAAGTCAAAGGAGCTAGAATTAAAACCAAGAATCACCTACCTAGCAAAACTGAGTATAATGCTTCAGGGGAAAATATGGTCATTGAGTGAAATAAAGGACTTTCAAGTATTCTTGTTGAAAAAACCAGAACTGAAACGAAAATTTGACTTTCAAATACAAGAATCAAGAGAAGCATGAGAAGGTAAACAGGAAAAAGAAATAATAAGGAACCTATTAAAGTTGAACTATTTACATTCCTACATGGAAAAATGATCTTTGTAACTCATGAGATTTTTCTCATCATGAGGATATTTGGAAGAAACTGCATGTGCATGTGCATGTACGTGTGTGTGTGTATGTGTGTGTAAAAAAGAGAGCAGATTGGGGGAAGAGATATTCAGCAGGCTAGATATCTTGGGGATCGGGATAGGGGAAAGACAGGGAGAAAATTTGTAACTCAAAATCTTGTGGAAATGAAGGTTGAAAACTAAAAAATAAATGAAAGATAAAAAAATTTTACACAAAGGATCTGTGATTTTGTCCAAAGGGGGGGGGTACACTCAAAGTAGGGACTTTCCACCAAGACAACCATTCTATAAGTCTTAAATTGTTACTTAAAGTACATTGATAATAAGTGACTTGTCCAGGGTCATTAAGCTCTTCATTATTAGGGGCAGGCTTTTAAACCAAGCTTTCCTAACTCCAGGCACAGGACTCCATTCACTATAACATGTTGCATCTACTTAAAATTAAAATTGTTTTTAGTTTTAAGTAGATTAAGTAAAAACTTTAAATTAAATAAAAAAATTTAATAATAAAATTGTACTTATAACACAAGTATAAGCACTATGGATGCACTAAGTTATCTAGAGATAAAAGACCTCAGAAGTAAATATTATTAGGAAAAATGTCATATTTGTGAAGGGTTGACAAGAATGATCCAAGGCAGAAGTTTGGCAGGGTGCACTGGTGAAATGATAATGTCTTAACATGTAGGATTGCCACTACTTCAGAGTATTTTTATTATGATTGTTTGTGAAACCCTAAACATTTATAAATACAAATCATGTTATTAAACACTTCTTATCTCACAACTCTACATTTTGATAAATATAATGGTTATAACCTTAAAGGACCGTTTAAAAAAGTATTTACTCTAATTATATGGAAAATTATATTTTATAAATTGTAAATTCAATCTAAAAACTTTCTACTGTAGGTATACCTCTTTTGTGTAATAAGTATATTTCTGAAAAAAAGAAATATGTATTCAGTATAGATACTCCTATATGTCATTTTGAACTGACATATTTTTCAATATTTCACAAAAGATTTTCTGCAAGGTGCCATCATGGTATGAAGGCAACTTTTGTTTATCAAAAGTTTTTACCAGTAAAATACAAGCTGTCAACATTTTGAGTATCATCCAACTATAGATTACATCTGTTATCTATCTATTTGAGTGAGGATCAGTCAAAAAGTTAATAGAAATTTACTGTATGAAGGTAGATCATCAGATTATTAACTTTTTCAGTCATAGTAACTCATAAAGATCTACTTTGGCATAGAGGGGATGTGATCAGCCTTAGTGGATAGATTTCCTATTACTAATTTAAGCACAGATCTATGAGGTCTTGAAGTATATTGTTCAATGTTTTCTCTATTTACCTTGTGATAATTAAAATATTTCAAGGTATGGAGCTATTGAAGTATATAATAGACTGGGCAATTATAAAACCACTGTCCATGATTTCTTTATACACTTAATTTTAAAGTGAAATGTAAAGCTTCTACTAAGAACCTAAATTAAGTTGCATATTACAGAAGTACAAGTTGTCAATTAATTAAATCATGGTGATAATGAGATCAAAGATATGAGTTAAGTCTTTGTGTGAGTCAACTTCAACCTATTCACTAATCATAGGACCACTGATTTAAAAGTTGGAAAGAACATTTAACCCAAGCCTCTTGTTTATCACAAGAGGAAACAAAGGCTAAGATAGGTTAGATGTCTTTCTCAAAGTCGTCTAGCTGACAGGACTGCAAGCAAGTTGCATACAAGTCCAAATCTTCTAATTGCAAATTCATTATTCCTTACACAATACATACCTCACTTACTAATGAAGATGGGTAGCGATTAGAGTTAAAAGGTTTGTTAAAATTCCCTCATTTTACAGATGGAGAAGAAAGATGAAGGGACTTTACATAGTAAAATTAAGTCAGTGACCTCCACATGATCTCAGATATGGTATTCAAAGCCTGGCCTCTCTGGTACTCTTCCAATACTACCCCCCTAGTTAAATTACAAAAGTGTGTGTTTTTGTTGATGTTCAGTCATTTTCAGTTTTGTACAATTCTTCATGACCCCATTTGAGGTTTTCTTGGTAAAGATACTAGAATGGTTTGCCGTTTCCTTCTCCAACTCATTTTACAGATGAGGAAACTGAGATCAACAAGGTTAAGTCACTTGCCCAGGGTCCTACATCTAATAAGTGTCTGAGGTCAAATCTGAACTAAGGAAGGTGAGTATTCTTAAATCCAGGTCCAGCACTCAATTATCTGTGCCAACTGGCTGCCCTAAAGTATGTATACCTTATTTTAGATTCATTACTTTTATTATGTGGAAAAAAACAACTTCCTACTTAGAGGGTTAGTAAAATTTTTACATATGAAAGAGGCTACATCAGGGATGTGGAAACTGCAGCCTTAAGCCACAAGTAGCCCTCTAGGTCCTCAAGTGCCACCCTTTGACTGAATCCAAACTTCACAGAACAAATCACCTTAATAAAAGAATTTGTTCTGTAAAACTTGGACTCAGTCAAAAGACCGCACCTAAAGACCTAGAAGTCCATGTATGTGGCCTTGAGACCACAGGCTCCCCAACCCCTGGTCTATATAGTGTGGCCTTTGGGGATTTACTTTGTTTATCTAAAACATAAATTCCTAAATATGAATACATGGCTTCTCATGCACATTCATTTGTATAGTCTCAACAATCAGATAAAGAAAAAATATTATTTACTCTGCTACTTAAGTCATCATCGAACCTGCTGCTGGCAAGTGTTGTAATGGCTTACTTTAAAGATATATTTGGAAAGTCAATGTGTAAAATTACTAATGGTATTTGGGATGAATGTGATCTAAAATGAAAGACAGCAACTCGATTGGAAGTAGAGAGTGATCAAACTAAAACAAAGTACTTTTACACATTCTAATTAATGATGATATAGTTGATATTAGACTTGACAATCTAAGTGAAAAGATTAAAGGATCGGTTAATGTTTGGGTGCCTTGCTCTTCTCTACATAATTAAATAAAAAATATAAAAACAAGGGGAGTGGAGAAGTATAGAGTGACTTCTAGAATGAACCTAAATAAAACATCATCAAAATGAACATTGCTTCAAATTTTACGTGATGTTAACAGCCGTTTACATATTGTACTTTGGTTATTTCTATCAATCTTGTAGCTGAAAATATACTAATACTTGACTTTTTGCAACACATGAAAAGTGTAGCACCTATTTTTTAAGAAAAGATTTATTATTGTTTTTTATTTTAACATCATAGTCATTCCTGTATATATTCTCCTCAGCAATTTCCCTAACCACCCACACCCACTACCAGTAAAACATCTCCTCTAACAACAATGAAAAAAGTTAAGCAAAATCATTTAACATAGTGACTACATCCAACAGCATAAGCAACATTCTACCCCCATAGTCTCCCTACCTCTCCAACGAAAGGAAAGAGGTACATTTATTCCTCTCTTATCTGGGGGCAAGTATGATCATTATAATTATACAATATTCAATTTTTTTTTCATTTGTGTGGTGGTATTGGGTATGCTATTTTTCTAGTTTTATTTCCTTCTCCCTACCTAAGATCCTACAATTCTTCCAATTTTCTCCATATTTATTACATTTATCATTCTTATAGCACGATAATATTTCATTACATTCATATACTCCAACTTGTTTAGCCATTCCCTAATAGATGAGCACTCACTTTGTTTCCCATTCGTTGCTACAACAAAATATTCCTTTATATTTGGCATGGTAACAAAGGAAATAAATTTCTATATTTCACCTTCTGGAAGTATAAACCAGGAGTGGAATCTCTATATCATAGGATATGAACAGTTTAGTCCCCTTTTTTGCATCATTTTAAATTGCTTTTCAGAATATATATAGAATTCACAGCTCCACCAACAGTTTAGTGTAATTGTCTGCCCTCATTCTCTTCAATTTGGATGATTTATATCTCTTCTCTTTACCAATTTGCTAGGGGAGGTGCAAGTTCAGAGTTATTTTCATTTGTAGTTCTGTTATTTGTGATTTGTAATAATTTTTTCATATAGTAATGTTTTATAATTTATCTTTTGAGAATTGATTGTTAACTTCCTTTGATCATTCATCTATTAGAAAATGGATTTTGTGGACCTAAACTTTCCATGATAATTTATATTTAGAATTCCTTTTTTCTTTACTAAGTATAAGGTTTTCAATACCTTTAGCTGAAGCACCAAATCCATGCGATATTTTCCAAGAGGGTTTATGTCATTCAGTATCAGTGCAATGATGATATCAATGCCATTAGATTCATGGGTAGCAATACAAGTCTAGGAAACAAAATGTTTAAGAAAGAACATTCACTTTTCAATATAGTGATACTCTAAGCAACATATAAGACAGAATCTCTAAAGAGGTAGTGTGGTATAGTCAATAAAAAACAAGGCTTTGAGCCAGGAAGACATGGGTTCAATTTCTGCCTCTCATATATAATGGGCACATACTCTGGGCAAGTCACTTTACTTTTCAATGCTCTGGGCAACACTTTTAAGATGATAAATTCCAGAGAAGAAACTCACCTTCTGTGGTAGAGAGAATGTCCTGATTTGTGAGTTCTCTGCACCACTGAAATTGCAGATCTAGTCCCTATGAAATCTAAAAGCCCTAGTTTACTCTATGTTCTATAGACACCATTTTTGAAAGAAAGCTGTATGGAATTTCAAAGCTGAAAAACTGATAAAATATTCTCTCAACAAATATTTTAAGTTACTATACTAAAACTATATAGAATTAATGTTCTTTCACAGAACTTTTAGGAACTTAAACATAAGAAGTATTCAAATTTAAATAGACTATGTGATAGATAGTGGCACTTAGCTTCAAGGTATGTTAGATATTATAGTTAAACATTTTATATCAAGAGAGAGACTATGTAAGTATGCACATGATCTGACCTACTATATGACTGAATCCATGATATTCTGCATCTCCTCACCATAAAGTTTTTGTTAAATTGAAAATAAATAGTGTTCTTATGGTTTTTGCTTTTTAGTTTAGTTTGGTGTTTTTTGTTTGGGGTTGGAATTTGGGGATTTTTTTCAGGTTGTTTTTGTTTTTGTTTGGTTTTTTTGTATTAGTTGTATCAGAAAATTAAACAGAGAAAATGCCAGGTAAAACTCCAGACTTCTTTTGGGAGTTATATGTACACAACATTGACAAAGATTTTACCCAGTATATATGCAATAGTAATTGCTATATTCAGGTTCTTTTTATGATAAAACCTTTTCATTTTTTCTTATGTTTCCAAAATTCAGTGTTTGCTCTTAGAAGTTCCTCTTCTAATTTTTATGTTTTCACAAAAACCTCTGAAAAGTCTTCAAAGACATTTTGGTGCAAGATCACATCTCAGAGTTCTATATTCATTATAATAACTAAAATGCTTATGTGCATTCTGAATTCTCTGGGTACAGGTCCAGGTGTCATGAGATCATTCTATCACCTTTTCTTTCCTTCCCCTGAGTGTACCTTCTGTACTCTTACAGTAAATCCTTGATATCTGACTAGAGACATGAATCAGGGCCACTCATTTTGGAAGAAAGGCTAAATTTTGCATTGGAGGAACACTGTAGGATACACAAAGTATCTAATTCAAAGAGCCAAAGACCACCTGCTCGAAATTTTTTAGAAAGAACCATAAAAAATAAAAGCAAAGAAAGATAAACAAAACTTGCTCCTCCCAAATGATTTATTTTTTATCTGACACTGGTTCATAGGAATTTTCCTTTAAAGCCAAATTAAAAAGTAATATGGTAAAGCATTCATTTGTCTATAATTGAGTATTTTCATGTTCAGATATGAAAGGGGAAAAGTCTGATGAGGCCAACAGAAAGAAAGACCACTTTTGAAAGCACACAAATAAATTATTTGTTCAGTAACTTGCTCCTTTAGTTCATAAGTCAGGCAAAAAATTTAGTTACCTGATTTTCATGGCATGGTCCTTGGCAATATTCAGTTAAACTCTCCAGGGTCTGGTTGACTAGAGATACATTCCTCTCATTGATATACAATCCCAACAGACCCAGCCCTCCAGTCGTACTTCCACAAATGCAATCTAAGAACTGAAGAGTCTCACAAACAAGGTTATAATTTGTTTTGTTGTTCTGATTCCTCAAGAAATTCTGAAATCAAAGTAAGACAGGAATCATGCTCACATTAGTTTTCATTTCTCCATATTCTATTTACCTCAAAAAGCATCAACATAGCAGAGATGCATCAAATGGTTAACTATTCAGGAGTATCTAAATATATTAAATTTCTACAAAGTTTTGCCTCAAATGTTGTTTAATCTTTCTTATACTCTTAGAATAAGTATTTCTAAATGTCACCATTCCCAAAATTTGCAGAGAACATAATTTGGAAGAGACGTTTCTAGGCCAGAATTTCCCAGAAATGTTCTGCTTGATGTGGGTTCCATGAGAAAATTTTAGTGCTAGCAATATTTTTCCCCTCTAAAATATTAAATTAAAATTATCTATTGTCAGATATGTCTATTAGATAGCATTTACCAGTAGAAAAATAGGTTTAGTTTTATCTATTTTGCTCTGAAATTTCCCTGGCCCATTTTTTTTATTTCACAGGCATACTGAATTTATGGATTCTGCCAAAATTTTTAAAATCCTGAATTATTCTATGGTCAAATTAGTTCTAATCTAGGTTAAAGAAAGGGAAATACACTATTGACAGCTGTTTTTACTAATTCATTTCTTAAAAATTTTATTTTGAGGTCCCTTCTTTTCACTCCCACCTAAAGGGAAACCATTCATACTAGTTCATTAAGAAAGCTTTCTCTTTTCTCAACATAAACAAGCTGGATCGGGTTCTTTGAACATTTAGATCACTTTCCAGTTTTTACTCACATTTAAATTACTAAAACTGTATATTCTAGTCTAAGATTTTAAAAGCAAAATACAATCCATTTATTGGATTAGATCATTGGATATCATACCTGTAGTTCTCGGTTGTGATTCTCACAAAGCAATTGAAGAAATCTCAGAATTGGTTGCATAATTGCAATAGTAGGGGTCATTGTTACTTCATCAGCACACTTTTCATCTGTATTTCCAGCATCTGTTCCCATGCACATGAGATCTATTTCTGGATCCATTTCTCTTCTATATACACAGTATGCTTTGGATGTCGCTGAAGATGCTTCTGTTAACTGCCCCTTCATTCCCTCTTTTAAATGCAAAGATGGATCTCTTACTGAAAACAAAATAATTCTCTTATTCTTACTGGAATAATTTCACCTTACATATTGAAAAGAGAAAAACATATTAAAAACAAGAAAATTATCATGGTACTTATTTTCTTCAAAAACAAAAATCAATTGAAATTCAAATGGAACACAAATTATAAATATAAACTACTGGTTCTCCAAGTTGAAAAAGGCTCAATATTCCCATGTTATATATGTTAACAGAGATATATAAAAATAAACAGAAAAATAAAATATGGCAAACTTCAAAACATGAATTGTTTTTGTTTTTAATATCATTTCCTTCCTCCATATTACCTCAAATAACAAAAGCCTTTTTAGTAGAGTATAGAAATTATCATTGCTGTTCCTAAAAACCAGAAATTCTGACTTTCACAGGTTTATTAAGAGGTTTAAATATGAAGTGATTAAAAATGATTATTTGAAATATGGCATATATTATTTATATTTTAATATGCTATATAATGTTCCTATCACTAGCATCTGTAATAATGGTATCTTTTCTCAAATTTAGCTACACAGAACTAATTCAAATGTGCATTTCAGGAATATAATGATTCAACTGTGAATATTCTTGATTGCGTCGTTTTGCAAGATATGACCAAGATATGGATGATGAATAGGGATCTCTTTTAAAATGAACTCACTCTTTCCCCTCCCTTAAATACAATTACTCCCTTCTCCTGTTCCCCCAATATACACATGCACACACATATATAATAATTATATTATTATAATATACACATTACTAACTTATCTTTACCTCTCATTCTTGGACTAGATGCTATTGGATCATTGTCATCATCCTTCTTCTTGCTGCCTAAATCTATGGTATTCACCGTCACAGTTGATCGTATCTCTTTCTGTGCAGCCTTCATATGGTCATATAAGACTTTAAAAAACTTTTCAGATTTTTTTTGTTCATTCAATTGCTGGTAAGAAGAGTACTGCCAGAAAAAGAAGATAAACTTTAGGAAAAATACTTAGTGTTCATTCTTATAACAAAAGCATTGCAGAGAAAACTACACATATCGGATACTGGCAATAATTGTGTTACAAAGTGACATGTTTTTGCCAGTGTA
The DNA here is from genome assembly GCA_028646575.1 of Pseudocheirus occidentalis. Taxonomy (NCBI): domain Eukaryota; kingdom Metazoa; phylum Chordata; class Mammalia; order Diprotodontia; family Pseudocheiridae; genus Pseudocheirus; species Pseudocheirus occidentalis. The sequence goes on along the minus strand of CM053597.1, from coordinate 141,210,384 downwards.
AAGACTACCAACATCTTATATTTACTTGCTAATTATGTTGCTAATTATATATTATATTGCTATCTACTTTCTATCCAACTATATTGCTAGTAATTATTACTAATAGCATGTATTTAGAGTTTTCTTTTCACTTTTTTTATAATCATAAATTTGTATTTAAAAGATTGTCAAGGGCATCAAACACAATTATATACAATAAACATGATTCACATTCTATAAAATGCATCATTATGTTTTCCTCTTTATCTTAACCAAAAAGAATTTGTTAAATATTTATTTATACACTGAAGCCTTACTATCATGCCAACCCTGGGATATATGTATAGATTATTCCTCTTTCTCAAGGTTCTTTCAAAAGTCTGGTGTTAGTAGAAAAATAAATTTTTGATACAACACAGTCCCTGTCCTCATGAAACATAAAGTTTAAGGACAGGACATATAAAAACAACAACAACACACAATGATGCATGATCTATGAATTAAAGAGGGTTGGGGGGGTAGTTGTTTGTTTTTTATCCTATGTGAAGTCTAAGAAGGGAAAAGGTCATTACTGACAGGTAGAATCAAGAAAGCTTCATGGAGGAAGAAACATCTGAACTGGAAATTCATCCAATAAAGAAGAGCGAGGACAACATTCCAGACAAAAGGGATTACAAGAGTATTAAACACATAGGTGGCAAAGTACAGTATGCCTGGGGAGAAAGAGTACAGTGCACATAGTGGTATCTCAATAGCAACACACACTCGGAGGAAAGTAAGTTAGTAAACACTTTGTGCCAAGCTTTGTGAGAAACATTGGTGAGACAAACACAGACAATCTCTGACTTCAAGAAGCTTACATTCTAATGAGGGATGATAATATGGCAAGGAGGGAGAGAGAGAATGAAGGTACACAACAGGGGAATAGTTTTCAAGTCCAGAAGCCAGGAATAGTGCTGAGAGCAGAATGAAAGCTAGTTTAGGCCCTTCCACAAAACAGAGGCTTCAGGAGGAATTCACCAATGGGAGAAGGCATGTTTGTAGCGGAAATTTGCAGAGGGATCTTCCAAGTGTAAAGCAGCAATCAGAAGTTACAGGGAAAGGAGGGCACAGGATCTAAAGATATTTCCAGGAGAAGACAGGGCCCAGAGTATAGAAACTGACAGACAGCAACTGATGAACTTCCAACCTAACTCTGCTTTATGGTCAACAGTGTCATAGATTCTAGTTAATCTCTTTCTTAAGGCATATAAATTTTGAAACACTGTATAAGAAAAATAATTGAAATACTGAAGAAATTCAAGAACATCTAGTCCAATCATGTAATGCTTCCCTAAACCTTTTAGCATCTGGCAAAAGATAGGGGAGAAAAGGGATGTTGTATGCTTAGCCAATAGCTGGAAGGAGCTCGGTTATAAAGGAGGGAAGTTAAAGGACTTGAATTCAAAAGAAGTGAACTAACCTTCTGGACAAATCACTTCTGCCCCATCCACAAAAATTAGTTACAAGACCAATTTAGCTTTTTTTTTTTCGTCCTTTACTCTGAGATTCTGAAAAGACCTGAGGGATGGGGGCCAGAAGGGAAGAAGGAATAACAAGAAACCCAAGATCAATTGTGCTCTCTACACGACCTTGGGCAAATCACAAGCCTGAGTTTCAGCTTCTTTATCTGTAAAATGAGGGTTAAGTCAGTGATCACTAGGTGTCCCTGACAACTAAATCTAGGATCTTAGGATAGTTTACACAATGAAGTTTTTCTGTTTTTTATAAGTAAGGGCACAGACTCAGAACGGATGAATGAATTTAAGACAGCACTTTTTTAGTAACTTATAAGAAAATAATGGAGCAAATTCCTTAACTTCTTTTGAACACAATGTATGAGAATTAATGATGAGTCAAACCGCAGGCTGTAGGTATAGTTGATAGGTGTATTTGTCAATGACAGCATTTAAGAGATACTCCTCCCACCTTGTCACACACACCTACACGCTCATCCATGCAATTGCTACAGATGGAAAAGTAAAAATCCAGTTACATATGTGGTATTGTCCCCATTAAATGGTGTGGAATCTCATCCCTGTTACATATGTAATGTGGCATAAAACCTAGACAGACAGACAGACACAGAGAGAGAGAGAGAGAGAAAGAGAGAAAGAAATAGAGAGAAAGAGAGATAGACAGACAGACCGACAGACAGACAGACAGACAGACAGACAGACAGACAGACAGATAGATAGATAGATAGATAGATAGGAAAATAAGCAAATAGGTATATAATAGTAATTGATGTTTTCTCAGTCACCTTTTGGGGGCAGTAATGCCTGAGGTTTTTTTTCCATGTCCTCAATATCCTCCCCTCTTTTGGATACCTTGAGACGGCCTCACATCCAGCATAGATCTCCATTCTATACAATTGGTCTACTTCAGTTATTTTCCCCAACTCTTCAGTAGCATTTCTATTTCTTCTACAAACATATCTAGAACTATGAGACTACTATACTTGGTAGTGAAAAATATTGCAACTCTTTTCTTTCATTCATGTTTTTCAGTCTTCTCAGTTTCTTCTTTAAATGCCCTCAAGATAACTTTTCATAGTCAGGCTCTTGCCAAGTTCCCTTTAAACTAGTTTTACCCTCCACTGTTTCCCTTTGTCTTATGAGGCAATACTGCTCATGATCCTCCTATCCTTTTCTGTAAGATTTTATAAAAGAGTTTATGTTTGAAATCAATAGTCTCCTTGATTTCCATATTTCTCTTCTTATCAAGTAAATTAAATGTATGCTTAATACAAAAGTTTTTAGGTTTCTTTAGTTTCCTAGTTATGGCAACTGATTTGTATCATTTAAATTTTTATGTGAAAATATTATAATTAGTGTCTCTACTCTTTCCTCCATCCATATCATATTTTTGTCATAAATAACCTAATAGATTGGAGTTGTTTTTAATTATATTCCATATCTTTTCCTCACTTTTAATTTTTCTTTTGGTTTGTTATGAATTTTTGTCTTTGCTCTAATAAATTGGTGGTATAATAGCATACAGACAACTAACTCAAGAATGATTCTCTTGCCAGTAACAACTGACTCCGTTCATTAAAATATGATCTGTTTTAGTGCTTACCACATCCAAAGTGTTCTTTGATTTTTTCCTTGAAGAAACTATTCATGATCCCTATGGATGAGGCTTACTTCAAGGTAACTTTCTTGGTTTAGTACAGAACACATGTGTCCTTACTAGTTCATATTTTGTTTCTTTTTTGACAAATTTTCTACCACTTCCATATTTTTGAGTTCCAAATCTGTCATTGTCTTTACTACTTCACAAAGAATCTTCATCACAGATACATTCTAAGTTGTCTATTGTTTATCTTCATCAGTTTTGCTTTGAGACTGCTGGCTCCTGTCCTAATTTTCACCCTATCTTCTTTTAAAAGTTATATATATATGTATTTTTTTAAATTATTTTGGAGTTGTTCCGTGATTTCTGAGGAATCCACAGAATTATGTTTTTTCATTAGGGGGTTTGACTCAGATTGACTGATTGATAAATTGAGGTCTTTCTAAAAAAATTTACTAATTTTTTCCTTTTGTTTTTATGAGTCTGTTTCTTTTTCTGACTCTATTTTGTTTAGGGAGTTCCTGAAACTACCAATATCACTGATGATAAGGAACTATTTTGTAATTTATATTCATAGACCGTGGAAGGGGCTATGACAGGTTAAGTGAATTGCCTATGATCACATAGTCAACGTGTATAAGAGGTAGAACTTGAACCCAGGTCAAACTTATGGCAAAATTAGCTCTCTATCCACTGTACAACAATACTAGATAGCTTATGAATCTTGCTGTTGGTTTACCTTACAAATGTTTAATCTTTTAGTGTCACTTTGTCTTCCTTTTTTTCATAGTTCATTTTTTGTGTCTCTTTGGCCGTCTTGTGAAGACTATGAACCTCTCAGAATAAAGCTTTAAAATGTATAAAATAAATATAATTACAAAAGAAATCAATTACATTGAATTAAAGATTCCATTTTTCCCATGCAAGTTCACAAACTCCCCAAATTCTATTAAGATATCCTTTGTCTTTGTGGGTCCATATATCCCAGATAAATAACTTTTTGTTTTTGGACTTTATCTTTTCAGTCTCTTTTGTGTATCCCCATTAGCTTCTCTCCTCAATCTAAAAATCCTCCACTGCAGCAACATACTCCTTTTCTCCTTAACAGCTACCTAAGACAGGATGTCCTCAGCCTCAGCAAGTAGGAGTCAGAATGGAACTTGTTTGGTTTCCTTCACAGAGTAAAATCCATGAGGAAAAGACTGATGCCAGCTATGCTTCTGGTTCCATTTCTCTTGTGGTCATCCTACTGAAAATGAGCCTCTTCATACTTGATTAGTCAGGTCCTTAGAAAACAGGCAGTCTATTTTTCAAAGCATTTTGTTCTAACTTTAAAAAATGTTTCCCTCATGTTGTGGTTTTTCATTTTAATGACATTATACCACATACCATAATTTGAAATATAACAGTGACATCCTGTCATAAGATCACATAATTAGAACTGAGAAGAACCATAAAGATCAATTCTAGTACATCACCATTTTACAGAAGAGGAAATGGAGACCCACAGAGGTTGGTGACAACTGGGCAAGGTCTTATTAAAAAATCCAATGCTTTTTTTCCTCTACACCACACTGTACCCTCTACTGATTCTTCCTAAACTCCTCTATCTAATCAGTTGCCAGATCTTAGCAATTCTACTTCCACAGTACCTCTCACATTGGCCTCTGGTCACATTATCACTACTCCAGCTGAGACTCTCTTTTTTTCTTGCCTAGACTATTTTCATAGTGTCTCAATGGGTCTTGTTGCTTTCAGTCTCTTCTCTCTCTAACCCATTATCCATACTACTGCCCAAATCACCTTCCTAAAGTACAGGTCTAACCATGCCACTTTCTTGTTCTAAAGTCTTCAATGGCTGCCTCCACTAGGATAAAAGACAAACACTTCAAGCTCTCTCCAATCTGGCTCTAATCACTTTTACCAGATGCAGTGCACATCATTCCTTCTGCCCCTTTCATGCGCTCTGTATTCCAGACAGACTGACCAATACTTCTGTGCAGCCTGCTCTTCATGTCAAAAAATACATCTCTCATCACCATTGCTTCTTAGAAACTTTCTCTTCATTCAGGACTCAACTCAATTAGCCTTTTCTACACACAACCTTTCAGAATCAGCTGAATTATTGGTTCACCATCCCCTCTTCAAATTCCTTTGTGTTGACTGTCTCAAATTACCTAACAGCAACTTGTGTTCATACAAGGTCTGTAGTGGAATGTAATCTCCTTAAGAGAAGGAACTATTTCATTTCAATGTATGTAGCCCCACTGAATAGTCCAATATGCTATATATTGTCAGAACGAAATAAATGCTCAATTAAACTATCCAAAAGGTATCACAGAAAAATGTAAATGAGACTAGAACTAGTATTGATAATTTTCAGCAAAGTAAATTCAACTCTTTCAAAAGTGCACAGAATTTTTACAGTGTCTCTGATAAAGGCTTCATTTCTAAAATATACAGAGAACTAAGTCAAATTTGTAAGAATACAAGTCAATTCCCAATTGATAAATGGTCAAAGGATATGAACAGGTAGTTTTCAGAGGAAGAGATTAAAGATATCTATAAACAAATGAAAAAATGCCCTAAATCACTATTGATTAGAGACATGCAAATCAAAACAATCTGAGGTACCACATCTCACCTGTCAGATTGACTAAAATTTAAAAAAACAGGAAAATGATGAATGCTGGCAAGGATGTGGAAAAATTGGAACACTAATGCATTGTTGGTAGAGTTGTGAACTGATCCAACCATTCTGGAGAGAAATCTGGAACTATGCCCAAGGCTATCAAAAAGTGCATACTCTTTGACTCAGCAATACCACTTCTAGGAATGTATTCCAAAGAGATCATACAAGTGAGAAAAGGACCCATATGTAAAAAAAATATTTATAAGCAGCTCTTTTTGTGGTGGCAAAGAATTGGAAGTGAAAGGGAATGGCTAAACAAATTGTGGTATATGAATGTAATGGAATACTATTGTACTATAAGAAATGAGGAGCAGACAGACTTTACAATAAACTGGAGAGACATATATAAAGAGGTACCCAGTGAGGAAAGCAGAACCAGAAGAACTTCGTACACAATTACAGACACATTCTATCTGTGACAATTAAGTTTGATAGACTGGGCTCCTCTCAGCAATGCCAGGTTAGAAGACAACTACAAAAGACTCATGATGGAAAGGAATATGTACATCCAAAGAAAGAACTATAGAGTTTGAATGCAGATTAAAGCAAACTCTCTTTTGTTTTGTCTCTCTCCCTTTTTTTTGGCTTTGTCCTTTATTTCTCATTGTTTACTCCATTGGTTATAATCCTTCTTTACAACTTGACTAATGTTTAATGTGAAATTATCTGTAGAGCCTATATTTGATTGCATGCCACCATGTGGGGAGGAGGGAGAAGAAGGAGGAAGAGAAAATATGAAACTCAAGGGACTGTGAAACTGAATATTGTAAACTAAAAGTAAATAAATATTTTTAAGTGCATAGAAGGTTTGCAAACAATTTTAGATCTTTTAAAGTTTTTATTTGTTTTTATATTACAAACATTTCCAAATGTTGCAAAATCTCACTTTGTAAGAGGTCTTTTGTCACAAAGTAAAACAGCTAAGTGAAACTAATAATACAGTGACCTCATCTGGAAGTGAATGTAACATTTCACATCTATAGCAGATTTCCCCCTCTCTATTTCTTTAAATTAACAAAAATATTTTTTCTTTCTCTATTGCCCCAACTGTATTAAAAGAAAAAGGAAAGAAAAGAAAATTCCTTATAACAAATACACATAGGCAATGAAAACAAATTCTCTCATTGGCTATATTCAAATATATGCATGTTTGTGTATGTCTCATTCTATAACCTTTCCATAATAAATAATATGTTTCATCATCAGTACTCTGAGATCAAGAATGGTCATTGTGTTAATCAAAGTTCTTACAGATTTCAAAGTGTTTTGTTTTGTTTCGTTTTTACAACATTGTTTTTATATAAATTGTTCTGCTGGTTCTGCCCATTTCATTCTTTATATGTGCATAAAAATCTTCAAAACTTCATTTTCATAATATTGATATTATAGTATAAATTGTTATGGTTCTGCTTACTTCTCTCTATTTCACATAAGTCTTTCTATGACTTTTCAAAATCATCCTTTTTTTTTGTTTCAGTATTAATTTAGTCATTATACAACAACTTCACAAGCCAAGTATTGTTATCATCCCCATTTTAGATTTGAAGAAACTGAGACAAACAGGTTTAAATGACTGGGCCAGGGTCACACAGCTACTAAGTGTCTCAGAACACATTTGAACTCAAGTCTTCCTAACTAAATCTGATGTTCTTTTCACTCTGTTTTCACTCTGAGGCACTGTTGGGACTCATTGTTCCCATTTCTTTTTTCCTCCATAGGAATTTGTTATTATTTTTTCTAGTTCTATAAACTAAATCTCTGTCATTTAATTGGCATAGTATTGCATAAATCAATTAATCTAGGTAGTATAGTCATTTTATTGTATCCTTAAAAGCAGTTAATATTTGCTAATTATTTAGCTATTTATTTCTGCATACAATTGTTCATGGATGTATTTACATAGTTCTTGTGTGTATCTTGGAATACAGACTCTGAAGTATTCACAGATTCTGTAGTAATTTTAAGTGGAATTTCTCTTTCTATCTCTTCCTACTTGATTTATTGGTATTATATGGTATTATATGGAAATGACGGTGATTTTGTGGACCTATTTTGTATTCTGAAATTTGCTGAAGTTATTAATTGTTAAATTATTTTGTTAACTCTTTGAGTTTATATACACCATTGTGTCATCAGAAAAAAAATCTACTTTTCTTTCTTCTTTACCTATTGTTATTTCCTCAATTTATTTTTATTATCCTGTTGCTATAGCCAACATTTCTAACACTAGGTCAAGTAGAAGTGATGACAATGGATATCCTCATCTCCCCTCTGAATTTACTGGAAAGGATTCTAGTTAATTTCTTTCACAAATAATCTCTTTGTTTTAGATATGTACCATTTAACGTTACAAGAAAAGGTCCATTTCTTCACATATATTCTAGTGTTTTAACAGAAAAGGGTGCTGTATTTTGTTAAAAGTTTTTTTTTTCAGACAAAATTCCCTGCAACTAGGGGGAATGTAATGAATTCCTAAAGATAACTAGAAGAAATGCCAAAGAGAGATACTCCTATCCAGGACCAATCGGAAAGCTTTTTACCCCAGAAAAAATAAACTAGAAAATCATTCTAAAGTTCCAGCTTTTGCTTAGGCAATGCCTTTGGAAAGAATCAGGCAGAATATCTGAAGACAGTTGAAAATTGGATTGTTTTCAAACCAAAGGACTTGGTTAGCCACCCCCTTACTTTCACCCAGCAAACTTTACTTGATGGAATCTATGCTTCAGCACCAATTATTTGAAAAAGTTGGTTTTTTAATTAGGAAGCAGTAGTATTTTAGTCATTACTGCCCTTCACTTTCTCCAAGGCAATGACCAAATGTAGCGTTACTGAATAGCTAAGGTAATAAAAGTTAACCTCTCTATAATAATTCTTTATCATGGTAAGGGTGATAGATTTGGAATTAGAGGACTTGTATTCAAATACTAAGGTCCTGCCACCTACTCCCTGTGTGAACTTAGGCAAGTAATTTGACCTCTGTGAACTTTTGAAAGGCTTAGACCAGATATCTCTATAGTTCCTTCTAGCTCTAAATCCATAATCTTATGAACTAGAGACACAACAGAGTCTGAAGTACAAAGAAAGCAAGAAGCCTTAAATATTATGATTTAGAGATGAAATGAGGATCATAGGCTCTTAGATTTATACTCAGAAGAGGCTTAAAAGGTCATCTAGTTCACCACATTCATTTTACAGATGAGGAAACCGAGCTTCAGAAAAATTAGATAATTTGACCATGGCCATACAGATACAAAACATCAGCAAGGTTGGAACACCAGGCCCTCAACCTCCTAACATGTCACTCAAACTGCATCTTACTAGTTTGATAAAACAAATTCAAGACTTATATTGACTACGTTTGCAATAAGACCTTCAAATTCAACCTATTATGAATAATGGGAGATAACATAATGTAGAAGATGAAGTGCTAGATTTGGAGGCAGACACTATGAGTTTGAATCCTGGCTCTGCAAAATGGTGCTAAGTACAACTTGCTCTCAATAGCCTCGGGTGAGCAGTCAAAATTCTCTGAATTTGCTTTCCTCATCTATAAAATGAAAAGGCTAGATTAGATAATTTCTAAAGTCCCTTTCAACTCTAAATCTATTACGGTTCTATGAAGGAAAGACCTATTGTAGAACTTTCTTATTTCTACTAAAACTCCAAGCCAAATACAAACAATTAAACAATTCAACAAAAATTTTACTAAGTACCTACTTAATACTACGTGCAAAGCATTATACTAGGCACTAAGGATATAAAGGTGCAAAAGACACAGTCCCTCCCTTCAAGAAGCTTATAATGCCCTAGGAAGAGGGGAAGTACAGGGGGAAAATGGTGATATTCCACATATACAGAAAACAGAATAACATGGTGGGGAGTGGGGGAGAGGGTTAAGCAATGTACTTTAGGAAAATTTAAAGGAGACATTTTCAAATGGAAACACTAGGAAAAGATTTATGACACCTATTTTGTGCCTTGGGGGGAAAAAGGAAGCTTTAAGAGGCAAGGAACTGTAGAAAGTATATTCCCATACTGAAGACAATTAGCATTAATGCATAGGATAAAATTAGGAAAAAGATAGCAAGTCTGTTTGGCTAAAATGAGGAACATATGAAAACAGATAATATAAAATACGAGTCTCTATCATTTGTTGAAATTACTAGGTTCCACTTTTCAGCATATCTGACTGAATGTGAATGTCCTTGTTCTTAAAATCTTTAGAAGATATTTTTGCTTTTACACTCCATGCTTCAGGGAACAGATTCTATAATGGCCACGTGTCTGCCAGTCTGTAGTAGTATATTGTGATGAAGTGTGCAGGGCAGGACCGAGGAAGGGAAAGAGACAAACATCATCCTGGGCAGGATTTGTATGTAGCAAGGAGCCTGGGGTTGTTTTCCCAGAAGCCACCTGGATCCCTGAAGTGGAAAGTACAGCTTCTGGAACAAGATCAGCAGATTCCCCTGATAGAGATGAGCAAAAGCCAAGCTGCAGTGGGGAATCTGGCAGAAGGATGGAAGAATACTGCACTTTTCTATAGCATCAAAACAACCTCCTGTGCTTAAGAGTAAATCAAGCTGATGTTATTTCCCACAATTATACTTCCACAATACAAAAATAGCAAACGTGGCAACAAAAATATTTATTTCACAATATAAATTCATTTCTTAGACAAATCTATTCTTTAATGTATTACAAGCTTAATTCTAATAATGAAGTATTTAAGCTATATGTCAAATTATTCAGTACATTTTTTATATAAAGATCACATTTTTAGAATGGGAATGAACCTGAGAAATCATCTAATCCAACCCCCTAATTTAATAGATGAGGAAACTAAGCACAGAGAATGATTTGCCTAATTTCACATAGATAATAAATGGGATATGTGGGATCTTTCCACTGACCTGCAAGCAGTCTTTGATTTACAGAGACATAAAAAAAATCACTATTAAACTGAATTCAGTGATTTTGGGGTACTTAGAGAAATTGCTTATATGAGATTATATATGTGAGATTTATATATGAGATTATATATGAGATTAAATTTAATTTAAAGTGAAAGAAAAAGGCAAATTTTTATGTTGTAAGAAATCTAGCAATTTTCCAAAGTGATGAATAAATAGTGGCATAATATTTAGAAGGAAGATATCTAGATAACTTTAATGAATAAAGTACACTAAGAATGAAAACAACATATAATGTACCAAGAAGAAAATAATAGAACTGAAAGAAAAATGACACTTTTCCTTTTTACTGAGACAATTAGAACAGAAAATACAATAATGAATAAGATGCAAATGATGAGTACCTGTGTTTGAGTATTTCCTCCTTCAAGCAATGCAATGCCAAGCAAAATTCCTTCAGAAAAAATCTTGTCATTTTTGGTGTTTACTATAACATCTATGACAAGTTCAGATGCACCTTCTTTATCCAAAAGACACTGAATGTCAGATACTGATATCCCAGTCTTATCTGAATCTTGTCCAGAAAAGTTTCCTGTGTGCAGAGGAAATATAGATTTAAAAAGCCAGTAATTACAACTTTCCAAAATCTTTGAAAAAAAAAACGAACATGAATTTGTAATAACAAGTCTCCTTATTCTATTTAACATACATAGAAAATCTGACTAAAATCAAATTTCAAAAATAATTTTTTCTTAGTCTATATCCAATAACCAAAAATAGTTTCACAGAAAAAATATTACTCATCACAAAAATCAGAAACTAGTTGTTTTCATTATACAGATTAAGGAACTTTGGCATAGGGAATTAAGCTCATTACCCAAGGTTATAAAGCATGTGAGTTAATCCCTGATCATTCAAAGTGTTACATTTTGAATAATAATTTAATGAAGTAAAATTTGATTATATTAAAACCAATCATGGTATTACAATTCAAATAAATATACTAAAAGAAAAATAATAAAAATTCATCAGTTACTATGAGTAGTTCTGATTATTTTATGAATCCACAATTTAACAGGATGATTTTTTTGTTGGCACTCTGTACATATTCCTTGTGAAAATATTGTGTTATATGCCATGTTTAAAAAACTATCAGTGTCAATATTCTAGAGTAGCAATAACATAAATATATACCTCAAAATTTTCTCTATTTAAGAAATTACTGAATTATCTCCCAGTTTTAATTTTTTTTTACCTTGCCCAGTTTTGCTGTAGGTCCCTGATAGATGTCCATTCACACCAGTCCCATAATCACCTTTAAAATAACGATTTAACAGTATTTTCCTTAATGTGTTCCCCTAAAAAAAAGGCAGAAAGATCTGTTATCTATTTACTTCATGTAAACAATAAAAGTGAGAAATATAAGCGTATTATGATGACATTAATGCTTAAGAAAATGGGGGAAAGGGGTAGTACGGCATAGGGGATAGAAATCTGACATATACTGTGTGAGTAAGTGACTTAACCCCTCAGTTCCCCAGTCAATTCCCTCTAAAATTATAAATTATAAAGCAATTGTTGATCCTCTTACAAATGGCAGACTAACAGATATAGAACATGAAGGAATAGAAAGGAGTCAGATGAACTAGATTTAAAATTTGGCTCTGCAAATTGCTAAATGTGTGACCTTGAGCCAGTCACTGAACCCCATTGGGCCTCAATTTTCCACCTATAAAATGAGATTAGACAAGAAGACTTCAAAGATCCCTTTCCAGCTCTTATTCTATGCTCCATAACTGGTCAAAGGTTCATAGGCAAGTTAAATAATTTGTCTATGGTCATACAGCTAATATTAGAAGCAGGATTTTAACCTTTTTGTGTGGCTCCAGGTCCAGGATTCCATTCACACTACCACATTATGTCTCGTGTGTGACATGTATGTGTGTATGTATACGTATATGTAAATATATAACAATTTAGATAGACAACAGATGCCTGTGGGGGTATGAGGAGAGAAGAGAGGAACAAGGAGAGGGGAGAGGAGTGGAGGGGAAAGGAGGAGGGAAGGGGAGGGGAAGGGCAGAGGAGGGGAGAGGATGACTGGGCATATTAGCTTGATTTTATATAGCAGGCTCTGTGAATATAAAATCTCATCTGCTTTTCTATAAACCAAAAAATTCTTCCATTCTCCCTAAGATAAACTTTATATTATTTAAAGCTCATACTAATGATTCTGAAACAGTTCAATGATATAAACTTTTTTAAAAATTCATGATCTCTGTTAATATATGATGTACTACAAGAGGTGAGGGTGGTAGCATTGGCCATAGTGATAGCACAGAGAGATGGCACTATCTCTAAAGGAAATATTGAAAATTATTGATGCAAGAAGAATTGTGTAGTGGCACAGTGAAGAAAGGTAGAACAGACTCTAGAAAGTCACACTATGGAAGCAGAGGTGCTTGGGTAAAGAGAACCTTAGGTGCTAGGGTAGGCAGACAGATCAAAGTTGAGAAGCAAGGACAGAACTGGACTAAACTGGCACTTGCTGTGAAACTTTATCAGCTGGTGAGATTAGATCCCCACCATCAGCATTTCTCCATTCTTTCTCCATTACTTGCAAAGCCAGTCCTGGAAGATTCCCAACATGTAATTCCTCTTCCTGACCTTTCCTACTCTTTCAGGTCAAAAAGGAAGAGAGGACTGGGGGAGGATTTGACATTTTTTACTATGTTTTAATAAACCATATGACCATAGAAAAGGAAAATATCAGAGTCTTAGAAATAAGACTAGTCAACAGCAAATTTCCCATTTATCAGTGATAAGGACTCTAGATCTGTATGGATTATTCTTTTTTTACTGGAATGATATTTCGTTTCCATATTCCTAGATCACTGGTAAGCCTGGAGCTAGCACAATCTGGTGACAGAAAGAAAGAAATAACCTCCAGAAGGTAGGAGAAGGGAGAAGAACTTTGTAGCTCTTTAGTAGGGAGTGAACTTTTGGCCCAGGCACACATTCTAAAAAAATTACTTTAGAGTAAGCCACACGGTTATGAAATTATCATTCTTGTTGCAGTTAATTACATGACAATTTGTGTGTTTGTAGCTTGAAGGAAGCAGAGTAGAGCTAGTGTGGCTTGTTAACAGTGTTGCAGCACTTGCCATGTCACCTCATGGAAGCTTCTTAGGCCAGTTTGTACTATTATCACAATAGACTGTGGCAAGTGCTAGCACTTAAGATATGAAATTGCAATAGTATAGTTCCTAAGTCCTCACTAATATAAAACATATTCCTATGAACTGAGAATCATTTTCCCCATATTTTACCATTTTAATGACAGAACTTGCTTTAATATATTCAGTTTGATTTTCTAAAATAAGGCAAAAGTTTTTCTGTTCTCTTTACTATGTATAAGTTGCTCAGTGCAAACATGTAAATCCTTCCTCAGTGACAATTAAGACATCATTATCATCACCTTCATCATCATAATCATCATCAAAAATAAAAGTAATTATACTTTTTTGTAATCACTTTTGTATAATATACTTTTGTATAATTGTGTATAATACTTTTGTACCTTTCAAAAGAAAAAGATTACAAATTGGTCTAGTCCTTCTGAAAACCATGGGAATTTTCTGGAACTAGGCCCAGAATTGCCCATACCCTTTGACCAGGTCTTACTACTACTATAGGCTTAGGCCTATACCCCAAAGAAATCAAAGAAAAAAGAAAAGGATCTCTATATACAAAAAATATTTATAGCAGGTCTTGGAGAATGGCTAAACAAATTGTGGTACAATAATATAATAGAATATTATTGTACCATAAGAAATGATGAAATGAGCAATATCAGAGAATACTAGAAAGACCCTTATAAACTGAGGGAAGGTGAGCTGAGTACTAGGAAAACAATTTATACAATGATAACAGCATCATAAAAAATAACTTTGAAAGATGTTGAAACTCTGATCAACACAATGCTAAGTCACAAATGAAAAAACATGACAATAAACGGAAAGGAAAGGAAAGGAAAAAGGAAAAGAAAAAGGAAAGGAAAAAGGAAAAGAAAAAGGAAAGGAAAGGAAAGGAAAGGAAAGGAAAGGAAAAAGGAAAAAGGGAAAGGGAAAAAGGGAAAGGGAAAAAGGGAAAGGGAAAAAGGGAAAGGGAAAAAGGGAAAGGGAAAAAGGGAAAGGGAAAAAGGGAAAGGGAAAAAGGGAAAGGGAAAAAGGGAAAGGGAAAAAGGGAAAGGGAA
>CM053597.1:141016308-141188783 GCA_028646575.1 Pseudocheirus occidentalis | reverse complement strand
AGGGATGCTGGATGCTCACATTTCAATAAAGAGACAGGGACAGGGTAGAAAATAGAACAAGGGGAGGAGGGATAGGAAGGAGGAACATATGATCACTGTCACAATATGTCCACTATGAAGATGTCCTGTATAATCACACCTACACAGCCTATATTGAATTGGTTGTCCTTCCAGTGGGGGTGGGTGACAAGGGAGGAACCAAAAGAATCTAGAATTTAAAGCTCTGCAATACCTGCAACTAGGAATCAAGATATACAGGAGCTGGGATAGGGAGACCCTCCCTGCCCTACCAGAAAGTTAGAGAGCAGACCAGGGGAGGGGCTCTACAGTGGGATCACTGTTTTGGGGTTGGGGTAGGAGAAAGACGGGGAGAAAGTTTGTAATTCAAAAATCTCATGGAAATGAATGCTGTAAACAAGAAAACAAATTAAAAATTTATGCTAAAAAAAAAACCATATCCTAGAATGCCACACACACCCCAGTGGCTAATGCTCTCCCCCACCAGAAATTCATTAGTATTTTACATTTAATTTCCTATAAACATATCTAGATATAGAATGCAAGGGTGGCAGCCCCTGGGAAATGAGCATGGGCAGCGCACCAAGAGGCCCCCCCAAAGAAGATGACAAAACAGAAAAATGATAAATGCTAGAGAGGATGTGGAAAAATTGGAACACTAATGCATTGTTGGTGGAGCTGCAAACTGATCCAGCCATTCTGGAGAGCAATCTGGAACTATGCCCAAAGGGCTATAAATAACTACATACCCTTTGTCCCAGCAATACTACTTCTAGGGTTATATCCCAAAGAGATCAGAGAAGTGGAAAGAGGACCCATATGTACAAAAATATTTATAGTAGCTCTTTTTGTGGTGGCAAAAAATTGGAAAACAAGGGGATGCCCAACAGTTAGGGAATGGCTGAACAAGTTGTGGTATATGAATGTAATGGAATACTACTGTGCTATAAGAAATGAGGAATAGATGGACTTCATAATAACCTAGAGAGACTTATATTAACTTATGCTGAGTGAGAAGAGCAGAACTAGGAGAAATTTGTACACAATCACAGACACAAGGTATGTGTGATGACTAACTTCAATAGACTGGGCTCCTCTCAGCAATACAAAGTTATAGGACAACTCCAAAAGATTCACGATTGAAGGAGATATCCACATCCAGAGAAAGAGACTCGGAGTCTGAGTGCAGATTGAAACAAACTGCTTGCTCTGTTTCTTTTTCTTTTCTTGTTTTGTTTCCTCTCTCCCACTGATCATTCCATCAGTTACAATCCCTCTTTATAACCTGACCAGTGATCAGTGGGAAGATATCTGTAGATCCTGAATCCAAGTGCATGCCACCATAATGGGGGGAGTGGGGAGAGGCAGGGGGAGAAAATCCAAAATTCAAGGGACTGTGGAACTGAATGTTGTAAACTAAAAGTAAATAAACCAAAACAGAAAAAAAAGTTGTTAGAGTAAAAGATACTATCAACAGAACCATAATGACAAGAAGGCATGGTAAATTCAATTACAATGCCCTAAACCTGAGTTAATCAAACCACTAACATGAACAAATAAAATCAATTAGTAAAAAGAAAAAAAAATAGAATGCAAGGTCCTTGAGGGTAAGAATTGCTTTGGTTTTGTCTTTGTGTTCCCAGTACCTAACGCAGTGCATAGTACATATTAAGTGTGTAATAAATACTTGTTTTATTAAATTAAATTGAATCACTAATTCTGCTGTCAAAAGCATGACATCAGACAAAAAAAGAAATGATAATGGAAGAAAAAAACAAATCTTTTTAAATTGAAGCCTGCCCTGTTCAAGTCTATATTTTAACTGTTAAGCTATAAATATTTTTAAGTTTGGGTAAAATTGCTGAGTCCTAATTATTTTTTACAAAATACAACAAATAGAACAAATTGTATTTATCTTAAATTACTATTTAGAATTATAATAAAAGATAATGGTTTTATTTCTGTTTCTAGCTTCTTTGAACTACCATAAATATTCATTGGTTTTTGCTAATATAAGTCATTATATTCTGCAAACTGAACTATCTGATGCAACTATGAAACACAAACAAGTGTGTTGCTCTAGCATATGAAATCTGTAAATGACATTTCAACAAATGTCCTTAATGTCATGACAGTCAACAGTAAAATTTTCTGAGCTGGGGGAGAAGAGTATTTTTAACCATCTGTGTGCTATATAGACATACCTATACATATATATAAGTACATGTGTCAAATTCAGAGAAAAAAAAGGCAACCTAAAATAAACCAGAGCTGGAAAGGTTAATACCTTTGACACACAGGAAAATTCTGAATTTGTTCAATTTCTCAATTTTTGTGTCACAATTTTAACATTGTTATTAGAATTATTATTCTTTTACTGAAAAAAAAACAGACAGAATTTGTTTTGCTTGACTATGCCTATATCATACGAGGTTTTTCATTTTCTTATTTGTTTTTTGATGAGGGAAGTGGAGAGAAATGGAAGAAAAATACATTGGTCAGTTGAAAAATAAAATTTAATGAAAAAAGTTCAAGATTAAATCTGAATTTCCAAAGTAGAGGGAAAAGTTCAATGAGCTCTAGGCTAGCAATTCGTATGATTTCTAACATACATCCATAGTTTTCCATGATTGTGTTTTGTAGCTGAAAATGTTTTGCTCTAGTCTCTCACTGACTCTTTCTAAACATATACACACTTAGAATAATGCATGTCTACCTAAACACAGAAATAGTACTAGAATTTATCAAATCTCTTAGTTACATATCCTATTAAACCATCCATCTAGGCCATCTCTCTCCTAGCCCTCCCCATTTTCCCAGAATAAAATTCCATTCCCTGGTCACCCCTTACCTATGTACATATATATATTCCTATTAACTTATAAGTTCATATATATATATATATATATATTTTTTTTTCCTATTAACTTATAAGTTCCTTGAGGAGTGTCTCTTTTTAAAATTTGTCTCCCCAGATGTAGCACAGTGTTTGGCACATAGTAAGTATTTAATAAATGCTTTTTCTTTCTCACATTCATTCATTCAAAAATGCAAAAATGTACCCTAAAGCAAGAAAGCATCCTATGTGACAGGTCTGACCATGAATGAATGAATGAATGAATGAATGAATGAATGAATGAATGAATGAATGAAGTATTTATTAAGTGCTTCATATGTACTAAGAACTATGTCCTGGGTTTACAAAAAAAAAAAAAAGTGAGCGAGACCTTGCTCTCAAGGAGTTCACACTATAAATGCAGATGACACATCAAAGAAAGTTCAGCTACAGAACAGACAGAAAGGTCTCTTTTCTGTTCTTTCAATGTCATTATTTTAATCCTAACAAGAGAGCAGTCCAGTCAAGTAATGAAACTAGGAACTCTTAGAAAACAAAGAATGAAGTTATCCTCTCTACATACTGTACTAATGGTAAAACTCAAATTATTAATAAAATCCAATATTGAAAAAGTAGCTGCTTGAGGAAGTCCAGATCTTTAAGCAGGTTGATTAGGTGTTCTGCCAGAAGTGGTAAAATATTGTGTTCCAAATCAGTTACTAATACAGAAAAGCAAATTAAAGAGTTTTGTCAAGGGACCATAAAAGCACATACCTTTGTTATGTTTGGTTCTTTATTCACTGAGAAAAGAAACCTTTTTTTGGTCATTGCAAAAAAAAAAAATAAACAAATAAACAAATAAAGCACACAAGAAAAAGAAAAAGCTTTAAAAATGATGCCAAAATACTACTGATTTTTATGGATAATGGTAGACTAAATCAGGTATTGCTGTGCTTGATATACAGATTTTTGAAAAGCAAGATGTTTGAGACAGGACATCACACATGAAGAGAACTGATATATACATACATATATACATACATATATATGTGGACAGTGAAATGTTTTCTACGACCATTAAAGGACACATCTTGACAGAGAATGAGTGTTGTATTTCCTGTGAGATTTTGATATATGCATTGTATTTCCCGTCAGATTCTTTCCAATTACTCTCTCAAAAGAAAATGGTGAATTTAAAGCAAAAATGGTATTTGAAAAGAGTCTAATGTTATGAGTAAGTATCTTTATGTCATCTGTGTCCCTGACCTCCACTCCTATGACTTAAACCTTAGACTCACATATACCAGTTGCTATGTTGGGGGCTGATACAAAAAGGTCATTTCCTCAGAGTTTATAATGAAAAATTTCTAAACAGAGCTAATGAGTTAAGTACATGAGTCATAATTTTTCTTTCCTTCCCAACTCCTTATACTAGGGAACTTTAACATATATTGACTTTCTTTCAAATACACTAAACACTCAGTTCCTCCACTAACTTCTTTCCCATCCTCCTAATCCTAATCCCAATCTAACCTCCTGACCTAATCCTCCACCCCACCTCAGTCACACACAAAGATGCTCCTAACATTAATCTTAATATTATCTTGACACAAAGGTGATACCACCTCCATACTCAAGAATTCCAAAATTGCCTCATGCAACCACAACCTATTAGTTTTCCATCTTTACATCAGTCTTCCCTTACCAGCTCTACTCATTCACAACACGACTTCTAGCTCCTTGATCCTTCAATTGTCTCCCAGACCATATTCCCTGCACTAGCCTCTTCTTCCCATCTTGACCCCCAGGTAAACCAATTCAACTCTATAATGTGCCCTTTTCTTAAGCCCCTTGTCTCTTTATGCTTTTACAAATTTTTCCTTGTCAAGTTTCAGCTTTGATTCACTCCTACCATTTACCACCTTTGCTCCTACACAAATACTGCTGAACAAAGGTAAGGAAAATCATGCAATCATTCTGTGTGAGTTCACTAAAAATTTATATTACACAACCCCTACTGGACCCTTACTGCTGCTAGGTAATCTTTCTACAACCTCCTTATCAACCCCCTATTGCTCTCTTCACAGTGTTCTTCCAAACTTCTGCATCCTTCTTCAAGCCTTTCATGGCACCCCCTACCCATCTTCCATCTCATCAGATGAGAATTTGCCTCATGTTTTACAGAAAAAAATTGAAGCCATCCTCTGTGAGCCACCCCTCCTTCATCATCTCATATTACTGATATGTCTTCTGCTACTATCTCCTCCTTGACCTATCTCCTAGATCTCCTTCTATCTACATGATCATTCCTTCTCAGTCTCTTTTGCTGGATCCTCATCCAGAACACAGTCTCTATATGTAGATGTTCCATTGGGTTCTATCCTGGGTCCTCGGTCATTCTTCCTCTATACTACTTCATTTGGTGACCTTCGATGGATTTAATTACCATCTCTATACTGACAATTCTCAATTCAACCCACACTGCTCTAAACTTTCTGATCACCTACAATCTCACATCTTCAACTACATTTCTGACATCTCAAACTAGATTCCAGTAGACATCTTAAACTCCACATATCTAAAATGTCCCCCTAAGTCCTCTTCAAATATACCTTCCCCATAGAGGACAATACCATACTCCTAGTCCCTCAGGTTAACAAGCTAGGTGTCATCTTTGACTTCTTGCTAACTCCCAACCCTCATAGCCAATCTGCTGCTTAAGACATATTGCTTTCACCTCTGCAACATCTCTTGATGCCCATTTTGCTCCTCTGACACTGCCACTACTTTTCTAGGCCCCCATCACTTCATGCTTATACTACTGTAATGGCATGCTGGTGAATCTCCTTACTTTATGTCTCTCCCCTCTCCAATCTATCCTTCACTGAGCTATCAAATCTATTTTCCTAAAGTGTAGGTCCAACCCTGTCACCTCCTACTCAATAAACTCCAGAGGCTCCCTACTGCCTCTAAGAGAAAATATAAAATTCTCTGTTTGGCATTCAAAGCCCTTCATAAGCTGTCCCCTTACTACCTTCCCAGTCTTCTTATACCCTACCCTATGCCACACACTCTTCAATCTAGTGTCTCTGGTCTCCTCGCTGGTCCACAACAAGACACTCAATCTCTTGACTCTAGGCATTTTCTCTATCTCCAATGCCCAGAATGTTCTCCTTCCTCATCTCTGCTTACTGGGCTTCCCTGACTTCCTTTAAGTTCCAACCTAACTTCCATCTTCTACAGGAAGCCTTCCCCACCCTTCTTCCTTACCATGTCTTCCCTCTCTTAATTATTTCCTATTCATCCTGTAAAAATCTGTTTGTACATATTTGTGCGCTTATTGTCTCTTCCATTATATTGTAAGCTACTTGACAGTAGGGACTATCTGTTACCTCTTTTTGTATCCTCATCACTTAACAGAGTACATTGCACAGAGTAAATGTTTCATATATGTTTATTGGCTATAGTTAAAATGAGGTTCCCATCTTCTATCCAGCAATGTTAGGCAGCAATTTCACCATGCAGAAAATGCAGAAGACACAAAGAACTCATAGGAAGCCACAAGCAAATATAGAAAAGGTTAGATATTCAAAGGACTCATAGGAGCCTATAAACAGATACAAAAAGCATGCAATAGTTCCCTTCCTAAGGAATTGAAATGAGGAATACCATCAGGGCAGTATTCTGATATCCCACTGAATCCCTAGCTTCCCCATAAAGCAATACACAGTCTCTCTCAGATTTGAAGTGTCCCCTAGGGTTTGGATGCCCCCTCACCAAAGAAAAATACTATTTAGAACTCTTAGAAAGGCAATACCTCTCTCTTCAGACTTGCATTGTCTGAACAACTCCTTGGAATACTAAGAAGATTAAAAAAAATTCAGATATCTTGTCATCTTCCCAGGTCAAGGTTCTACTCTCTGTTCACAGGGGTTACACAGGCAATACCTTTCTTTCTCAAAAAGGGATCAGTTATCTTTTGAGGACTGTTTAGGTAATCCATCCAACTCCAGATCTGTAGTCTCTAACTAGTGCTCAAAGAGGGTTAAAAAAAGGTAGAGGATGTGGGGCAGCTAGGTGGCGCAGTGAATAGAGCACCAGCCCTGGAGTCAGGAGGACCTGAGTTCAAATCCAACCTCAGACACTTAACACAAGAACTAGCCGTGTGACTGTGGCCAAGTCACTTAACCCCAACTGCCCTCCAAAAAGCAAAAAAAAAAAAAAAAAAAGGTAGAGGATGAACTCTGTTCATCTCTGTCTTTTATCCCTCAGGTCCTAACTAAACATCTTTGGGAAAACCCATTTGGGATAACTCCCCTGTCTTCTCAACAAGAGGTCAATTACCACATTCTATAGAGGAAGAAGAATGTTTATCAAACTGCCAATCACTCCCCCAAAACAAACATAGATATACATAAATACAGACATACACACACACACACACACACACACACACACACACACACACACACACACACACACACACCCCAGTGGTAAACCACTTTACACCTCAGACATTAAATCAGTTCTCCTATCTGAAGAGATCAGAGTTATCTAGGCTGGTTCTGGACTAGTAAATGTATAGGTAAGGTTGAGTCTGACTAGGGAAAAGAGAGCTATGCAAATATGATATCTATTCAGGTGAGTGATACAAATAAAAATTTTTAAATGAATGATTCAGGAGAAAAAGAAAAGCTGGGTTGTTGTTGTTTTTTTAATTAAAATTCTTACCATACTTTTAACCTGAAACTTTCACACACTTTACTATTTTTCAATTACATCACGATATGCTTCCTTCAGGATGGTACAATATGTACAAGCAAAAGGAATAAAATGCCAAAAGAACAACTCATGTATGTGTCAGTCAAGATTCAGAGCTTCATATTTATGAAAACAATTGGCAAACAACTTTACATGTTCCAAGAAAGAAAAATGTTGTAGCAGATGTCTTGTCAAGAGGCTACAGACTGAATGCTTTCATCCATATGTTTTATCAGCCTTGAGAAAGATATGCTCAATCATTTTTTTCTTAAAATCCTCAAAAACACAAAATACCCACATGTTAAGGCATAGTGAAATAACTGGGATTTGGAATATCATTTACAAAAGGATAGAGTATCTCTATATATGAAAACTATCCTATATATGTTAAACTGCCATACACCTTCATAAATTAGGGAAGTTGAGTTTTATACAAAAATAAATGACACAGTGAAGGAAGATGATGCAAATGATAAACTGAGAAAATAGGGAGAAAAGACTTGAAATTCATCTTCTCTCTTAACCTCCGAATGACAACAATATAGAACAGGATCTGAAATCTACCAGTCTTTTTGAGTATAGAGCTCCAAAATAGAATATAGAACCATTGCTACGTTAATAATGTTAGACAGGTTACGACCAATTTTCCTAGGCTGGCATGTCACAAATACATGACAATATAAAAATGGAGAGAACATTGAAGAAAGAAACACTAATCCCAGAACATGAGACAAAGGGGAAGGAAAGCATTTACTAAGTACTTGCTAAGTGATGGTATGATAAACACTTTACAAACATCATCTGGAGGAAAAGGCAATGGAGACAAGACGGTAGAGAAAGGCAGGCCCTCCCCTGAACCCTCCTAAATTCCCCTCCAAATAATTTAAAATAATGCTTCAGAGTGAATTCTGGAGTAGCAAAACCCACAAAAGGATGAAGTAAAACAATTTTCTAGCCCAAAACAACCTAGATGGTTGGCAGGAAAGTTCTGTTGCACCAGAGTGAGAGTGGAGCTCAATGCAAGCTGCACCCACAGATCAATAGCAGGCCCTGAGGGCAACTGAATCTGCAACAGCCTTTGCTTCTGGAGCTCTCAGCTCACAGTTGGTAAGGAGTTTGGACAACTGGTTGGGAGATTACAGAGGTCCCTTTGCTACCACTAGGTGCAGAACTCTGTTGCATTGCCCATACATGGATCTAGATTACAGTCCCAAGGCAAGGAGAAAAGCTAATACACTAAAGTTTTTGGTTGCAGGGGGTCAGGGACCCTGGTCACAGTTCCAGGGCAGAAAGGAGTGCTTATGATTGCTCACAGACAGAACACAGTAGTAGTAGTAGTAGTAGTAGTAGTAGTAGTAGTAGTAGTAGTAGTAGTAGTAAACACGAGAGTAGTAAATACACCCCTCCTTAGATCATACACATTGGCAGAATTGAAAACTTACAGTCCCTCAGAACTAGATCTGAAAAGAGTTGCACAAAAAACCTGGAGATTGGGACGATGCCTCCTCCATTCTGTGAACAGAGACCAACTTTAATATAAAGTTAAAAAATCAAGAAATAGGCTGGAAAATTAGTTTAGAAAAAAAAAAAGAACCAAAAGAACCTGATCTTAGAAGGTTATTATGATGACAGGGAAGACCAAAAGACAAAAAACTCAGAAGACAACAAAGTCAAAACTGCTATACCCAAAGCCTCAAAGAAAAATATAAATATGGTCTCAGGCCCAAAAAGAATTCTTAGAAGAGTTCAAAAATAATTGTAAAATTCAAATAAGAGAGGTAGAGGAAAAACTGGGAAAAGAAATGAGAGTGATACAAGAAAATCATTAAAAGAGAGTCAATAGCCTGTCAAAGGAGGTACAAAAAATATTGAAGAAAATAACATTTAAAAAACAGAATAGGTCAAATGGTAAAAGAGGCACAAAAATCCAGTGAAGGTAAGAATGCCTTAAAAATGGAAAAACTGGTACAAAAATTCACTAAAAAAAGAATTCCTTAATAAGTAGAATTAGCCAAATGGAAAAGGAGATACAAAAGTTCTCTGAAGAAAATAATTTCTTGAAAATTAGAATTGAGTAAGTGGAAGCTAATGGCTCCATGAGACATCAAGAAACAATAAAAGAAAGTCAAAAGAATGAAAAAAATGTGAAATACCTCATTGGAAAAAACAAGTGACCTGAAAAATAAATCTAGGAGAGAAAATTTAAGAAGCATTAAACTACCTGAAAGCCATGATCAAAAAAAAAGTTTAGACATAATCTTTCTAGAAATTATCTAAGAAAATTGCCATGATATTCTAGAGCCAGAAATAAAATATAAATTGAAAGAAGCCACTGATCACCTCTGGAAAGAGATCCCAGAAATGAAAACTCCCAAAAAGTTCAAGGGGAAAATATTGTAAGCAGTCAGAAAGAAACTGCTGAAATACTGTGGAGCCACAGTCAGCATAAGATTTAGCAGCTTCTACCTTAAAGAACTAGAAGACTTGTGATAATGATATTCCAGAGAGCAGAGGGAGGATTATAAGTGTGAATCACCTATCCAACAAAACTTAGCATAATTGTTCATGGGAAAAACAGATATTCAATCAGATATTCAACAAAATAGAGAACTTTAAAGCATTCCAGATGAAAAGGCCAGAGCTAAATTGGAAATATGACTTTCAAACGCAAGACTCAAGAGAAGCATAAAAAGGAAAATAGGAAAGAGGAATTGTATAAAGTACATTTCTACATGGGAAGATGATACTTGTAACTCCTAAGAACTTTATCATTATTAGGGCCATTAGAAGGAATATATTATGGCAATTAGAAGGCAAAAAGCATGGATATGACTTGAAAATGATAGGATAATATCTAAAAAATAAATAAATTCAGAGATGAGAGAGGAATGCACTGGAAGAAAGGAAAAATGAGAGGTAGAATGAGGCAATTATCTCATACAAAAAAGTGCAAGAGAGCTTTTACAGTGAAAGGGAAGATGGGAGAGGTGGAATGTTAAGTGCTTGAACCTTATTCTCTTCAGAATTGACTCAAAAAGGAAATAACATACACATTTAGTTGGGTAGAGAAATCTGTCCTTCCTGACAGGAAAGCAGGAGGGAAGGGGATGAGGGAAAGGAGGGGAAATAATAGAGGGGAGGACAAATTGGGAGAGGAAGTACTCAGAAGCAAAATACTCTTGAGGATGAATGGGGTGAAAGGAGAGAGAGTAGGATAAATGGAGAGGGGAATAGGATGGAAGGAAAAAACAGTTATAATCATAACTGTGAAAAGGTGTTTACAACAAGTTTCTCTGATACAGGCCTCATTTCTCGAATATATAGAAAATCTCATGAGTCAAATTTATAAGAATACAAGTTATCCTCCAACTGATAAATGGTCAAAGGATATGAACAGGCAGTTTTCAGATGAAGTAATCAAAATTATCTATAGTCATATAAAAAATGCTCTAAATCACTGCTGATCAGAGAAATACAAGTAAAAATAACTCTGAGGTACCACCCCATACCTATCAGATTGACTAATATGACAGAAAAAAAATGACAAATGTTGGCAGTGATGTGGGAAAATGGAGACATTAACACACTGTTGGGGGAGTTATGAATTGATTCATCCATTCTGGAGAGCAATTTGGAATTATGCCCAAAGGGCCATACATGGGTGTATGGTGTATGTAGGCCCAAAGGTATTGACCCAGCAATACCACTACTAGGTCTGTATCCTAAAGAGATAAAAAACAAAATGGAAAAGAACCTATCTATACAAAAATATTATGAATATTTTATAGCTGCTATAAGCAGTTCTTTTAGTGGTAGTCCAAAATTTGAAATTGAAGGATGCCCCTCAACTGGGGAAACTGCTGAACAAGTTGTAGTATATGACTGTAACAGAATACTACTGTACTATGAGAAACGATGAGCAGGATGCTCTCAGAAAAACCTGGAAAGAATTACATAAAACGGTACAAAGTGAAGTGATTTGAACCAGGAGAACAGTTTACACAGTAATAGCAATATTTTATAATGATCAATTGTGAATGACTTAGCTATTCTCAGCAGTACAATGATTCAGCACAATTCCAAAGGATTTATGATGACAAATGCTATTCATCCTCCAGACAAAGAACTGATAGAATCTGAATAGAGATCGAAGCATATTTTTTTCCTTTATTGTGCTTTCTTTTACAAACTAAATAATATAGGAAAATGTCCTGCATGACTATGTGTTGAATGACATGTATAACCTATGTCAGATTGCTTTACTTCTCAGTGAGGAGGAACAAGTAAAGAGAGAGAATGTGGAACTCAAATTTTAAAAAATGTTAAAAACTGTTTTTACATATAATTGGGGAAAAATAAAATATTTAATATATTTTTTAAAATATCCATTTTGAAAATTACAACAATTCTGGGAGGTAGGTGCTATTATTATCCCTGTTTACAGCTAAAAAAACTGAAGCAAACAGAAGCTAATTGATTTGGCCAGAGTCACAAAGTTAGTAACTGTCTGAGGCTAGATATAAACTCAATTTCAACTGCAACCCAGTTAATTTTAGAGCAAAGTTTCTAATGTCACCCTCACTTCAAAAGTCTCTGGAAACATATCCCATGGCACTTAACAAAATTCAAGGTGTTTTGTTTGGTCTCTTTAAATGGAAATGATTTTTCATTAATGTCTCCTAATTGTTAGGCATTTTTTACAGCAATAAATTAAGTTATAATTACAAAGAGTATACACAGTCTAACATAAGCATACATTGTTAGTAGATGGCACAAAGCCTAAAACATCATGCATAACAATATAATTAGATATGAAATTATGACACAATGAACAACACATGCCCTCTGGCTAATCATTGTCTAGAATCTGAAAAAATGTAAATTATTTAGAATTTTTTGTTTCAGGGCTCATTTTCTTCAAGGGCATAGATCCAATAAACATTGCCCCATTTATGTGAAATTAGTCATGACCTTGTTGATATATGAATTGTGATTAAGTTGTCATATAAATGTTTTACCCAAATGTCCATGTTATTTTTATTTACAAAACATATAACATGTATTTTTCTTGCTCTTTTCTTAAATAAATAAATGTAACCCATAACTTATATGGATTATGTAATCTATGATCCATAATAGATAAAAGATAATTAAGTACTAAGGACTAACAACTGAGGGATCTATGTAAAATCCAAAATAGATGTGCATTTTTTTAACATCAGATCAAGATCTGAAAAAATTAATATAAGAAAAAACTACTGATAATGACAATAAAGCTTCATTATATGGTTAATATTCAAATATTCAGAAGGAAAAATGTCTCCTGTTTATATGACTGAACTGGCATGCTGAGAATTTACGAGAGAAGCTATAACTCTGACTATTATTTCTGAAGTTCTCAAATATACCCCTAGAGGTAAAGGTGCACTCCGGATTCCTTTTGTTGTTTTCACAGGCTAAGCTATACCTAGATCATCATATAACCACAAATTGGTAGTTCTGTTGACTCAGCCACAACCCTGAAGAGTGGGAAGGATATGTACTAAAGACAACCATGCTGTGAGATGCCTGTAGGAAAAGGAAATGGACACACCACAATTCTTACACTCCTCCACTTCCTGCCTTGGCTACCTTCCTAGTGGCTCAACACATCAGCTGAACACACAGACACACAGACCACTCAGGAAAGCCAAGTGTCTGAGTAACTCACAAAGCTATACCTCTCCTCACTTGCTGCAGTCTTACCTGAGGCAATTCTTTTCTCACTGATGCATCAAATCTGTCTAAAGGTCATATAGCAAGTCTTACACCCTATATCCTATATAGGATCATAGGATTATAGCTAGAATGGATATTACAAACTATCTATTGAACCAACTCCATTTTAAAGGTAAGGAAACTGAAACCCAGAACAGTGAAGTAATTACATAGTAAATATCATATCAGAGATTTGAATTCAGATATTCTGACTCTTGACAGCTAAGTGACACAGTGGATGGACACTGTGACAGTTGGGCCTGGTGTCAGAAGGATTCATCTTCCCGGGTTCAAACCCAGCCTCAGACACTTGCTAGCTGTGTGACCCTGGGTAAGTCACTTAACTCTGCTTCAGTTTCCTCATCTGTAAAATGAGCTCCAGCGCATTTGTGAGAAGGAAATGGCAAACCACTCCAGTATCTTTGCCAAGAAAACCCCAAATGGAGTCATGAAAAGTCAGTCATGACTGGAACAGCTCAACAACAACAATTCTGACTTCCAAGTTCAAGGCTTCGCCCTCTAGAGCTGGCTAGCATTTGACAGCGTTGATTATGTTTTCTGTTCCTCTGGGTTTTTGTGACATTTCTCTCTTGGTTTTCTTTCTACCTATCTGACAATGACAACTCTTTCCCAATCTTTCAATAGCTCTCTTTCCATATTAAACATACTAACTATGGGTGTCCCCCAAGGCTCTGTCCCGAGTCATCAACCTTCTTGCTTATTTCTATACAATCTCTCTTGGTGAGCTCATCAACTCTTATGGGCTTAATTAATTGTCTCCATGTATGTATATCTACATATCCGCCCTTAGTCTCTCTCCTAAGCTCCAGATCCATATCAGCCAGTGCTCACTGGACATTTTGAATTGGATGTTCCCCAGGCATCTCAAACTCAACATGTCTAAAAGAGAACTATTTATTTTTTCCCTCAAAACCTACCCTCTTCCAAATTTTCCTATTACTATTAAAGCTACAACTATCCAGTTACTCAGGTTCACGACTTTGGTGCTATTCTCATCTCTTCTCTGTCACTCACCCCACATATTGAATCAGTTACTCAATCTTGTCATTTCTTTTTTGTTGTTGCTGTTTTTCCTTTTTGGAGGGCAGGGCAATTGGGGTTAAGTGACTTGCCCAAGGTCACATGGCTAGTAAGCCTGAGGTCGGATTTGAACTCAGGTCCACCTGACTCCAGGGCCAGTACTCTATTTACTGCGCCACCTAGCGCCCTTCAATCTTATCATTTCTACCTTCACAACATCTGTCCCAGATGTTCCCTTTTCCCCATTGTCCACTTTGGTTCATCAGATTCATCACTCCTTTCCTCTATTATTTCATTATCCTTGTAATTGGTTTCTCAAGTCTTTCCCTATTCCAATCCCTAATACACATAAATGTAAAAGCTATCTTCTTAAAGCGCATTGTAATGTCAGCCCCCACCCTACTCAAAAAACCCCAATGGTTCCCTATTACTTCCAAGACTGAATATAAATCCCTTTATTGGGGACTGAAGGCTCTTCACAATCTGACCCCTTCCTACTTTTACTTCCAATTTATTTCCCTCAGTACACTCTACTACAATACAACCATACTAGTCTTCGTGTTGTTCCTTACTGTATCTTTTCATTAGCTGACTCTCATGCCTGGAATACTTAGAATCTTAGAATCCCTGGTTTCCTTCAAGATTCAGATAAAATGCCAGCTTCTATAGGAAGCCTTTATCAGTTTTGCCAAATAGTAGAGTATTCCTCTCTCTAAGTTTATCTTCCATCTACTCTGTATGTTTTGCATATACCTAATTACTTATTTGGAGGTTGTCTCTCCCATTAAAATATAAGGTTGTTTTTGTCTTTGTCCTAGCAATTAATAAGTGCTTTATAAATGCTTGCTGTTGCTGATGATACCACCAGAAATGATAAATATCTTTCATTCTCTTTAACTATCTAAGCCAAACACTACCTTTATATTTTGGAATTGCAGGCAATTTTTCCCAAAGAAATTTTAGTTGCCAATCAATCTTACTTGGTTCTTAAAGATTTCTCTAGATATTATATCAATATCCTTAAGATCCTAATTCTCCCTTACCTCAAACCCAGTCTTGCCCATTCAGGGGCCAAAGTGTCTCGTAAAATCTTCTAACAGATCCAGGGGAATGGAAATTTTCTACTAATTTCCATCTCTAATCCTGTGAATTATGCTCCTCTGAATATATCAAATAATAACATTCCCCTGGTGCAAATAATATGTTCAATTCAGTCTTGCTTTCTTCATGATACAAACTTCAAGACAGAACATCCACAAAATTAATTTTCATTCTAGGTAAATGAATCACCGGTGGCAGGAAAATATTTTGAAAGTTCAAAATTCAATAATATTTCTGGGGCTTGCATACTACTTCCATTAATGCATGTCACAACCCATCTGTAAGTTAATGGAAGGTTTTGGAGAGTTGCTGTGAACAAAACTAAATTCATAACTCTGTAGTGGAATCAGGACATGAGCCACTCTGAATTTATCAAGATGATCCTTTGACAACAGACATATAGAACTTAACCAGGTCCATATTCAAAATTTTTCATTCGTTAATTCATTAATTCAACAAGCACTTAATAAGCACTTTCTATGTGCAAGGCACTCTGTTAGGGTTACAAAGACAAAACAAAAAGTAAATACTACCCTAAAGGGGATTACATTCTACTTGGGAGAGATGACATTTAAATAGATAAATAAATATAATGCAATTTGAGGAGGAAGTATTCTGTGATGAAAGATCTCTCCCCAGGAGAGCCAAGGAACAGAAGGAAGGGAGCAGGATGCATGTCTAAGTTTGAAACAGAACTCAATCACACACCCCACCATTCCATTCCAAAACCAGGAGACCCAAACTACAGAAATCAACTCCATAGCGATCTCTGAATTGCCAGTGATGGTCAAGAGAACTAAAGAACTGAGGCAGTAGGACAGGACATGGGGACAGAACATCATCTGCAAGGGTTATGTAGTACTCCACTAAACCTGAAGAAAAGAGCTCAGCACTCAACTAGAGCCAATTCTGATCCCTAAAAAGTCACTTGTGACAGAAATCTAGGTTGGTGAACCCTGAATTGCCCAGTGTCAGAGGAACCTGAGTCACTCTGAGATCTAGCCCCCAAGGAAACCACCATCAGAAGAGACAGTTTAGGGGAAAATCAGAAAGAAAAATAAATACCCTGAAACTGGCAAAGATCTCAGGTAAAAGAAAATTAAAAGACCTTGAATATAAGCAGAGTAAGCAATCAGGTAAAATATTAACCATTGAAGGAAACACGTCTTCCAGATCTAAGAAATTAGTTCAGGAATCTAAAAAAATACCACAAAACAAAGGATAGTCATCCAACACTCGATGAGACAAAGAACTCTGTGGAATTTTAGCAGAACACGGAACTACAACACATTGTTCCTGACAGGTTTAAAAGAGAAATCATAACTGTAAGAGAAAAAAAATGTATGGACTGTACAACAAAAATAATAGGTAGAATAGAAAAACTGGAATCTTCAATGGCAAGTTTCACCTAAGAAACAAGAGAGATTAATAATAGACTCAGAATGCAAATATATAGAAATGAAGAACAATGTAGAAGAAGAGAAAAAAAACAATAACCATTAAAGAAAAATGTTCACTACCACAAGAAAAAGATACTGATCTTGAAGACATGATTACTAGAGATAACATAAGGATGATAGGTCTTCCAGAACACAAGACAAAAAACTTAATACCAAAATGCTCAAAATAACACAAGAGAACTACACAGAATTTCTAAAGAGAGAAAATGAAAAAAAAAATTGAAAGAATTAATAATAGTCTCCAAAAAATAAAGGGCACAAAATCCACATATACCTGTAGTCTGGGAGCCTGAGGATAACTTTCTCATCCTCCCTATAACCTGAATGCATAAGCTTGAAACTCTTGTTCTCCAGTTCCTTCTTTATACCAACAAATATAAATATTATCCTCTACCTTTTCATGAAGATGATTATTGAACTAACTGTAAGATCTATTCATTTGTCCAGGTCAGCAGAAACCAAAGTCCCTGCTAACCAAAACTTAATAATTCACTTAAATCCCTGCTAATATTTCAGCAAAAATACCAACCTTGTAAGTCAAACCTCAAAGATGTTGAAATGCATTGATACTTATAATTGGTGTTTTTTTTAAATTCTACCATAAATCCATTGTTTCCTGTTTATAAACAGAATCTAATAAAAGAAATTTACTCATCCTGCCTATGATAATTACTCTGTAACATTGGGCAAATTACTTAATCTTGCTGGGCCTCCTTTTCCTCATCTACAAAATGAGAAATTTAGACTTGAAAGCTTCTCGGGTCCCTTCTACATCTAGATCTATGATACTATGGTATGATCACAAATTTCAGAGAAAAATTTTGGTGGAGTGAGGGCTTTGCTAAGTTTTTCCTTCCTTCTGTCTTTTGTAATGTGGAGAAGACAACCTATTAAAGCAGCTGATAGCAATCAGAACAATAAATTCCACAGAAACTGAAAGTTAAATAGGCCCAAGTGAGAAGAGGTATGTAATGACACAAACACCTAAAATTGAATCTATAATTGTTTTTCAGGATGAGTGCAATTAATGAACTGATACATAGGAAAACCCTAAATAGAGCTAAAAAAAAAAAAAGTATGAGGACACCAGAAAGAACTGCAAAGAGAGGATGAATATAAGAAAATCTGGCTTGTTCCATCATCATCTCATGTATAGGCCTTAGAAGAAAGGCAAAAGACCAGCCCTGGTTGCCCAAAAGTGAAAGTAATTCACAAGACTGGTCAGAGAACAATATATAGAAATGTTTCCCTTAGACACATGGAAAGGGGGAGATCAAATATCATAATAATTTGCTACAAAGACACCAGAAATTTAAGGGACAGACCTGTCCTCGCCTACAAATATGGACCAGATAGACATCTGCATGTTAGATACGCTCAATATATGAAGATGGATTTGGTTCAATGAAGCTGATGCCCACATAACTAGCCATCAGGGAATGAGGACAGAACCAACAACAGTGCCCTAGGTACTGAAGATGCTAATATTGGCCTCATTAGTAATAGCTTATGGGTCCATTCTACCCAGATTAAAAGGACTCTCTCAAGAAGTGACCAAGGAAATTGAAACACAATGTCTTTCTGCACCAAAAAATGAATGTCATGTTATACAATAGGCCACATAATTGTGTTCTAATCATCCTATGAACTACATTTAACGGGGAAAAAATACCTTTACAGTCTATGCGAGCACTAGGATTCTGTGGATTCTAGGATAATAGATTTAAAACTAGGACCTTAAAAATTATCATGTCTAATTCCCCCATTTTGTAAATAAGCAAACTGGGGTCCTAAGGAAACTTTCTTTCCCAAGATTATATGAGGTGTGTGAATGTTACCACTTCTAACAAAAATACAAACACAAATTCTCACTCACAAGTATTTTACATGGATTATAAATCTGAGAAATGATTATTAAACGTCTGCTGGTCTTTTTTTTAAATAGTTTATATTCTCACATCTAAATTTTAAAAGATGAATAATGGACTAAACAAAAGAAAAAGTATATATTTCAATCTTTGGGGTAAGAATGTAATTAAATAATATAGTTTTTTTAAACATGTCCCTTTGACTAACAGACATTGTATGTATATCTGTATTTAAGAAGAGTATCTTCAATTTATATACAAAAGTCCAAATCGAATCATATTAGAGTGCTACTGTTCACAAAAACAAACTAAACGGACAATAATAAGTAAATAGGATTAATTAATTGTAATTATTAGGTATAGGTGGCTAGCTAAAATGAAACAAATTAAATTAATCTAAATGTATTTAGATTTATTACCTATATTAAACATATGCTGCTATCTATTAATGAGTACCTGGCATATCTTATTAAATAACACACTAACAAATATTTATGAATTGTTACACCACTGTAAAGCCATTTGTGCTACACAGATACATCCTACCTAATACTGATTGTTGGGACTGCAAAATACTATAGAGCTAACAATATTATAGAGACACTTATTTCTATAGGGACCAAGATAAACAGGAAAATAGGAAGAATGATTCTCAAAAGAGTTAATATCACTGGATTACATAGTACAAAATCACACTATTACCGGCCATCTGATTTATATCTTGAATTTTCAACCAAATTTCAGCCAAAAGTCATTATAATAGGATTACAGGATATTACAATTGTGAAACAACATTGATCAGAGCAATGTTATGTGTTTATATGTTGTTTATTTTTAAATCTGGCCCAGAAGTCATTTCGTCAGCTTGGGAAACTTTCTGGGGTGGAAACTTCTTCCATTCTGTGAATGTAAATCAGCAAATCATATGTAACATATTCTTAGAGAACTGGATGGAGTACAAAGAAGTTAAGTCACTAGTCTGTGATTTTACAGCAATTATGTGTCAGAAGCAGTCCTTGAATATAGGCCTCTCTAACTCTAGGATTGCCTTTTATCTACTACATCATATTTCCTCTGTACTTTTAAACACACTATTGTCAAATTATTTTTTTTTACAAAATAATAATCTCAATTATTATCAAAACATATATTTGAAAGAAAATATAAAAATGCACAAAAATATAAATACTAAGAACCACTCCCCAAATACCTCAGAACTGAGGTTAATATCTAACAATGTATCTAAGTTATTCATAGATATTAAAACATAATCTGTGTTGAGTCAGAGAAATGAACATATCTATACATGTGCAATTATCTATAGTGTGCAATATCTATAATATGCAAAACATCATGATGTAAAATAATTGTAGGCCACTCAAAGTTTACATTGTTTTTAAAATCAAAGCAGGATCAACTAAATAATGAATAACATAAAAATTATTATTCAAAATATCTGGTCTGAAAAAAAATGTACTAATTACTATGTAATGTGGCTAATTGTGTAACAGCTTATAGTAACTGAGAGCTTACTGTACTCTGAGAGGGTCACTATTTTTAACCACTAAGAAGGTAGAAGTACCTCTTCCACAAAGCTATCTTTCTTCTCTAGCATTTCTCGTAAGGTCTGAAGAATTTTAATGCAGAGTTTTTCTTCTTTCTCCATGAGCTTCTTTGTGTGATTAATCAACCTGAAAAATAAAATAATAAGAATAATAAAAAAACTTAAATTAGATTCTACATTCTCTCTAACTTTATAGAAATATCAGACAGAGAACAAATTTTAGTCTAATACTTGAGAAAAAAAGCAAATAAGGAGCTATTTTTAAAAGCTATGAAAACAAACTCCAGAAAACTTAAACTTTTCCAACATTTAAGTAATATACTATGTTTTATCCTAAAACATACTATTTTACCATTACTTCATATCTCATCCTCAATATCTATAATAGTAGTATTCAGATTTAGTATTTATGATATTTCTTTCATAATTTTTAATTGTTAAATTAATCTTTAAAATGATCCTATAAAGATTATTCTTCCCATTTTTATGGATAGAAAAGCTGACTCATAATGAAACAAAGTGACAACCACAATGATTTGAATATACAAACCTTCAAGTCATAAAATAAGGTTACTTTTCAACTCATGGGTGAAAGTGATCCAACCTAGGAACATGATATTTTACTTTCTTGGACCTTATACTGTACTTTGTTTTGTAACTCTTTCATGAACTCACCACGTAATATGGAAAACTATAGTTATCCATTTATTGTCTATACTCTCACATCATAAGCAACAAGAGGTCTGAGCTGTCTTAGTATCTACCTAAGCCCCTATCAAAGAGCTCTGCATAAAGCAAGTGTTAAAATGTAAAATTCTAGGGTAAAATATAGAGAGACAAAATATGAGTGTATCCCAGAATTTATAATAAAATGAACAAATGAATCAAACTATGAATAGTAGGTTAATAACATGCAATACAGCTTTAAATAAGGAGAATTTTTAAGGCAATGTGATATAATCACACTGGAAATTAATCGAGATAGTCACTGCACAATTCAGTTCAACTTCACAACAAACATTCTTAAAGCATTTATTCCACAGTCTAATAAATTTTAGTTTAAAAAAGTTTCTGCCTACCCTTTCCTCGCAATTTAGTTTTATATTCAGCTTAGTAATATTTTGGGAATATGAGTTAAAGGAGTGAGGCATAGTTGAGAGAAGAAGAGAATCAGTCTCAAAGTCAGAAAGACGTAAAATTAATTCAAGGTTCTGATGCATATTGGCTATATATATTTGTTCAAGTCATTTTAGCCTCTCAGTGCTCCAGTTAATTCTATAAGATTTTAAGTTCCAGAACAAGCATCAAACTACACAAGTGAAAAGAGTTTCTTCATGGGGACTTCTTTATACCAATAAATCAGAGTTCTTGTCCAAGAAAGAAAGTTATACTATACAAATTTCCAAGTACGTTATGCTTTTTCTTTCTTACTCATTATGAATTACAAAGTAAAAACAGAAACCTGGGGGACACTTTCCAAAGAATAATACACAAAATTTAGAATTAATGCAATAAGTATATCAACTAAATCCCAGATCTTTTCACTTACTTGGACATAAAAGCACCACATCTTATCCTTGCATCACTTCCCTCAGGAAACAGAAGTTCTGGGCTGTACAGCACATCAACCAACACAGAAAATTCAGCTTGCATCATTGGGCTAAATTGCTGCTCTAAAGAACCAACTACATCCTATGGAAGGAAGTGGAAGAAATTGTAGGTGAAACTTCAGGTTTCCTTTCCTTTCCACGGAGTGTAGGACAAAGAAAAATGATGGGCACTCCCATAGCAGGTGTCAGTATCACACACTGTGGCCAAGAAGATTCAAGCTTTTATCATTTAAATTATGTATTTATGTTTTGTCTCCTCAACCAGATAATTATAAGTGCTCTGAGAACAGATTACCATGGCCATTCCATTACACTGAATTACTGAGTTTGAGTGTATCTGAGTCTTGATTAGCTACTCTGTTCCTGGTATTAATTTTGCTATTTTTTAACCAGTACCAAATACCGTAGTTTTGATTATTACTGCTTTATAATATAGCTTAATGTCTGGAAGCACTTCTCTTTCATTCTTACTACTTTTTAGTGTTCCCTTCAATTTCTAGACTTTTTTTTTGCTGCACATGCATTCATTTATTTTATTGATACATGTGTTTTCGTGTATAAAGCAACCTCTTGGTAATTATATTTGTATAGCAATAGTAATAAATCTGTAAAAATAATTGAAATATTATCATACTGGTATAATCCCAACCATGACAATGCCCTTCAATTATTTTTCTTTCAAGAAGCAGAATTTTTTTTAAATGGCATTTGTTTAAATCCTGAATGCTGCTTTGTAGGTTAATTCCCATAAATTTTATGCATTTTGTAGTTATTTTGAATGGGGTTTTCTTTTTCTATCCTTTCTTTCTAGCTTTGTTATAGCAATATGGAAATGTCAGCTATTTTAGTGGATTCATATTGCATCCTGCTATTTTACTGAAGCTATTAATCTCTGTTACTATCCTTGATGATTTTATGAAGTTTTCTGAATAGTCATATCATTGCAAATACTGATCATTTTATCTCCTCTTTTCTCATATTTATGCCTTTAACTTCTTTTTCTTTTCTTATTGCTATAACTAGCATTTCTAAAACTATGTAAAATTAATAGTGGATATCACCCATTATAAATAATGCCACCTTTGGGTTTAGATATACATATTTTTATCATATTATAAATGGTCCTTCAAGGCTCATGCTAAAATTTTAGTGTTTATAGTACAAATGGGTATGTAGCACAAAAAAGATGTATTTTGCCTCAAGAGAATTTGTTTAAAAAAAAAAATCTAAGAATGAAGGGAAATAGTACTTCCAGATCTCAAACTGTATCATAAAACAAATCTCCCAAATGATTTGTTACTAGTCTAAACAAAGAAATTTTTTTAAAGTTGATCAATGGAGGAAATAGGATATCAAAACATCACCACAGTGTTCAATGAACAATGAGGCCTAATCCTCCTGGTCCCTGCATAATCATAATCTCTTGTCCTTTTTAACACCTATATATTCTATTTCTGCATCTCTGCTACTCCCCACCAACATCACCATTCTGAATGCTGGCCACTTTGTCTGGGGGGGCACGTGTCATTCAACCCCTCCCCTAGGGCAAAATGCAGTACTTGAGATCACATCTGTCACATGGAAAAGGTAGTGTCCTAAGAAGCATGTTTTATACTAAGTTCCCAAATGAAAACCCCATCTCACCTACCCTACAACCTGTGGGAACATGGTTCAATTTAAGAAACTTTTATTAAATGCACAACATATGCCAGGTGCTATTCTAGGTGCTAGGGATAAAAAAGATCCTGCAATCTTCTCATTCTGGAGCAACCGTCCACCACGCTGGTCCCCTTCTCCTATGGCTGGATTCTTTCCAGGGCTTACATTTTAAGGAGGGGCCCAAGCTGACCAACTTTTATTTCCCTCCTGCTTTGCTTCAAACTTTTCAGACATCAATAAAGTCACCCTGACTTGGGTATCTCCCCTTCCCACCTCTACCTTTCAATTCCCACTTATCTGTTGTCTTCTGATTAGAATGTAAGTTTCTTGAAGGCAGAAACTGTCTTTTTTTATTCCCTTATTTGTATCCCTAGAGATCAAGCAATTTAAAAAATTCTTCCTGCCCTATCTATTGTAAATCCATTTGGAAACGTGGGACAAGTAATTGGTGAAATAAGACAAGAGCTCAACAGGACTAGGGCTAGATATATGTTAATTGGGAGTCACCTGAAGAGAGACAACAGCTGAATCCATGGAAGCTGATGAGATCACCAAGAGATTATAGGAAAAGAAAAGATAATTCAGGACAGAGACATCTCACAAATAAGGGATAAGATGTGGATGTGAATCAGGAAAGAAATATTGACAAGAAGAGATTGCCAAGAAGAGAATCAAGAGAGAGCAGAGGCAGAAAAAAAAAAACAAATAAGGAAGTACCCAGAAAGATGCAGTAGTCAACACTGTCAAATGCTGCTGAAGGTCAGATGAGGACTGAGAAAAAGCCATTAGATATGCAAATTGAGAGGTGATTGTTAACCTTAGATTAAGCACATTCATTTTGCATATATTTTCTTTGTTTGCTATGCTGTTCACATTGAGAAATTATAGAGGTAAAAGCTACTCAAACATTTTTCCTATTCTTTAACATAATAAGGAAAAAATGTTCTGGGCATTTAAAAACGAAAGAATACTATTTTTTTTTTCAAAAGGCTTTCTGTGTGCCTCTGATACTGATATAGAATTTATTTTCTGTTTTGTCAATATGATTTATTAAACTGACAACAGCATTCTAAGGCTGTCCCTCATGTCAGGAATGCTTTCCCTCCACAC
Source organism: Pseudocheirus occidentalis (assembly GCA_028646575.1). Classification (NCBI taxonomy): domain Eukaryota; kingdom Metazoa; phylum Chordata; class Mammalia; order Diprotodontia; family Pseudocheiridae; genus Pseudocheirus; species Pseudocheirus occidentalis. The sequence goes on along the minus strand of CM053597.1, from coordinate 141,163,998 downwards.
TTCCACCTCCTCACTTACTTCAAGACTCAGTTTGAATCTAACCTTCTACAAGCCTTTCTCCTCTCTCTCCCTCCTGCTAGTGTCTTCTCCATGAAATTACCTTCCATTTTATTGTGGTTCAGTTGTGCCCTCATTGTTGTGATCTAGTGGACCATAGCAAAGCCCTGATGGACCATCTTCCAATGTCATGTCTTCTTAGTATTTTAATGCCATCCATGGGGTTTTCTTGGCAAAGACACTAGAGTTGTTTGCCATTTCTTTCCTCAGTTTTATGGAAGCAGAAATTATATGACTTGCCCAAGGTCACTGAGGTCAGATTTGAATTCTGGCCTTTCTGACTCCAGGCCCAGTTCTCTATCCATTGCATCTCTACCCCGTGCTCTGTTCCAGCTGTTACATGTATCTAGTTATTTACATATTGTCTCCCCATCAGAATATGAATTCCTTGATATGCCCCTCCCACTCAGTAGGAGCATTAGTGTGTGACCTTTTGTTGTTTCCCCCAAGCTTAGCATAATATATAATACTTAGCACATATGAAGCACTCAATAAATGGCTCCTGACTCACTTAGTAAATATCTGTGATGTGATGCTAAGTCACTTTTTTCAATATTTCATGTGATGTTTTATGCTGGTATTTTTAATGATTTAGAACTCTGTATTGTAGTGGACAGATTACTGGACACAGGGCAAGGAAGATTCCACTTCAGACACTACCAAGTAATTTTATCAAGTCCCTGAACCATTTTGTGTTTTTACAAATTCCGTAGGGCTTATTTATTAAGTCATAAATGGGTTGCAATCTAAATTATCCATAATGACACAAGCAAAAATAATTTGGACATTCATGAATTCTTTAATTGGCATGTACGTAGCTTTCTTTCTCAGGTTTATCTTTAAAGATAAATATTTTACACATTGACAGAATTGTGCAATGTATTATCTTTCTGTATGTCATGAAATAATCAATACTATATGTTGCTTTTTAAAAGGACTTTTTAGCATATTATGTGGCTCTTCATTCTGTCTTTGAATGTTTTGTAGTTTAAAGCCATCTTTGTCAAATATCAAGGTGACTCCCACCTGTTGTGATTTGGAAGTACCTTAGTAAATTTAAGACTATTCTTTCGGTTTGAATAAAATTAAATTTCTCTGGGTTGAATACCTTTTAATGTAAACTTAATTTCAATCCATTTTATAATTCTTTTTTTTTTAAATTTTAGACAGTTCATTTACATATAACATTTTTAATATTGGGTTTTTCCATTCTTCAATCACTCTATTCATACTTTCTTGTTCTTATTATTTCTAGTGTTAACTCAAATAGAATTATCCTAAATTAAATTAATGCCACATTAATAACTACATAGATTTATTTAATCTGGACCACTTTTATCACACACTTTGATTTTCCATTATATTTTTTGTTTTCCCTTCCTTTTTTCTGGTTTTCTAAAATACTCTGCTGAATCTTTTAGTGTTTTAGATAAAACAGTACTCTGATGATTCTCCCCTAATGCCAATAACTGTTTTGTCCTGATTTGAGACATGTAAATTATTTTAAATACCTATCTTTTTTGTCTAGAAGACTTGCTATTGTTCACAGACTTCCATTAAGGATATGTTTACTTCCCTCAGTTTCTTATTATTTTAGTAATGGAGTTTAACTGAGTTTAAGAGAGCTGAATTTGAGTTTCTCTTCTTTGTTTAGATACTGTTAATCCTTCCAGTTTTCACTGTCGCTTTTCCTTTCACCATTTCTTGAAATCTTCTTTAATAATTTCCTTTAACATATTATACAGACTCTTCTATTTTCCTAAATTTTCTTGAAACTCAGTCATCCTTAGGTGGTTGCACCATTACTGCTTGAATCTATCTTTTTTTCAAATTCTTCAAACAATTTGGAGATTTCTGTGCCAGTTCTTCCACTTAATTGGTGATGTCTACATATGATTTCCCATTGTATAATGTCTGTTTTTTATTATTTCTACTGATTTTTTTTGTTTTTCTATTACATCCTCCATATTTGTCTTTCTTAAAGTGTGCAGACAGGTAGGAGGAGAAAACTAAGAGAATAGTGTCCATGAAAACCTAGAGAAAAGAGAAAATTCAAGAGGAGAGGGAGGGCTGAAAAAAGTTTTAATGCTATAGGAATTCAAGAAAGATGAGGATTGAAAAAAAAGCCATTGGATTTTATAATTAAGAAAACATTGGTAACTTTATAGGGAGCAATCTCAGTCAGAAGCCAGATTGCCATTGAGAGCAAGAGAAAGGAGAAGTAGCCTGTGTAGACATTTTCTTTTTCCCTAAAGAGTTTGAATGAAAAAGGAAGAAGAATGGGACAATGGCAGCTAGTGGGAATGGTAGAATCTTGTGAAGTGCCTATAGTGAAGTAGGATCCAGTGATCCTTCTAAAGTGAAAGAAGCAATGACTCTATACTCAGACTTGGGTTTAAATCACCCTCTTAATACTATCTATATCATTTGGGATAAATCACTTGGCCTCCCTGGGCCTCAGTTGCTTATAAAATGAGGAGTTTGGACTAGACACACTCTAAAGCTCTTTCCAGCTCTACATCTATAATACTATGATCTAGGAAGACATTTATCCTTTCCAGATTTCGATTGCCTAAACTGCAAAATAAGGAAGTTGAACTAGATCACCACTAAGGATATTTCCCACTTGAAATCATAGCAAATTTTATAATTCTTCCAGTATTTAATGATTAGCACTTCAGTGTCATCTCTGACATGTCTCTCCCTTAACTTCCACTCAATCAGTCACTTCTATCAAAACTATCTCTGAAATATCACTTGCATCTACACTCTGCTTTTCAGCCTCATGTGCTACCACTCTAATTTTGATTCTTATTAGGTCAAACCTGCACCACTACAATTATTTCCTAAGATGTTAAGTGATTCTGTCCCCTCTACCCTTCCTGACAAATCTGTTCTGCACAATGATAATATAGGTCAATCTTCCTATAGAACCACTTTGATTATATCACTTACTTGCTCAAAAGTTTTCACCACTCTACACTGCTCACCAATAAGTTTATTTTATTCAACATTTTGTACTATAGTACCAAACATCAACGGTGTTATCTCCCTACAAAAATATAAATTTGAAATATTTACCTGAAGCTTTTCAATTATGTTCCTATAATCCCATGCAGGCCCTCCAAGTGCTTCTTTAAAACGTGGTCCACTGCGAGCTGACATTCTCCATCCCATGGCTGCTCTCTGTACCATATTGGAATGGCTTTTCATGAACAAAGTATTGACTTGGCTGTCCAAATCCACTGGAATTGCAATGCCACGATTCTTCGCTAGAGATGAAAAAAATTCAACTCTTTTCTATCTTAATCAAATGGAAGGTTTTTTTTTTAATACATTACCAAAACAGATCAATAAATATATGTTAGCAAAGAGAAAAAAACGACAAAAGGCAAACAAAAGCTAATTTTAAAATGCATTCAAAAAGCACAGAAATACAGAAATGTTATATAAATCTTATTTTACATTCATTACAGTATACATTTCAACATTTCCTCCATATTCATTCAATCATTCATTCATTCAAATATTTATTAAGGACCTACACTGTATGTTCTCTTATGAAGTACAACATAACCATTCAGTCAGAGAATGTGATTAATTATGGTTTTAATAGAAAACTGTAAAGAAATAAAGGAATTCCTATGCATAGATATTCTACTCATACTACTTTATCATGGGCATTGAATTACTACAATAATTCATCTGGGCCAGCTTCTGTTCTTGGTAATATTACAGAATGAGAAAAGAACTAACCTATTAGTAAAGAAACATTTTAGAGGTAATTTAATAATTTATTTTTATGACAATTATTCAGTTTTTTCTTCCATGAGTTTTTCAGTGATGTAGCAAGTAGTTTTTAGGGAGTATTTCAGTTTAACCTCATATCTGGCCCAGAAACATAAATTCTGACATACCAAGAACCATGGTACTGCACAATCCTGTTAAACATTTGAAACTAAAAACTGTATTGGTGTTTAAGTAGTAGTCTAAAACTATGACTTCTTCAAAATGTTCAACTAATTAAACTACTCCAGATTAAAAAAAAATAAAATAGGACTATTCTTCTATTCAAATCTGATTTGATTGATTCCTTTAAAATTAATTTCCAGCTCAAACAGCAATGTTAAATAATGCATTCCCAAAAACTCTGGTGTGTTTTCTTTATAAATGTATTCATATTTCATGTGTCACACTCATTATTTTAAAAACAGAAAACATATGTACATATTTTTTACATTGAAAATCAAATGTCAACATCCATATTTACTTTGAACTTAGCTGGTATCAACATATGAAAATACTATAAAAGAAACTGAATTTCTTTCCATAGGACTAAATCATTAAATTTATTTTAGTAAGCTCCATCCCCCAAAACCATTCATTTGCAAACTATGACTCCGGGTGCGGAAGTTACCAAATTTTAATTTTGAATCCCTAACCAGCAAATTGTTCCATAATATCGGCAAAGGTTTTTAGCTTGAGAGTATCTTAATTTTCAAAACTAAATTCTATTCATTAAAAATTCAAAAAGGTATTTGGTGACTTGATGATTCATATTTGATAAGTGCTTCATAGTGCATCAATATAAAAACACTCGGAAAACTAAACAAATTATTATCGTGTTCAAAAAAAAGTTTTAAAAAAAGAAAGAAAAGGGCAAAAAATCTGAAACTCATGTGATTCTGGAACTGAATATTGTAAACTAAAAGTAAACAAACAAGTCAATAAAAATTTTAAAATTTTAAAAAAGAAAGAAAATAGGTTAACATTTGTCTACTGCATCTTTCTTAGGAAACTTTGCTTTAGTTTTTTTAAATAATCTACATGAGGGGGGAAATAAAAGTTTATTTGATTACAGTCACATAGTATGTCAGAAAAGGAAAGAACACAGAGGCCATTTAGCCTAACCCATATCTGAACTGAATCCTTTCTATTACATAACTGACAAGCTTTCTTTCCACCTTGAAAATCCCTGTTCACTTTTGGATAGTTCTAATAGGAAATTTCTCATTATACAACATTAAATTGCATCCCTTTGCTCCTTCTCTACACATATGCCAATCCTTTCAGATCCCTCAGATGTAGTTCATCTGGGTCAAGTGATTGAACTCATCAAGGGCAGGTTGGTATTCTTCTATCTCCTGACTTAAGAATCAGCTGCCTATTAACCATTTTTGTTCTGTTCTATCTAATCATAGAATCAAAATCAGAGGTAACCAGCACTACTTCTCTCTGCTCACCCCATCAACCTTTTTTTTAATCTTTCATTTTTCCCTGATAGCTTAAAAACTAATTTTCTTATCCTTAGTATTCCTTGTCAACTTCATCTCTTTTTGTTCTAGAAAGTAGTTCTCATACTAGATCACATAAAACTCTTCTATTTTTCCTCTAGTCTCTGTATTTGTATGCAAATGTATCCTAATATCATTAAAGGGGGAAAAGGTAGGTTTAATAGGAGGAAGCAGGAGAAATGAAAGGAGAAAAGGTTAAGATTGGGAAGTAGAATTTCACATTTCTCAGTTTAGCAGGTCATGTAATTCCCAAGAGATTCTGTATGGCTAAAATGGGATAGAGAAGCAGGTCACTAAAGCTAAGGAGGTCAAGACAGTAGCGGGTTTGACAACACAAATATTGAAGACCCTGATGATAATGGAAGGGGATGGGAAAACAAGACTGTAAACCAGGTGCTAAAGTTATTGACTAAGTTGAAAGAAAGTGACCTGTAAACCAGAAGATGACAACAACAATGATGAGGAGGGAGGATGATATAAGCATATTGTACAGACGGAATCTGTAAAACTAACACTAGGCTATGACACTAAAGAAAAGACCATCTGTTTTGTAATATACAGAGTCTCTAAAAGTTCCAAAAAGCTTACAAATTTCCTAAAGCAAAACTGAAAAGCTCAAGATTACCAAGAAATATACTCATTAAATTTGCAATAACTCGTGATTTCAAGACATTTATTTTTACAAGATTTTAAAGATGTGTACCAACCTAAGAAACAATGAGCAATGAGTAACATAAGATTTGTGTCTCCAATACAGCAAGCACAGTACTTTCTGTGAAAGTTCTTCCTCAAATCCCTTACTAACTTAATTCACGTGCTCATTATCTTTTTCCTAAATTATATAAATAAAATTTTGCTGTAGATATTTAACATAAGATATATTATGTTTTTCACTGATGTCTTGGAAGATAGCAATTGCATTTAGCTCGATTTGTTCTGTAAGGAGGCAGACTTTCGCATTTTTGTATAGTTCATATCATAGTGCCATACAAATAAGGCTACTAATAGATGTTATTTGATAATGGTGCTTGCTATATTCAATGGAAATGTTTTCCCAATTTAGAATTCCATCAGCAACTCACTAAACAAAAAGAAAAATCTCTTTTAGCTTAAAGAATTTTATTTAAAGAAAATCATTTACTTTCTACTTTAATTTAAACTCTTTTCACTCTGTAACACTACTGTGCTGCAAGAAATGAGGAATAGAATGTTTCATAAGAACCAGAGAAGACAAGCATAAAGTGATGCAAAATGAAGTGAGCAGTACCAGAAAAATAACTTAAACAATAAGAACAATATTGTAAATATAAACAACTTAAAAAGACTTAGAAATCACAATTCAAGAGGACTCACAATGAAACATGCTCCCTACTCTAGAGGAGATTCACTAACAGTACAGACAGAGACACATTTTTTTTTGATTGCTTGGTTTTTTTACGTGGCCAAAGTAGAAATTTTTTTGGTTTCAGTATCTATGTTTGTTGCAAGTTTTGTTTTTCTTGCTTTCTCAACAGGCGATGGGAGTAGGACGAAGAGAATTTGAAACCTGAATTTTAAAAATAAATTTAAAATTCTTCTCATTTATATAAGTTGGTTTAAGTTTTTTTGTTTTATTCTGTTTTTATTAGCATTATACTATGTTAAAATGTGCTTGACAGATCTTTACCAAGCCAGCCTAATTATCTTAATTCTAGTCTACAATTGGCACTTCTGAAGATGACACTTGGAGGTGAAAGGGCAGGAGGGGACGGGAGAGAGTGGGTAGGGCCTAAGAAAATGGTAGCATCATATGTAGGGATCTGTAGCTGAGCTTAGTATCCAGCTATCATAACTTTCCTGTTCCACCCCATCTAGAATAGTCATGGTTACCTGCAGATTAGAATTCAGGATTTCATAAACTTTTTCTCCTGGTGACCCCATATAAGGTCATAAGACCCACAGTTTAAGAAGAACTGAACTAGATCAATATTCATATTTTTATTTGGTTGCCCAAAATTCCTACGAACGTAGAGATCAACTAAGGTTTCACCTCACACTCAGCAAGTTGGAAAAGATAAAGATGGGAATAGTCAATGTTGGAGCAGTTACAGAAAGAGAGGCAAACTAGTGCATTGTTGATGGAGCTGTGAATTAGTACAACCACTCAGAAAAACAATTTGGGATTATGCAAATAAAGGAAACATGCATTTCAAAATGGCCATACTCTTCGATTCCATTGCTAACCATATACCCAAAGATGGTCACTGATCAAAAAAAAAAAGGCTCTATATATACCAAAATATTTATACCAGTACTTTTTGTGGTATCCAAGAAATCAAAGAACTGAAAACAAAGTAGATGTCCAATGATTACAGAATTTTTTTTAATGATTACAGAATTATCAAACAAATCATGGCACATAAATGTAACAGAATTTTAGTGTGCTAAATAAAGAACATGATGAATATAGAGAAGCATAGACAGACAGATGAAATCATGAAAAGTTAAGCAAGCAAAGCTAAGAAAAAATACACACAAAACAACCGAAAATGAAAATTTTCAGATTATAAAGAACAAGATACATGAGAAGCCACCTACATCCATTTCTCTGCAGAGGTTGGGCAGGGGTGCAAAGGTGTTCAAAAGTATAGAAGATCATAGAGAATTTCAAATAATTTTATGAATGAATAAGTTTTGCTGAATTTTTTCCCCTTCTTTTTCATCATTAAAAAAACATATTTCTTACAGAAATGGCTTTCTAGGAAGGAGAAAAAAGAGACATAGGAAAAATCTAGGAATGTTAAAACAAAATATGTTTTTAATGGATAATGGATAATGAATGGATAATACAATGATCCATGAGAATTCCAAAGGAGTAATGATGAAAAATTTTATCCACCTCCAGAGAGAGAACTGATGAACTCTTGAGTGAAAACTGAGGTATATAGTCTTTCATTTTTAAAATTTTTCTTTTCCTTTTTTTACAACATGGTTAATATGGAAATGTGTTTTGCATGACTTCACATGTATAATGGATATCATATTACTTGCCTTATTAATGGGTGGGGGAAGGGCAAGAGAGAGGGAAAGAATTTGGACCTCAAAATTTTAAAAATTAGTGTTAAAATAAATAGACAATTTAAAAGAACAAAGAATGAAAGAGTCAGGGTCTATGCCCCACATAAGCTCTGAAAGGAAAATCCTCTATAGGATTACATGATGACATCAGGAAAAGGGAAAATCATTCTAGAGCTGAATGGCTCTATGTGCAGCTGCTCTTCTTGCATGTAGTATCATTCTTTCAGCATTCAGCAAATGTTTAAGCATCTACTATGTACAAAGTGTTACTCTAGGCACTAGGGATGCAAATAAAAAAGAAAAGTCATATAGCACCTCTCCTTTAAAGCCCTTACAAGCTGGTTCCAGCTTGCCTTTTTAGACTTATTATACGTTACTCCTCTTTATAGTTGATACAGCCAAACTGACCTACTCGCTGCTTCTCAGCCATGAAATTCCATCTCTTGGGCCCATGCCTTGGAACACAATGTACCGGAATGCAATCTTTCATCTATCTCTTAGTTTGTTTGTTTGTTTTTTGCTTTTTGGAGGGCAGTTGGGGTTAAGTGACTTGCCCAAGGTCACACGGCTAGTTTTTTTGTGTTAAGTGTCTGAGGCCGGATTTGAACTCAGGTACTCCTGACTCCAGGGCCGGTGCTCTATTCACTGCGCCACCTAGCCGCCCCTCATCTATCTCTTAGAATCCCTAATTTTCTGAACTCAAAGGTTACCTCTGACATAAAACCTTTATTAATACTTCTCTCTAACACTGCCTGCCCCATCCCACAAAATTACCTTGAATTTACTTTGTATACATCTTTTTATACTTTCTTATCTGTGAAGAACATTGTTTGCACTAATAGAACATATGTTCCCTGATTGAACATAGCGTTTCATTCTTTGCTTTGTATTCCCAGGGCCCCACACATAGCATGAAACACAGATAGTGCTTCACAGATATTAGTGTGCTTATTAATATGCCAACAATATAGATCTTTGCTTCCGCATACACCTGAACTTATTTTTCTAAAAACTATTTTGCTCACTTACATCAATTATGTGTTTGTTAAGACTTTATTTTTTAATCTTTTTTATCACATCATATTTCCTGCTTAATCATAAATTTTTAGCCAACAGAGAAAGTTTGTTACTTGATAATAAGTAATATGCTACACTAACAGGTTTATTACACATTCAAAATCCCCAAAGACATGTTATCCCACAATGTAAGAAATGAGTTGACTATTCAATTATATGCACTCCTAAACTCAGAGTTCAGATAGCAAGCACAATGTGAAATTTAACACATAATTCAGTGTTCTTAATCTCCCACTTTTTAAGTACTGCTGATGATCAGCATGCTCTCCATGCAGTGTTTAAGACCATATGGTGGATTTATTTACCCCACTGAATTCAGCTCATTAAAGGCTAAAAAAAACATTACCAGGTGTTATCATTAAAATATAAAATACAAGGATGTACTTGCTAGGTAATCTCCTTGTATTTCCAGATCTAATATCTACAGATGAAATATCATCATAACTTGTCAATTTATACTATATTTCAGAGCTGCTTTTGAAAAAAGCTACTTAAATCGGTTTAAACATAAAATAGTTTGTGGAAAACAGCACATAGATTTCAAACTCAACTAGTTTTTAGTAGTGATATCAAGGTTAATTATTTTGCCATCTCATTAGCCTAGGTGTTGGCAGCCTGAAACGTGTGAAAGACGTTACATTTAATATTTGAATTGCCACACAAAGAGGTTGCTGCTCTGCCACCACACCCTTTTTTCTACTTTTTTAGAAATGCTGCCAGCAGTTTTGAAAGTCTGCAATGCTGTCTTCTTTGTCCTAGTGGAAACAGTTTGACTCACAATCAACAATTTTTTTTCTGCCTTCTCCAGTTAGTGAACTAGAAGAAGCAACAATCACAAAAAGCTGGCTGGTTCCATCAAAGAACAGGTTCTGCTAGACTAAGATTGTTTCCCTTTTTGATGGAGTTATTATTATTATTAAACAAATGCTGTAGAGAGAATTTGCCTTGACTTTAAGAAAGTGATAAAAATAGTTCTGGCTATTTATGTGAGAAAAATATGAAGGAATGTGAGCTGGATAATAGTACATTTAAACTTATTTGAACATGATTGGGTAGTAATATTCAGAGAAGAAATTAATGGTCTAATGACAACTTGGAAGGAAGTCTCAAGTGAAGAACCTCAGATATCTGTTATTGCCCCTGAACTATGCAGTGTTTTTTGTCAGTTACTTGGATAAAGGTTTAGATGGCATACTTACAACTATGACACAAGACCTAAAGAGACAGTTAACACATTAAAATGACAAAGTCCAGAACCAAAAAACAAAATGTCGTAAGATAAAATTTAAGTAGGAATAACTGTAAAGTCTTAGCTTTAGATTAAAGAAATTAGTTTCATGAGTACAAGATGGGAAACACATGGTACACAACAATTGGTTTGATGAAGATCTGGGAGTTTGGGGGGACTACAAAGTGAATATCAGTCAATAAATTCGACAAAAGCTAACAATCTTGGGCTGCATTAAGAAAGCTGCAGTTTCTGGGTATAAATCAGTATCTTATATCATATGCCAAAATCAGGTGTAAATGGGTACATGATCTAGGTATAAATGGTGATACTGTAAGCAATCTTGGAGAGCAAGAAATAGTTTACCAATCAGATTTATGGAGAAGGGAAGATTTTATGACCAAACAAGAGTTAGAAAGCATTATGAAATGCAAAATGTATAATTTTAATTACATTAAATTGAAAAGGTTTTGTACAAAAAAAGTCAATGTAACCAAGATTAGGAGGGAAGTGGGAAATTGGGAAAGAATTTTTACAACCAGTGTTTCTGATAAAGGCCCCATTTCTAAAATACACAGAGAATTAAGTCAAATCTATAAGAATACAAGTCATTCCCCAATTGATAAATGGTCAAAGGATATGGACAGACAGTTTTCAGAGGAAGAAATTAAAGATATCTACAAGCATATGAAAAAATGCTCTAAATCACTATTGATTAGAGAAATGCAAATCAAAACAACTCTGACATACCACATCTCACCTGTCAGATTGGCTAAGATGACAAAAGAGGAGAATGATAAATGCTGGCAAGGATGTGGAAAAATTGGAACACTAATGTATCATTGGTGGAGTTGTGAACTAAGCCAACCATTCTGGAGAGCAATTTGGAAAATAAGTGCATACCCTTTGACCCAGCAATACCACTTCTGGAGCTGTATCCCAAAGAAATCACAGAAATGGGGAAAAAGACCCATCTGTACAAAAATATTTATAGCAGCTCTTTTTGTGGTGGCAAAGAATTGGAAGTCAACGGGATGCCCATCAACTGGGGAATGGTTAAATAAGTTGTGGTATATGAATGTAATTGAATAATACTGTGCTATAAGAAATGAGGAGCAGACGGACTTCATAATAACATGGAGAGGCTTATATAAACATGAGTAAGGATGCTGAGTGAGAAGAGTAGAACCAGGAGAATTTTGTACACAATTACAGACACATCATATTGTAACGACTAACTTTGGTAGACTGGACTCCTCTCAGTAATACAAGGTTAGAAGACAACTACAAAAGATTCATGATGGAAAGGGATATCCACAACCTGAGAAAGAACTACAGAGTCTGTAGATTGAAGCAAACTTATTTGCTCTCTCTCATTTGTGTTTTGTTTTGTTTTATCCCTTCTTTTTCATTGTTCAGCTCATGGCTATAATTCTTTACAACATGGCTAATGTTCAACGTGAAGGTATTTGTAGAACCTATATTTGATTACATGCCATTGTGGTGGGGGAGAGGGAAGAGAGGAAGAGGGAGAAAATCTGAAACTTAAGAGACTGTAGAACTGAATGTTTTAAACTAAAAGTAAATAAAAAGACATCAATTAATTGTTTTTAAAAATCAAGACAGTTTCTAAGAATAAGAAGATAATAGTCCCACTATACTTTGATGTGTTCAGACATTTGAAATTGTTCTAAAAGTTAAGAGTCACATAAACTGGAGAGTGACCAGAGGAAAGCAATGAGGATAGACAAAAGTGTTGAGTCCATGATATACTGTTGTTCATCCTTTGTTTTCAAAAAGGACCAATGACACCATGGTGATGTCTTGACTTTTGCATGAATTGGATTTAAATGAGGCAAAATTGTACAAAGTTGTCAGCCTCACTCTCTCTTCCTGAGAAGAGGAACTATCAAACTCCAGTAGCAAGACAAGAGTCAGGATGACTGGTGATGGCCCGGGATGCAGTGGATGACCTCGGCAGATGTCTGACCAAGCTCTAGGAGCTCCACAGTACCTACTTCAGCTGCATTTATGGCCACTGGAACAAACTGTTCTCATTCATGCCACAGGGAAATTTTTCACATGCTTGGGGTAAACATCACCCTAATTCACCAACAGGTTTGAGGTCTGTCGGTTACCCTCAACCTGGTTTAGCCCATCTACCAAGACAGTTCATCAGGGTGTGGCCACTGCACATGCTACAGCTTTTAGGAGCCACAGGTGAGAAATGGGTGAAGGTGAATTCCAAAGATGGAAAAGAAGCCCTGAAAAGGCCTTGTTCTTCCTGAATACCTCATATACCCCATGATATATAAAGACTAGTTTAAGGAAGGGATAATGTTTATCTTGTAGAAAAGAAGATTCAAGAGAGGCTTGATAACTAATTTCAAGTATCTGAAGGGCTGTCATGTGATAAGGAATTAAGTTTATCCTCCACTGGGCATAATGGTTTAAATTTGCAGAGTTGCAATCTGGATTTGAGAAAGGAAAAATTTCTTTCTAGTTTTCCTTCTATATCCTTGAGCTATCCAAAACAGTAATGATATTCTTTAGGAGGCAATGGGTTATACTCAGTGGAAGAAAAGACTGTATTACCATTTATCAAATACACTGTGATGGGGTTCTTTGGTTGCTGAGGTCCCATCTAACTAAAAATTTGTGACACAGTGACCATTTATCATAGTATAAGAGTTTAGAGGTGGAAAGAAGCTTAGAGGCTATCTAATCCAACACCTCTTTTTACAAATAAGGAAACCTACCCCTGTATCCCAGAAGGTTTTGCCTCCATAGCACATTTTTGGGGATTGATAACCCCTAAAACAGATATGAGATCCTCAGGGTAAGGAAGCCTACATTCCATTTCTAACTTGTCAAGTCCCTAGCATGCAGCAGGCACTCAATAAATGTTGCTAATTAGGAACAAAGTACAAAAACTAAAAACTTTTTAAAGACTACTAACAGATGGAAGTATAATTAAGTAAGTTTGTTCAATAGAAAAAACAATTCCCTAGTAAATTTTAAGACAGAAGCTAAGCTACTCTCCATAAAATCTTAATGAGATATTTTGGTTTAAGGTGATAAAAGAGAACATTGCAATTAATCTTAAATCTAAAAGCAGAAAAAATACCAATATTCTACCTCTGACCCAAAAACAAAGAGTAAAAAGATTGTTCTTACTGTAATACATTTTCATAAAGCTAACCCTATTAGAAAGATTCTCAATTATCAAACTACAAAAGAGAAAAACCGTTCTTGTTATCCATTAGCTCCAACCAGAGCCACCTTAAATATATATAAGAATAAGAAAAACTTGAAAATTTAACATACCCACTTCAGCCAGTGTTTTGATACATGACTCCACTGATGCTTTCTGTACTGGGTTTAACCAGGTACAATTGAAAATTCTAAAGGCAGACTGAAGCAGTTGAATAAAAACTGGTTGATGAGTCTAAAACAGATGGGAAAATGCATAAACATGTAAGTGAACCTTTAAAATATTAGGCAGAGTACCTTGAATTTTCAAACCCTTCACCAAAATGCAATTAGTTATTTACTTTGTATCATTATCATAAATTTAAACAGGAAAAATATAAGTTTCCTTAAAACTAGATATGTGGACTGGGAAAAAATTATATATACATATATATATATATACACACACACACACATACACACACATACACACACATACATATATACTATACAGAAATCTTAAACTATTAAATTATCTATTATCTATTACAAATTATTTTCATTATGAATAGAAATGTTTTTCACTTAGTGGGAAGGTAGAAAAGATAAAATTGGAGTTATATGTAATAAATTTTCTCTAAAGAGAAAAATTTAACCTGATACATGTATGAACACACCTGTTGATTCATGGAATAATATCACTAATACTATTTTTTAGCAAACAGACTAAATTCAGTCTACAAGTTCTCATATATAAGAAAATGAAGGGTGAGGAGTACTATATGGCCCTTGCATTGCAAAGAAAGCCTAACAAATTCATATGGGTTAATAGTTAGTACTTTATATAGGAATGGCTTCCTGACCAAAAGCAAATGAATGAAAATACTTGTCCTTCCAATAGAGGATTAATTGGCTTTCTATTATAAGACTTGCTTGACTTACCTGGAGGCTTGTGCTATTGTCTGAGAAGGGAGAATTAAAGAAGCCACTAACAATATTCATAATTGGCTCTGTTACACACTTTTCTAAAAAGATGTCTGCATGTTTTCTATCTGTAGTTGTGTTGCAAACCTACACAGGAAAATAAAAACAATCCATGATGCTTGTATACAATACTTCAATAACAAATCAACATTTTATAATACAAATACATATTCCATCCAAATGTATTTAAGACATAAGTTAACTATAAATATTTTTATTGTGGCATTTAGTATTCTCCCTAAAATCCCAACCTGCCATACCTTTCATTTTTCTGAATTTTCCTCTAAATACATCATAATTTCCTCCTTGAAACAAATTTCTTATATACTACCCATCTATTCCTTTCTCACCAATAGCCTTCAGCCTGTTTAATTCTTACTCACTCTGCATCCCACTAATTAAATTTGTATTTCCAGAAACATAATTTTCCTTCTACATTTCAATATGTCAAAGTTGGAGAGTGCTACCTCTATTGATGTGGATCACAACCCTTCTATACTCAATGGTCAACCTTATTTTAATTCTTATGACAGGAAAATTCATTATCTTATAGCCAACCTAGAATAAATAGGCTGGTTGTCCAACACCAGATTCATGCTCAAAAGCCTTTCCAGCATGTGCTTTGCTAGCATGGCCTTTCCTCTCCACTTCTAACTGGTTGTCTTCTAGTATCAGAATGAAAACTCCTGAAGGATAGGGGTTGTTTTGTTTACTAGTATTTGCATCCCCAATACTAGCACAGAGTCTGGAACATGGCAAGCACTTAATAAATGTGTTTATATTCAATTTTTCATTCAAAGCTGCCTCCATATTCATGATGAGGCATTATAAAAGATTTACCTCTAGAAAGGAAGACATGCTAAAATAACAGTATGAATAAAATAATACAAGAGTAAAAAGAACTGTTAGATATGACTAATTCCTATTTTAATTTCTCTTTAACTTAACCTAAAACATCTAGGCTATAGTAAAACTATATAAAGACTATGTATGGCAAAGCAAGAAAGAAAAGATTCAATTAAGAAAGGAAGAAGAGACTACTAGAATTTTTTTTAATTCTGAATTTTCACTCAACGTGAATTTAGTTAGTGCCTACTATTTGCAGAATATTATCCTAAGCACCAGGGTGGAATTGGGGAGGGAGTGAAAGAGATTCAGACATAAATAAGAAACAATTGCTACTTTCTGAATTTTTCAGTTAAGTAGGATACATGCAACACAAATGAAAATTGCTATAATTCCAGATGAACTGAACTGCATGAGCAAAGGTATAGAAGCAGGAAAGTATAGAATGTGTTCAGGGGATAGAAAACTGAGACCCAGAACAGACTATTGAGAATAGTGGACTTAGTGTGAGACGAAGCGAGGAGGGCCTTGAAAACCAGAGACAAATTTGTACATAGGTAATATGAAGCCAGAGCAGAAGGAAGTAGTGATCACATCTCTGAATGAAAGATTTTCTTCATTGCAATATCACTGTGATAGGAAACAGAGAGAGACCCTATAATAACCACCACCACCACAATAATAATAATAATAACAATAGCAATAATAATATCAATATTAATAACTAATAATAATATTAATTTGTGGTCAGGACTTTTGATTGCATCAATGCAGGAACTTCCCTGTATAAAAACTTCATCCACAGATACAGATCAGCAACTGATCTTTAACTTACAGACTTAAAGGAATGCTTGCAGTATTGAATATCTTACTCGTGGTCACATAGCTACTGTGTATCAGAGGCATACAAGAACAAATATGTTTATAATACTTAAAAGACTATGAAACACTTTCATATGTTACACCTAGCAAAAACCCAATGAAATAATACAGATATTATTATTATTATAAATGGAGAAACTGAGACTCAGAGAAATTGAGATCTGACCAGAGTCTCAGCTAGTAAATATCAGAGGCAGGATTTGAACCTAAATCTTCCTGACCCCAAGTCAATTACTTTATTCACTGTGTTATGCTGTCCCAGACTGTAATAGTGCAGGTGGAGGATAATAAAGGTTTGAGCAAGTGTGATGGGGCTATCAATGGAAAGCCTGGGGGCAGAGAGAAGGTAAACTGTGAAAGCAGCAAATACAATCAAGCACCTACTATTAAACACTACTATGTGCCAGGCACTGTGTTAGGTTCTGGAAATACAAGAGCTTACATTTTTTTAACAGGCAACAAGATGTACATGTGGGAATTTATATAAAGCAAATATAAGAAAATTTGGGAAGGGGTGGGTACTAACAGTTGAAGGCGGCAACAGGAAAAGACTCATGTCGGAGATTGTGCCAGAGCTCAGCTTTAAAGGAAGCTAAGAATCTCCACTAATATGTGAATATAAGAACATTGCAGCTACAGGGAAAGATCAGGCAAGGCATAGGGAGGAGACAGGATATATGAGAAACTAAAAGTAGAACAATTTCGCTGGATCCCAGAATCATAAAGTAGGTAAAGCTAAGTAATGTATAATTACTCTGGAAAGGTACACTAGAGTCAGGCTGTAAAGACTTTAAATGTCAAATAAAGGAGTTTCTAGTCGATCTTAGGAGAAACAGGAAGCCATTAGAGAGCTTCCTGAGCAAGTCAGACTGCTGATTTAGGCATATCACTTTGATAGCTATACAGAAAGTAGATTAATAGAGGCAAGAGAACTGAGGCAAGGAGACCAATGAGTACTCTACTGTAACAGTCCAGGTAAGAAGTAATAAAAATGTAAACCAGGGCAGTGACTCTGAATGGAATCTCATACACACAAGTATGAGAAAGTATCAAGGAAAATTAGAAGTGTACAGTAAAAACACAAATTTAGCTACCTGCTCTGATCCTGTGTGAGGCAGCTAGGGGCCATAGTAGATTGAACGCTAGGCCTAGATTCAGGAACATCTGAATTCAAATCCAGGCTCAGACACTCCTAGCTATGTGGCCCTGGGCAAGTCATTTAACCTATTTGCATTAATTTCCTCAACTATAAAATGAGAATAATAATAGCACACAACTCCCAAGGTTGTAAGGAGAAAATGAAATAATATTTGTAAAGCACTTAGCACAGTACCTGGCACATAGTAAGATTTAAGTACTAGATATATAAGTACTAATAGCATAATTATGATTATCATTATTTGTTATATACCATGAAAGATGAGGCAAAATAAAATGTTTATTTTATTATGTAAACTCTAAACTTCCAAGAGAAAAACTGAGTAAATTGCTAAATTTAAGAGACATAGTAAAGGGAAATATGGGACAGAATAAAATAACCACAAATATATTACATGTTCAAGCATCTGTTACTCTGACCCTTGGCAAATTAGGGTTAGCTTCTGTTGGCAAAATAACTAAACTAGAATTACTCAGGATAGTCCCGACAATAACTGGGAAATTGGTCTTCCAAAGGGAGATCATAATTGTGACTATGTTTCATTTTTTTTAATTCTCAGTGATTCATATAGTGCTTCACACATAAGTATATTTAATGATGCTGTTACATTAAAAACTGTCTAGAATTTGTCAAATTATTTTGACAAAAGTGATTCTAATAACAAATTTCAATACAATCCCAAAGTAAAAATAAACTTGCATTTCATTTAATTCTAGGGCTTGGAGTCCTCTAGAAGTCATTTCAGTGGGCAGCTGAGACTCTTCTCAGGCTCTAATATCAGTGTGAAAACTTCAATTGAATCCAAGATTCCTTTATCTTCTCTAACCTTCCACCCCCTCCCCCAAACCAGTAACCACTGTTTAGAATTTCAAACATTTCTTAACTGCGCAAAAACGTTTAGGAATCAAAAAAAGCAGTGTGTAATTTAGCAACACTGGATCAAATATGAATATTTTTAAAATGTATCTTAATTCTCAATAAATAAATATGTGAGTTAGTAAGATAAGTGATAGAATTCAACAAAGCAGACGAAATAAACTATATATTTTTTTAATTCCTTTCTTTTCTCTCTAACAGAAGCTCTATTTAAAGTTATTATGGCTTCCAAAGGGATTTTGCTTAAATGGATCATCCAGTATTAGTCATAAGCCTCAAGCCAAGGAAGTCTTTTCAGTCCTATCACATGATAAAAGAAGGAAATATGTTTCAAACTATGAAACCTCTATTCCATCGTTAAGCTACATATGAGAGAATAGCCCTAGTCATTTGTCTGAAAATGAAACAAAGTGATTGTCCTGGTAAGCAGTGACATATTTGACAAACCATGTTATGTGAGCTTCTTAATGGGCATCTGGTAATACATTTCAGTGCTGCCAACATATCAGAGGTATTTTTAGTTGTTATCAGATCTCAAATTTAATGACAAAATTGGGTACATCTTCCAAAGAAAAAGAAATCTAGCCTGTGGAGAATGCTGCCCATAGTGTATTGGTGTGCTCTAATAATAAAAACTCAAAGCCCCAGACTTACCCATCAGTTATAATAGCCCAAAGAAAATCACTTCCCACACCTTATTTTAGGCATACTGAAATACTGAAGATCAAAAGCTACTTTCTACAAATGATCTGAAAGCTATTTAACATCTCTTTAAGGACTACATAAATACAGTAAAACATCTAAATTTGGACTATCAAATAAATAATTTTCTAGCAAGCATGGTATGGTTCCTTTGGTAGGAAGGGAGAGATAGAAAGTGGTAGGAAGGGAAATAAAGGCCAGGACATACAGAAACAGATAAGACAGATTTGAGAGAAAGAGAAAGAGAAAGAGAGAGAGAGAAAGAGAGAGAAAGAAAGAGAGAGAGAGAGAGAGAGAGAGAGAGAGAGAGAGAGAGAGAGAGAATGAGTTTTTAATAAAATGGCTACATCTTATCTAAACTTCTGTCTCTACTGCCTAACACAGTGCTAAATACACAGTATATAAGATTATAGGTATAGAACTGGGAGGGACTTTTGTGGCCAATCTTTTCACTTTACAGATGAAAAAAGGTGAAATAATTTTCCGAAGGTCATAGAGTATCTTTCTTATTAAATTTTTGTTACTATTGAGTCTGACAGTAGAATGAGTGACATCTAATATTCAATTATTTTTCTACTGAGATTATATGTTTTCCAATTTTTCAGCTATACCTAGAGTCAAGAAGATCTGAGTTCAAATACAGCAGCAGATACTTCTTAACAGGCCATGTGGCCCTGGGCAAATCACAATCACTTTCTGAATCAGTTTCTTCATCTGTAAAAGGGGGGTGATAACACCTATTCCCCAGTTTGTTGTAAGAATAAAATGAAATATTTATAAAATAACTTCATAAATCTTAAAGCACTATGTTAAAGCTAGCTATAACTAGCTGCATGATCCTTGACAAGTGTCTTCCCCTCTTGGAATTTCAGTTGCCACACCTATGATATGAGACTAGTGGGCTAGGTATTGTCTTCCAACTCTAAAATTATGTGGTTCTATGATTTGCACAGACATACACACAAATATATTACATCAACACATATGGATAATGTGTATATAATATAGACATTTATGTGTGTTTTGTGTAGAAAAAGAGCCAGAGACAAATAAGTTCTTCAAGTCTGAAGATGCTATTGATAGTGTTTTTTCCATGTGGTATTGTCATAGAAAAGACCCAAAGTCCTTTTCACATTTACTACATATTGAGATTCTTCTCATGTATGTGGCTGTACAGAGCCCCACTGTTTACAAGGACTATTAGCTACTTACAGCTCTGCTGACAGAACAACTAGAACCACAGTGTTGATTAACAGCTCTGTGCTAAGTAGAGTGCCAGAAGATTCCATCTTTGGCTCTGTCCTGTTCAACATTTTTATCAATTACTAAAGGCCCAAAGCTGGAAGAGAGAAATATTCTATGTAATAAAATGGAGAAGAAAAGATAACTCGGTAGACTGAAACACTAGACTAAAATCAGCCTCATTCTGTGGAACATGAGACTGCTTCCTTCACATCTATGGGAAGAGTCTCATAGCTATCACATAATCCCAAGGGTTTAGTAGTCCTTCTTCTTTCTTTTGCTCTCTGTGACATTCTTTTACCCTGCAACAATAGTGAGGATTCTCTTCTCTCCAGATTATTTTTACATTTTGTTTTCCTATTGATGTATTTTTCAAGGAAAATGTCATTCTCCCCATTAACCTATAAAGTATAGAGGTTTTCTTCCAGCCTTCTCTAGCAGGAATACCATACTGAATTTTGTTCATCATTATTGTTGTTCAGTCACTTCAGTTGTGTCTGAGTCTTCATAACCCCATTTGGGGTTTTCTTGGTAAATACACTGGAGTGGGGTTCCTCATTTCCTTTTCCAGCTCATTTTATGATGAGGAAACTGGGGCAAATGGGTAAGCTCTTGGTCAGGGTCACAGAGCTAGTAAGTGTGTGAGGTCATATTTGAACTCAGGTCTTCCAGACTCCAGGCCTGGCACTCAATTCATTGAAACACCTAGACGTCTGAATTTTATTCATACATACAATAACTTATTTGGTACTGGCAGAATTCTGGGCTCAATTGTGAGTATTGCATTTTATAAGAGAAAACAATAAATTTAAGTCTCTAAGAGAAACAGAATAAAATGGTGAGGTGCCTGGAGGTTATGTTGGATTAAGGAACACTGGAAGGAACTGATATTTAGCTTAAACAAGCGAAGACTAAGGGAAGTCATGATAACTGTCTTTAAACATTCAAAAGTATCTAATAATAAAAAAGACTAAAGCTAGAAGCTGAAAGTTCTCTGTCATAGAAGGTATTTAAGTAGAAACCTGAAAATATGTTTCAGGAAATGGTTCCTGCAGAGGGTGAAGGACTGAACCAGATAACTACTTCCACTAGACTCAGAATAGAATCCCTTTACTCTGCTGTTCATGAGTATTTTTAGCTCATGCAATGTCAAGTCAATCAAGAAGCATATAATAAGGACTTACTATATGACAGTCATTATTTTAAGCAATAGGAATATGAAGAAAGGCAAACAACATATATCTTTTACCAAAATGATGAATACCTCTTCTGATTGTTGCAAGTCACCTATAGTCTACTGATTGTCCTAGTATTCCACATGTGAAATCAATGTATCTCGAAGTAACATATTTAATTCACTCATTGAATTGTGACAATTGGTTGTGACATTTGAGCATTACTTTATTGTTGCTAGACTAGACATATGTTAATTCTAGGCCATGGAATTAGACTGCATGGCAGAGTGATAGGGCCTGGCTACCTTGGATCCAGGAAGATTTGGTTTAAGTCCTTGCTCTGAAGCAGTGGTTGTATGCCCATAGGCAAGGTGTTTAATCTTTCAGGGCTCTGGGTAATTTTCTGTGACTGTTTTAGAGATGATGATGAACTGCACTGGTAGAAGGAGTGACTAATACAATTTGGTAGGCTTTCAACTTTCTACAGGATTTAAGTAACATTAATGAACATATCTATCTTCAGTTTTCCAAAGTAAGGAGTCCTTCATAAACAAAGTAAAAATATGCTTATAAGGCCAAATATCACTTATTTAAAATTGTTTATTCATTAATATACATCTGAAAATTTGAGTTGTAGTCTTCAAGAGGACTTTTTGAGGGACTGTGGTTAAAGTCAGACATTGAGGAGACATTATAATAAATTCAGATTGCTTTTTTTTTCTCTGCCACAGAAGGGAGGAAGCAGAAAGGCTGCCCTTATCCTCATGTTACCCCTCAACCTACATTAAGTTCTTACTTTCCAAACTCTGTCAATGGTAGATTCACTTGCAATACTGCTTTATTCTGAAAATTTCATAAATTCAAATCTCAAGCAATATATCTTGTTAAGTTAAACAATAATTAAATTTCTAGTTTATCAAAATAATTAAAATTAAGATTCCTTGAATATTTATCTACACAACATTGAATAAAGGATGCTTATTTCGAAGACTCAGTGGCAAATATCAAATGGAAGATGTCAAAGAAAATCTTTAGTTGTATGTCCTGTTTTCCTAATAGAGACTTATATGTGACCTTGATCTTTTTAAAATTTATCTTCAATTCCTAGCACTGTGCTTTCTCTGCAAATCACTCTGTAATCTGTTTAATGTCTTCTTGCAATTCAAGAGCACAGTCATTAGGATGTATCAGCTCCATATTTTTGCCTCAAAGATCTTTTATGATGTTTATGGCTAGTCAAATAGAAACACCTCTATGAAGGCAACAGAGCATTTTGGGCTACACATTTGGTCTACTTCTATTCATTTTACTTTATATAAATATGAGTCAGTATTGCAAGGATACTTAGAAGCTAGCTCATAATTATATAAAATAGATTGAATAAAACTGGAGCTTATATGCTAATAACAAAACTACAGATAATTGTAAAAATCTAGATAGGATGCCACTATTGATATTTAATTAAATTCTGCAAACCTGTTTAATTACCTACTATGTGAAAGACAGTGTGATAGGCACTGGGAAAAAACATGAAAAACAACATTATTCAAATTTAACAGTAAATTATGGTGCACACAAATAAGTATGTTACAAGGGAAGATATAATAAGCTTAAGACAAAAATCCAGGCAAATTTCTACAGGAAATATGAAAAGGGAGATATTACAACCTGAGGAGGGAGGAAAGTAAAAGATTTCATGAAGGAGAATATATCCAAGTTTAGGTCTTGAAGAGCAGTTTTCCAACAGAGATTCTGGATATGAATACAAACAAAAGTACCTAATTAGGACAAGGTAGAAAAAAGAATGAGCAATAGAGGGTAGTCAAAAAAGACAGAATAAGAGAAGCCATTTGGGATTATGCCCAGAAATCAATTACATGTTGACAGGGGGCAACTAGGTGGCACAATGGATAGAGCACTTAGAATTAAGAAGATTCCTTGCTGAGTTCAACTTCAGCCTCAGACATTTAATAGCTGTGTCACCCTGAGAAAGTCACTTAACCCTGTTTGTCTCAGTTTCCTTATCTATAAAATGAGCTGGAGAAGGAAATGGCAAACCACTCCAGGATCTTTGCCAAGAAAACCTCAGACGGGATCACAAAGAGTCAGACACAAATGAAATGACTGAACAACAACAACACCCTTTAACAGAATGATAATTCTACTAGGTCTGTCTATGTCCCAAATACATCAAAGAAAGAAAAAAGGACCAATACGTCCAAAAATATTTATAGCAGCTTTGTGATGGCAAAGAATTAGAAACTGAAAGGATGCTTATCAATTAAGGAATAGAGAAACCAGCTAAAGTATATTAATATGACAGAATATTATTGTTCTGTAAGAAATTATAAAGGGGATGGTTTCAGAGAAACCTGGAAATACTTATATGAACTGATGCAAACTAAAATGAGCAGAACCAGAAAATTTTATACAATAACAATATTTTAAAGACAACTTTGCTCAATGCAATGACCAACCACAATTCCAGAAGACTCCTGAAGAAACACGTTATCCATATCCAGATAGAAAAACAATGGACTCAAAGTGCAGTTGAAGACATTTTTTGTTATCATTGTTGGGCATGGCCAATGAAGAAATTTGTTTCATTTGACTCTCTCTCTCTCTCTCTCTCTCTCTCTCTCTCTCTCTCTCTCTCTCTCTCTCTGTATATATATGTTTATAACAAAGATTTTGTTTTTCTTGCTTTCTCAATGGAGGGTATAGGAAAGACTGTGGGAGGAAAAGAAAGTATACTTTCATTCTTTAAAATGCAATGCAATTTTATTTTTTAGTGACTGAGAATAAGATCAGGGACAGTGGTAGGATAGTGGTGTCATGAATAGAATAGGAGAAGCTATGATGGACAGGTTTTCTAAAGATTAAATTTAGCAAAGTAGAAGAAGGCAATGAGAAAGTTCAAGGACAAAATCTTCAATCTGTTCAATAAAGAAAGAGGATAAGAAATATGCCAAAAGTGATAGGACAGTTGTAAAGTTCAAGGCTGAATGAAATGGGAGAAGTGGAAGGACTGCAGATTGTACCGAGAGAAGAGAACTCCAAAGTTCACAATATTAGGGGTGGCTACATGGTGCATTGATATTCACTGGCCCTGGAGCCAGGAGGACCTGAGTTCAAATTCGGCCTCAGACACTTAATACTTATTAGCTGTGTGACCTTGGGTAAGTCACTTAACCTCCAATTGCCCTGCCCTCCTGCCTCCAAAAAGCAAAAAGAACAAAGTTCACAGTATTAGAAGTAGAATAGTAAAAAAAAAACAAAACCAAGTGATTATGATTAAGCCTTCAATATGAAAAGCTTCTCGAACAGCTGAAACAGAGGGAAGGTAAAAGCTGAATTGTCAAAGGAACAGTGAGGATAAACAAGATGTGAATCACTCATACCATTTCTTAATGGGAAGGATAATATGTCATTAATAACATGACACAGTAAGTCATGTTATAATGAAAAAACATTACGGCACTGGAGAATTTTTCTGAGTTCAAATTTGCTTCAAAATTGCCAGAGATCCAGATTTTTTTTATTATACCAACTGTGAATGGAATGATTTATCCACAGGTATAAATCTAACATAAGCAACTGTGCAAAGGTAACGGGATATCTTTGGGCACCAGGAAACAAAAAAAAATGGAGTGCCTCACTTCAAAAGGCTTCCTATCTATTCAAAGCAAAGATTATATTCATTTCACAATGTAACAAAGAATTTCCTTTAGAAAATTTTTAACTTTGCCTTTGGACTATAATAGTAAGATAAGCATCTAGGTCATACAGTAGATAAAACATTGACCCTGTACTCAGAAAGACCTTAATTCAAACCAGCCTCTGAAACTTCCTAGTTATATGACCCTGGAAAAATCACTTAACCTCCGCCTGCCTCAGTTTCCTCACCTGCAAAATAGTGACAAAGTGGTTATGAGAATAAAATAAGATAATGGATGAAAATCACTTTGCAAAACTTAAAATTAACATAAATTCTAGCTATTATTAAGGTATTGGTGATAAAAATTGGGTCATCTGATGGCTGGTTCTAGCCAAAGCTCTAAGAAAACCTTCAGGGAATAAATCTGAAAGTAATAAGCTTTAGATAATTAATCCAATTCCATATTCTTTCTATTCAAACCTTCACATAGTCAGGAGAGGAAGGTTGGTATAGTGGCCTAATTGAGCTAGAACTTTATACACAAAGGAGCAGCATGCAGAAGAAAGAATAAGAAAAAGAGTTAGAACCAAGTCAAGATAGTTTTGGGACTTATGACATGAAAATGCTCGGGAGTCATCTTTCTGTTATATTTTGTGCTGATCAGACCTAGTCTTAACTGTGGAATTTTAAAAAGATATATGGAGAAACTGAAGAGGGTAACATAAGAGAGAGAAGAGAGGGAGAAAGTGACTATCCATACTGTTTTAAGAAGTTTCCTCATCCATTAATTTCTCCTTGTCAGTGAAATCACAGGTCCAGTACTTAACCATACATATAGACTGAATAAAAACCAGTACTAGAAAAAGGTTGTTCCCAGTGGATCTTTCCTCCAAACCATTTAAAATTACCAGATCAACTGATATATAAAAATATCAAACATTCACATGAGAAATGGGAAGTGTACATAATTAGCCAGATAATTTGCTGTCTTTTTTATTCTTATAAACAGAATTGATTACACTGATCATTTTTAATTCAGAAGCTTAATGTTTTATAGACACATTTTTAATTATGAAAGGACAAAAAAAACACCGCTATTATTAAATACTTCCATTTGTTCTTGATGAAGCATAATTAAATGTTAATGCTTCCTAAAGTTAGTGCAAATTCTATTGCTAGTTCAATTATCTTAATTAGATTTCAAAAGTCTGTCAGAATTACTTACCCTTGCCATATCAACAAGAAAGTTCTCAAATAATTTCCAAATGTGATTACTAGTATAGATTTCTTTCATTTCCACTTCAGTATCCACGTAACAGTGATTAACAAAATTCACATATGCGATCTTAACCTGCAGAAGTATAAAAGTTATCCTTTTTCTACTCACAGTCAACAAAATAATTTAACAAAAGGGCAATTAAATGTTCTTTAATTACCATCCAAACATATTTCAATAATTTTTTCAGGAGAAACACATTTTGAGGATAAGGGTTTGTTTTTATTATTCAAAAAAGTAACAAATGTTGCAACAAATACATTTAAGCTAGTTGTCAAAAAGGCATCAAAGGAATGAGTCTCAAAATGCTTTCAATGTTTCTTAAGTCCATAAACAATATGCAAATTTACAGTGACAATGTTATAATATTCAAGGTACCTAAGCAAGAGAGTTGAGAAACAAAGTCTCTTCTCTGGAAAGGATAGGGCTACTGAAATTAATATACTTTTTTTTTCCAGATACACTTTTTAAGCTTCCTAACCACCTTCTACATCAGACTATTCTGGCTCTCCAGGTCACCTACTGCATGACTAACAGAGACACCAACTTTATTTTTTTCCATCAATCAAACAAATAGATACTTTCAAGTTCATTCCTACACAAGGCTACATAGAGGCAAGCAAAACAATCATTTTTTGAATTACCAAAATTGGGGAAATTAAATTTTATGTTGTAGATACTACATAAAATAATAACTTGTTTGCCACATACTCACCATGTCAGTAATGTATTAAAATGCTTAAATCAATTTTTAGTCTCATACATATAGACAGGCCTTTTAAAAAGTCAAAATCACAACCCAGCTATACCTGCCCAATCTTCTGTAAATCTTTTCCATGTCTTCACATAAGAGAGCCATTCAATGTACTAGATGATTTCCTGGCCCTCCCTCTAGAAACCAGGAGGGTAACAATGGAGGCCCAGACTATCCACAACTTATCCTTCACTCTTACCATTTGACAAGCCCATCTTCAGTATTATGGATTTCTTTGATGACATACTTTTCTACAGTTTTAATTCATAAATCTTAATTATGTGTTATAATTGAATTGTTATAATCTTTCATTAATCCTCTGAAAACGATGAATTTATTCTAATATTATAAAAATGACATGAGTTTATTCCAAATTAGTGTGTCCTTATCTGTTATACCTCTCTATTGGGCAAGTAAGGCAGGTGACTTTAGCAGTTATTGATCACAAGATTAACAGATTAATTACTCTGTGTTCTACAATATTTAAAAAAGGAAATTATTTCAATATACACTTTGGAAATCTTCAGATTAATGGCACTGAACCAGCAGTTAAGCAGTTTCGGTGAACACATAATAAAGTCAAAGTCTCTATCATCAGAGTCAGATCAAAATTGACAACAAAACTCTAAGAGAAGATATAAATAGTTGTGTAACAACTAATTATTCCATATTTTTAGGGATATATCAGTGCCATAAAACAAAGTATGCTTTATGTGTTAATAGTAATTACAGTGCATATATATATATATATATGTCACTTTAAGGTTTACAAAGCATTTTCCATGTTATCTCATTTGATACTTATAACTCTAGGAGGTAGGTGCTATTATTACCTCCATTTTTATGAATAAAAAACTGAAGCCAAGGGAAACTGTGACTTACCAACTTCATAAAGTTACTAAGTGTCAGAGGCAAGATTTGAACTCAGGTTTTTCGGACTCTACCTTGCTGTGTGATTCTGCTTTTTTAAGCTAGTTAATGAGTAAGTATTTATTGAGTAACGAAAACATACTTGGAATTGCACTCTAAGCAATAAAGAATATAAAAATGGCAGAGGTGGAAGTTCAAGGAACTTAAAATATAGCTGGAAAGACAATGTTTAAATGCAAGGAATGATTGTCATAAAATACTCATAAAATATTTAGGAAGTTACCTGGAAGTTAAAAAGGAAACATCCTTCTCTTTTTCCCTTTTCCCATGGTGATAACTTTCTCATCTCTGGTTCCCATTACTGGTTTAATCTTGACATTGGGAGAGGTGGGTGGCAAAGAGAATCTTCTTGAAGTTCTCACTAAATTGCCAAGCTATTCTAACTTTCATTCATTTACCTTTTTTTATTCTCATGAATAATCAGTGGGGAAAAAAAATATTGTGTAGTTATAATGGGGCCAAACCTGTGTTTGGCACTCTCAGGAAATATAAAAATGACAAATGACATGGTACTCTCTCATAAAGAGCTTATTATCTTGTTGGGAAGATGACTATTATAAAATTAGAAAATAATATCTAACAGTCTATAACGATATACTAAATCATGTGCTAGAGATTATATTTGTTATATTTCAAAGAATATTAATTAGGACTAGAATTTCATGGAAGAGATAGGAGTTGAGCTGAGCCTTAAAGTACAGAAAATATTCTAATCAGTATTATTTTTAAAAAATAGCCAAAATTTAAAAGCTGGTTTGGGGGGGGGGAGGGAATCCATATAGCCTTTCTAGTTGTCACAAAGTTAGAAATGATGTGATGATTTTTTTTTTGTCCACAGCAACTCAAAACTCTATACTAATGAATGGAAGGGTAAAGATTTCTATTGATAGAAGAAGTACCCTCACTAATTTAAATAAAATCTTTTCTAACATATATCCCTTAATGATAAAATTATGTAACCCTTATATCTGAACAAAGAAACAAATACTCAAAAGAATAGCATAAACTCAGTCTGCTTTTAGATAATTTTTGAACCTATTCATATAGTTTATAATTCTCTATTATTTCTAAACCCAGGTGTCACTATATAAATAATAGCTATTTTATATGATGTAAAAAAAAGATTTAAATCCACATAAGAGAATATATTTTTGTGTTTCTCAGGGCAGTGTTTTAATATTATAAAAAAATTAAAGGTTTAATAAGTGCAGAATGCCTGCCTATGTTGTCCTAAGTAATCCTTACAATGCAAGAAATTAACTTAATAGTATAACGTTTAATAAAAGTACAATCACTATTATACAACTCTATCGTCACTAACTATATTCCTGAAAAGCAAACTGTTTTTGAAAGATCTCAATTATTCCTTTAATTATGCCACTGAAGAACAAGCACAGTATAGTAAGAACCAATATCCTGAGTGACTTTATTCTTCTACAAATACTACTACAGTTCTAAAAGTATTATTTATTCATGATAATTCTTCAGCTTTCTAAGGCTTACCTCAGGAATGCAGTCATCATGGGCTACTACTCTCACTATATCATCCAAGGGCAGAAGAGAATTGCACTTTATTTCAGTATATACATTTTTTCCCTCAGTACACGCTGCCAATAATTCCACAAGTGTTACATGATAAGCTAAAGGGCCACTATCATCTCCTCGGTCTCTCTCAGAACACATCATTTGTAGAAGGATGGGAAATGATGCTCTATCATTGTAAAATATCAGCACATCTTCACCTCCATTTATTAGCTGAAATAATAAGATTTTTAAAATATCTTTAAAAAAAATTTTAAACATAATCTTCTCTGAAGCATGCAAAACTCTTTGTACCAAACATAGGCAACAGTACATAAATTTTAATGAACTAATTTAAACAAAGATAAAGACAGATGTTACATAAAAGTACATTAACATGCAAAATAATTATGTAAATTCCACCAAACTGACACACAGATTAGGGAGTAGGAAAGAGTTGGCACAACTGATTGATACATTAAGAAAGTATGAAAACATGTGTAATGTATAATTCCTGTGGATCTCTCACCTCCACAAAGTGATAGATTGAGGGTATATTCTCATCTCTTCATTGACTCCCACTTGATATTTATAATTTTATTACATTTACATTTAATTTGTTGTTGTGCCACCATTCTTTCCATGTAAACTGTTTTACTTACTGTATATACTATTTTATTGTCTCTGCTTATTTCAGTTTGCAAATCATTCCCTAAATGATGGAAATCTATTTTGTTTGTAACTATTGGCTATTACAAAAAGTGCTGTTATAAAATATTATCTTAAATATCATTATAAATATAAATTCCTTTGTGGTATAAGTTCAGGAATGGAGTTTCTGGTTCAAAAGGCATGGATATATTAGACCTTTAATTTGCATAATTCCAAATTGCTTTCCAAA
This sequence comes from Pseudocheirus occidentalis, assembly GCA_028646575.1. Classification (NCBI taxonomy): domain Eukaryota; kingdom Metazoa; phylum Chordata; class Mammalia; order Diprotodontia; family Pseudocheiridae; genus Pseudocheirus; species Pseudocheirus occidentalis. Next base: position 141,133,187 of record CM053597.1, on the reverse strand, counting down.
ATATTTGGATCATCTCACAGCTCCACCAACAATGTTTTCATGTGTCTATCTTCTAACTGCCACTTCAACTTTAATTGCTGGCATTTTTTGTCATTTATGCCCATTTGCAGGGCATCATGTAAAACCAGTGACTTGTTTTCATTTGCATCTCTCCCCAATTTTTTTTCAAGTACAAGTCAGTGAACCAGACTAGAACATTAGATAATAAGATCATTTAGAACCAGAAGGGAACTTAAGAGACCACTGAGTCTACCACCTTCATTTTACATGAGAAAAATGAGTTACAGGGAAAAAGATAACACTGTGATGAAGTATCTGAGGCATCCTTTTCAGATCATAATACAATAAAAATTATATTTAATAAAAGCCGGTGAAAAGATAGGCTAAAAATTAATTGGAAACTAAATAATTTAATCCTAAAGAATGAGTGGGTAAAAGAACAAATCTTAGAAATACTCAATAATTTCATTGGAGAAAATGACAACAATGAGACAATGTATCAAAATTTATGGGATGAAACCAAAGCAGTATTTAAGGGAAATTTTATGTCTCTAAATACTTACATCAATAAAACAGAGAAAGAACAGATCAATGAATCAGTCATGCAATTTTTAAAAATGAGAAAAAGAACAAATTAAAAATCCCCAATTGAATACCAAATTGGAAATTCTGAGAATCAAAGGAGAGATTAATAAAGCTGAAAGTAAGAAAACAATGGAACTAATACATAAAACTAGTAGCTGCTTTTGTGGGGGGGTGGGGGCAGGACACAAACAAATGCTTGGTTAATTTGATTTTTTTTTAAAGAGCAGAAAATCAAACTAACAGGATCAAAAATGAAAAGGATGAATTCATGACTATCAATGAAGAGGAAATTAAAGCAAGAAAGAAGCTATTTTGCCAAACTGGATGCAAATAAGTCTGACAATCTAACTGAAATGGATAAATATTTACAAAAATATGAATTGCCCAGATAAACAGAGGAGGAAATAGAATGCTTAAATAACCCCATCTTAGAAAAAGAAAATGAACCAAGCCATCAATGAATTCCCCCCCAAAAAAAATCTCCAGGGCCAGATGGATTCACAAGAGAATTCTACCAAACATTTAAAGAACAATTAATTCCAATATTATATAAACCATTAATAGGCAAAGAAGGGAGTTCTATTATATTCCTTTTATGACACAAATATGGTGCTTATACCTAAACCAGGAAGAGCCAAAACAGAGAAACAAAACTATAGACCAACTTCCCTAATGAATATTGATGCAAAATTTTTAAACAAAATATTAACAAGGAGATTACAGCAATATATCACAAGATCATACACTATGACCAGATGGAATTTATACCAAGAATGTAGGCTGGTTCAATACTAGGAAAACTATCAGCATAACTGACCATATAAATAACAAAACTAACAGAAATCATATGATTATCTCAATAGATGCAGAAAAAGCTTTTGACAAAATACACTAATTGCTATTTTAAAAAAATATATACACACTAGAGAACACAGGAACAAATGGAACTTTCCTTAAAATGATAGGTAGCATCTATCTAGAACCATCAGCAAGCATTATCTATCATGGCGATAAGCTTTCATCTTCCCACTATGATCAGGGGTAAAGCAGGAATGTCCATTATCACAATTATTCAATATTGTACTAGAAATATTAGCTACAGCAAAAAGAGAAGGGGAAAAAATTGAAGCACTTAGAATAGGCAATGAGAAAACAAAACTATCATTTTACAGATGATATGACTGTATACTTAGAGAATCAAGTAAAAAAAACTAGTTGAAATAATTAATAATTTTAACAAAGCTGCAGGAAATAAAATAAATCCACATAAATCATCAGCATTTCTATATATTACCAACAAAGTCCAGCAGCAAGAGATGGAAAAAGAAACTCCACTTAAAATAACTGTAGACAACATAAAATACTTGAAAGTCTACCTGCCAAGACAAACCCGGGAACTATATGAACACAATTACAAAACACTTCTCACAAGAATAAAGCCAGATCTAAACAACTGGAAAAATATGAATTGCTTAAGGGTAGCCAACTCAGAATAATAAAAATGACAATTCCACCTAATTTAATTTACTTATTCAGTGCCATACCAAACTACCAAAAAATTCTTTTTTAGAGACAGAAGGAATTATAAGAATATCAAGACAATTAATTTTAAAAATATGAAGGAAGTTGGCTTAGCTATATTAGATCTCAAACTGTAGGAGTCATCAAAACCAACTGACATTAGCTAAGAAATGGAGTGGTAGATTAGATACACAAGTACAAATGACCAAAGTAATCTAGTGTTTGATAAACTCAAATACCCCATCTTTTGGGACAAAAACTGATTATTTGACAAAAACTGCTGGGAAAACTGGAAAACAGTACAGTATAAACAAGGTAGCCCAACATTTTACACCATATACCATAATAAGGTCAAAATGGGTATATAATTTAAGCATAAAGGGTGATATCATAAGCTAATTAGGACAGCAAGGAATACTTTACTTGTCAAATCTATGGAGAAAAGAAGAATTTATGACCAAACAAGAGATAGAGAGCATTACTAATTGTAAACTGGACAATTTTTGTTATATTAAATTTAAAAGATTTTGCATAAACAAAACCAATGGAAGCAGGATTTTTAAAAGGAAAGCAGAAAACTGGTAAACAATTTTTATAGTATATCTCTGATAAAGGCATCATTTCTAAAATATCTATAGAACTGAGTCAAATTTATAACAATACAAGTCATTCCCCACTTGATAAATGGTCAGAGGGTATGAACAGGCAGTTTTCAGATAAAGAAATCAAAGCTATCTGAAGTCATATGAAAAAAATGCTCTAAATTGCTACTGATTAGAGAAATGAAAATTAAAACAACTCTGAGGTACCACTTCACACTTATCAGATTGGCTAATATGAGAGAAAAGGAAAATGATAAATGTTGGAAGGGATATGGGAAAACTGGGACTTTGGTAGAATTATGAATTGATCCAACCATTCTGGAGATCAATTTGGAACTACATCCAAAAGGCTTTCAAATCATGCATACCCTTTGAATGAGCAATACCGCTACTAGGTCTACATCCCAAAGAGATTAAAAAAGAAAAAGAGGAAAGGACCTATTTGTACAAAAATATTTTACTAGCAGCTCTTTTTGTAGTAGTAAAGAACTGGAAATTGAGGGAATGCCCATCAATTGAGGAATAGCTGAATGAGGTGTGGTATATGATTATCATAGAATATTACTGTGCCATAAGAAATGATGAGCAGGATAAGAAATTATATTACAGGAAAACCTAGAAAGACTTCTATGAACTTATGCAAAATGAAGCAACAAGAACCAGGAGATCATTGTGCAAAGTAACAGCAATACTGTATGATGATCAGCTGTGAATAACTTAGCTATTCTCAACATTACAATGATCGAAGACAATTCCAAAGGACATATAATGAAAAATTATATCCATGTCCATAGAAAGAATTGATGGCTTCTGAATACAGATCAAAGCATACCATTTTTCACTTTCTGTATTTCTTTTGTGTTTTTCCCTCTTTGGGGCTATGACTTCTTTCACAACATGACCAATACAGTAATATGTTTTGCATGATTGAATGTGTAACCTATATCAAAGTGCTTACTGCCACAGTGATGGAGGAGAGAAGAGAGGAAGAGAGGAAATTTGAAACTCAAAAGTTTTTTTTAAATAAATGTTTAAAATTATCATTACATGTAACTGGGGAAAAGAAGTTGACTTTAAAAAGAAGTTGGCTATTTATTAAAGTGTCTCACTTCTCATTCCTAGGATGTTGCTTGGAAACTAGGTCAATGTAGCTCAGTGTCCAGCACAGGTTTAAAAAACTTCAGTAATGATGAAAAGGATAAAATTCAGTGAATAACTGTCATTTACCACAGTTTAACACTGGATACTAACAAAGATTTTTGAAGAGCATGAAGGAAAAAATTCAGCATATAAATATTAAATCACTGATAGCATTGCATTTGCCTGATTCATATTTTTAAAAATTACATTTTTTAAAATAGGACAAAACAAAAATTATTTTTTCCAAGGGCATAATTATTATACTTGAAACATTAGACAAAAGTCAGAGTTCAACGTATCATAGTTTTTCTACTGTCATTAGTGAAAGAACTGCACTAAAGAAATCTGTTTGGACAGCCACTGGTCTCATGTGGCCTCCTAAAGTTTTACTATGTTTTACAACCAAAAATTTTAAATAAACAAAGAATAATCATTTTCATAGAAAGCAAGAAATCAATCCAAAACATATTATCCTACAACACGTTAATGACAAATGCATATCACAAAGTGTTTGCCATTTTGAGATAATCCTACTTTATAAATCAGTAAGACTCAGTGTTTTCCTGTGTTAACAGAACTAACACATATGAAAGACTGTATGAAGCTGATTAAATAGAAACAGTGAACATACCTCTGTCATCACCATATCTTGGCATTTTTTTACATATTTGCCATCTGCTTTGACAATTGTTTGCAAAAACCTCAGGTATTCTACATGGCGACCATGTGTCTCGATACAGTGTACAAAGTGCTGCACGACTCTCTCACTAATCTCGTTGCACAGATGGTAGTTGTTCATGAAGATGTGTCGCATCGTTTCTGCTTCAAGAAGCTAAAAGGCAAGGAAAAAGGACTTGTAATTCTGACATGATGAAAAAACATAACATGCATTCACGAAGTGCTAGACTTACATCATCTCATCAGATCCTCATAATCATTCCCATTTTATACATAAGCTCACCCAATGAATTGAAATCCAAGTTCACAGAACCTTTTAAAGTGGCAAAGATGGAACTCAAAAGTCTTTCATTTAAGACTGGGATCCTTCTACTACACAGCTTCTCAATATTCACTTCTAATCTTACATCTTTCCCTGTTTACGTGAACATTTTTGTTACATAATTGGATGGACTCGTGACCTCATCAATATGAGTACTCTCTCAAACAGTCCAGTTCACAACCCATGTGCCCCTTATACATCTTTCCACCAGGTATCCACCTAAAGTTCTGAGGTTTTTCTTTAGATCTACTGAAATTCTATGTGTCCTGTGAAGCATGTAAGCTATCCCTTACTCTCTTATAATCTCTTACTCTCACTCTATGACTGGCACACTACCTTTTTGGGTTACATATCAATTTAACAATCTCTGTATTCATTATATCCACCATGTCTATTTCCATTGTCCTTTGAATGACCCATAATCGTGATTTTTTTTTTGAGATTATGGCATCCCAAGATTTGCAGAGGAACAATATTTGAGTTCAAAAGATGCATTTTTGTTTTGGGGAGAAACTTGAGGTGTTTAAACATGCTGTTCAATTTCTCAAATGCAATTCATCTACTCTAGTATTCCTATTTAATTCTCTATTCACTATCTTTCTGAAGTATCTGTCACACACACAGTATCTGTCACATACACACACACGCACACACACATACACACACACACACACACACACACACACACACACACAACCAAACTAATTCTAAAGGTTATCCATTCAATTAGGCATCATAGTCTAAACAGGAATTCATCATCCATTTGGTTTTCCCATATGGGTAGTTAGGTCAAGCTATTTTGACTGATTATGAATTTCATTTACGTAGGCTACAGTATTCTTAGCCTTTAAACAATCAGCAAAATGTCTTCCATAAACAGGAGCATCTGGGGTACCTCACCATCTATATGGAGCCCCTCCTTCCTAACAGTGGTAAACACCTTTGGTGAGCACGTCTCTCTGTTTTATGACTTGCTTGTTCTTTATACAAAATCACACTAATTTTCCATGCAGGTCTGTACAATTCAACAAGATTGCTAGCCATAAAAGACTTGAATACATAAAGTAATTTGGAGGAAATAACATTGCCTGACAGAAGCAGCTGGTTTAACGCCATAAAACTTGGCAAGCTGACTACACTATTATTGAGATTCATTTAAGCTTCCTATATTACAAATTCAGTTTCTGCTTCCCTAATGGCCAGTGGACATACTTACAGATTAAGCAAATTTGATAATACTTGTAACCTTTCCATGTCAATTTTACTTACAGCAATTTGGGGCAAGTTCTTTATTATGGCATAACCTTTCTATAGAGACAACAAATTCTGTACACATGAGTAAAGTTGCATTGGGCCAGGTAAAGTTCATACTGTTTTTTTTTATTTTTTTACACTATTTATTTTTAAAAAAAAATGAAGGGAGCTTAAATTTATCACTGAGGGTTGATAGAGGACCTACAAATAAAGTCCAAATTTGGAATCAATAAAAATTAGTAGATTTAAAATAAAGGCAGGTAGTATTTTTCCTCTTATGCCTCTACTGCTTTTTCCTTGAATGATAAATTCATTTTTAGATTTGGGACTTCAGTGATATTTTAAGAAGTATATTATACTAATTCTAGTTTGGCCTGAAATGAGAAAACTGAATTAAAATTGTGAATATTTTTGTGTCATATACTAAATGATCTGAAATTATAATTCCAAATATGTTAGATTACATTACCTTACTGCCAAAGATCAAATGACTAACCTTTTCTAGGTCTCGTTAGTTATCTGAGTCTAGAACAGTCTCAGACATATAGTTCTAGGTGATGAGAGGGGAGATGATGGATCAGAGGGCAGGTTGGCAGGGGGAGGGTTGTTAGAAACACACACTTCTGTAAAAGGACAGGGACAAAAAGTAGAGAACAGAACAAGGGGAGGGCAAGATAGAAAGAAGGGAAATATCATCAGTGTTACACAATGTGTCCATTGTGGAGATGTTCTGCATAACTACACATGTACGGCCTATATTGAATTGTTTGTCTTTCTAGTGGGGGTGGGTGACAAGAGAAGAAGGGAAAGAAGCTAAAATTTAAAGTTTTAAAATAATATGTTAAAATACATATATATATATATAATTATCATTTACATGCAAATAGGAACTAAGATATACAGGCACTGGGATAGGGAGATGTCGGAGGGGTGTTAGGGGAGGATATAGGAGAGAGCAGATTGGGGGAGGGGGCATACAGTGGGATTGCTATTTGGGGGGGTAGGAGAAAGACGGGAAGAAAACTTGTAACTCAATCTTGTGGAAATCAATGATGTAAACTGAAAATAAACAAAAGTTAATTAGAAAAAAAAGACATATTTTTATATTCTGAAGGAATTACAATCTTGAACATACATGGCACAACAGAAAAAGCTTGGAATTTTGAGTCTGGTTACTTACACTCAAATATTGGTTCTGCCATTTGCTACTACTATGTTAGCATGGACAAAGCATTTTATCTAGCCAGGCCTCAGTTTCTTCATCTGTAAAATGAAAGGGCTAACCTAGATGAGCTGTAAGGGCCTTTCTGACTCCAAATTCAATATCCTATAAATACACTGATACCCTTACTAGGTATCATTACATACTTACACCAGGAGTTAAAAACAAATTGAGATGTTTGTGGAGAAGAACTTGATTCTGAGGATTTCCCCGACAGAAATTCTGTAGAAATGTATGAGCTAAATTCATCACTTCATTCATCTTTTCATCAGACTGTAGATTAAAAGGGTGAAATATAAGGAAATATATATTATTTATATATAATGAGAAATAATAAAGAAATATAAAGAAAGCACTATTTTATTATCTTGGTAAACTATTCAGTAATTAATCAGTTAATCAGCAAGTATTTATTAAGCCCCAACTAGGTGCTGTGGATAAAAATACAAAGAATAGAAATCATCCCTGCTAGCAATGAGCTTAATGGAGATAACAAGTACCTGTAATAACATAAACTGCATCAGTATAAAGTTGATAACTATAAACATATGCAAGGTAGTTTAAATGCAAGGTAGTTTCAGGGGATGAGGACAACACTAGCCCTTGGAAGATCAGGAAAGGCTTCATGCAGAAGATGATGTCTAAGCTACGTCTTAAACTCCAGTGGCTCCCTATCACCTCTAGGATAAAATGTTTAATTATATATGAGACATTCAAAGCCCTTCATAATCTGCTCCCTACCTTTCCATTCTTCTTGCACTTTATACCCATCCTTCCCATACCACTCCACATACATAAACTTTATGATCCAGTAACACTGGCCTCCTTGCTGTCACTAGAACAAAACACACTATCTCCCAATTTGGGGCATTTTCACTGGCTGTCCCTCATGCCTGGAATTCTCTCCCTCTTCATCTACATCTCCTAACTGCCTTTACTGTTGTTGTTGTTCAGTCATTTTTCAGTTGTTTCAGATTCTGTGTGGCGTCATTTGGGGTTTTCTTAGCAAAAATGCTGGAGTGGTTTGCCATTTCTTTCTCTAGCTCATCTTACAGATGAGGAAGCTGAGGCAAACAGGGTTAAGTGACTTGCCCAGGGTCACGTAGCTGTAAGCTTCAGACACTGGATTTGAACTCACAAAGAGAAAACTTCCTGGCTTCATGCCTGACACTATAATCTACTGCATCACCTGTCAGGGCCCTGACTGCCTTGGTTTCCTTCAAATCCCATCAAAAAGCCCACTTACAGGAAGATGTGCTCAATCCCCTCTTAATTCTAGTGCCTTCCCTTTGCTGATTATGTCTAACTTATCCTGTATGTATCTTATTTGTACATAGTTTTTTGCATGTTTTCTTCCTTCATTAGACTGTGAGCTTTTTGAGGGAAGAAACTATTTGTTGCCTTTGTATCCCTACCACTTAGCACAGTGCCTGGCATATAGTAGGCACTTAATAAAAATTTATTGACTGACCAAATCTATGAAATAGATGCAAAGAAGTTGTTTATTCCAGTCATAGAAGACAGACACTCCTTCCTGTGTGAGGAAGAGAGAAAAGGCAAATTTGGATGGATCATATAGTGCAGGAAGGGAATAATGTCCAATGAGACTTGAAAAAGAAGTGTGGGGCTATGTGTAGTGCTTTAAAAGTGAAACAAAAGATTTTGTATTTTACCCTGGAAGCAAAGGTCACTGAGTAAGTGATCCAAATGGTCAGATTTAACACTTAAGGAAAGTTACTTTGGCAGCAGTGTGCCTATCTCAGGAAAGTGAGAGATTTCAGGTAGGGAAACCATCTAGAAGATGGTTGTAATAATCAAGGAGAGAGGTGCTTGAGTGCCTGGACTAAGGTGAAAGCTGTGTGAGTACAGATAAATGTCAATTGTGAGAAATGTCACGGAAGTAGAATTGGCAAGATTTGGCAACTAATTATATATGCAGAGTAAGATATAAGTGCAGGGTCTATTTTTACCATAAGGAAAAAAAAGTACTCATTCATCATAGTCACAAGTAGTTCTTCATTATTTATTCCCACTCTTCAAAGACCTTATGACCTAGATATATGTTTGTTTATCCATAACACTATCAATTGGAACAAATTTGGGAACACAACTAGAAATCTGAACAGAAATTCCAAATCTGAATAGCTATGAAAATAGGGAGAAAATTCTTCTCAAATATGTGGGCCATCAGAAATAGTATGACAGCCAGAACAAAGTACTGCATGAGGCACTTATGCCACTGTTTACAATGTTGACCATTTGTCAGAGATCTTAGAAAGGATTCCTACACTGATTGGATGAAAAGTGAGTCTCAATTACCTCTAAGAACGAATGATTCTATTTTTTTACCATTATAAAGAGATTCCATAATAACATTTGCCAATACTAAAGAGAGATTAATTTCACAGATCAATATACTGAATTCTTAAGGATCTCTTAACACAGGGAACTCCTTTATGGGAAATGGGAACTCCTACTAATCTATAGAAACTCATGGGTTAATTCCTAGGAAGTTATCTGAGGTTAAATGATTCACCCAAGGTGACAAAGCTATTAAGTTCGAGTGATAGGATTTTAACCCAGGTCTTCCTGACACCAAGCCTTGTACTTATACACTATTTTGCCTCAAATTAACCTATAATCAATATGCAACAACAACAAAAATTGTCCATAATTCCTCACTTTTAAAAAGGAGATCCCTTGTCATCTCTTCTTCCACTATTCAGCCTGAGGTAATTTAAAGTGCTCCATAAGGCATTTCAAATACTTATTATGAAGGAATGCTGAACCCCTACATCAGTCTCAGGAGCTAGCCCAAGAATGGCAGCATCTCACCTCAAATCTCTTCAGTTGCACAATAACTTGTTAGAAGAAAATATCAGCTCTGCTCTAATACCTGATATTTCTGTGAGCTTTTTCATCAGTTTTATCTTAAGTGCTTTTGTTTCTAAACAACCATATAGTAAAAACTAAGAAAAGCTTAAAGTAGAAAAAAAATTTTTAAACAGCTTAAAGTAAAAGGCTTTAGAGGGGTGATAAATATTAGAGCTGACTTTGTAATAGATAAATATTGTACCATATGTCAATCCCTCTATATTACAGACTTAAAATGGCATGCATGATAAACACAGTTCAACTTTTTTTACTTCCTTTATTCCCCTTAATGCCTTAGTTTAATCATTATGTGATCATTTTTGGAGTAAGATACAAATACGTGCTCATATATGTTGCTATAAACAACTAAAAACTAACCTTTTCATAAGGTATCTGTAGAAGGTCCAGCACCACTGAATGAGCCCCCATGTTTTTAAGCAAACGTTGATGCTGATTCCGACACTTTTTATTCTGGACACAGAGTTTACTTAATCTGATTAAAATCTGGGAAAAAAAGAAAACACCAAATGAAAATTAAAATAGAAAATAGAAATCAGAATTGTATGCTGTTTACCAAAGTATGACAAACCAATGTGGTAAATACTTCACATCTACAAACCTCCTTTACAATCTTATAATTGTTGCTCTTATTACTGTCAATCTGAGGTTTCTTGGTTCCATCTTGCACTGGACTTAAAATATTTGATTCCTATAATGAATAAAAATATATACTTTAATACAAAATGTTCAAGATTCATGATAATGTTGGTCTTTGCATTATTCAACACACACACACACACTCCCTCTAGCTTAAAGAAATACTACAAATTAACACTGGTCCCATAGGTTTAAGATCCAAAAGAATTTGTAATACTGAGAAATAACAGAAAATATTGTTCAAATCATTATTAGCAAGCTTCTTAATGCTACAGATAATAAGTACATGATTGTTTTTCATGAGTTAAGGACTATGAAAGTTTTAAGTCAGTATAAAATGTTTAGGGGTGCTTCAAATTTTTTCTTACTATCTGAAGCAAAACATAGTAAATGCAGAGTAAAAGAGCGCATAGAAATTCTTCAAAATACTCCAAGAAAAGAGAAAAGTACAACTTAACCTAAGGATTCTCAGCCAGGTTACCATGACACCCTAAAGAGTCATGACCTGCAAATAGAGATTTCTCACCAACATTTACAGGATAAAAATATAGAATATCTTTTAAATACTACAGGCTTAAAAACATAGAAATCTTCTAAATTTAATTTGAAAATATTAAAAATTAAATTATTAAATAAAATAGTAATGACATTGGAAACAAAAAATAAAAGCACTATACTCATTTCAAATATCAAAAAGGCTTACCATAAAAAAATTAAGAATATACATGAATGACTAGAAGTCTTAGGTTTTAATGCCATCTCTGCTGCTAACTATATGACCTTGAGCAAGTCACAATCTTGCTGAAATGTGCAGAAATATAAGTGGCAGAAATGAGACTAAAACTTAGCCTCAAGCCCTCAAGTCTACATTTGTTAAAATGAGGGTAATAATACTATCTCACACAGTTGCAGTGAGAAAAGTATCCTGTAAAGTTTAATGGACTATAGAAACATGAGTTATTTATCAATTACCTACTATCTAGGCATTTAGCACTTTGCTAGTAGCTATGAGGGATACAAAAGTTGTGTAAAAAAAAGTTTCCTGCCATATATATTATAATCCAGCTATGCAAATAGTCATGAAACGTATTAGAGACTATATGAAACAATAAGAAAAGAGTTAATACCAATAATATAAGTGTTCGTATAAATTCAGAGAAGGGTGAGATTAGTATGAACTGGAGTAATCAAAAAGGAGGCACCTGAGCTGGACACTGAAGAATGAATTTGGATGCAGAAAAGGAAAGTGGAAAGGTCTTCTTGACAGAAGAAATGGCAGGAGCTCAGGAAGGAATAGACAGTGGTATACAGAGAAAGGTGAACAGACCATTATGGTACCAATTTAAGTTACATTTAAAGATAAAGAGAATATAACTCTGTAAGTTTGAAGTTGGAAAATGAAGCGGTGTGGTCAGGACAACCCATTGAGATCAGCCTGGAGCATCTCCCATGGAGCTGGGCATTAACTCTGTCTGGTCCCTTGATAAAGGAGTTTGTGACCTAGCAGCTCCTAGTTGGTTGGTCCTGTGGTCCCCGTGACAGAAGTATTGACTCAAAAGTAATTGTGACTGAGTCAGAAAAATTTAATCACACACACACACACACACACACACACACACACACACACACATACACACATCCATAAGAGTTGTAGAGGGGAAAAAACCATATCAGACGTAGAAAAGTTGCAGACACTACCACTAGCCACTAGTTTGAGCTTGTTCCTTTAGGGTTATGCACGTTCTCCTTTGGTCTTTCAGCAAAGGAAAAGAGAAGAAGGAATTTCTCTCCCTTCTGTGCCCCTGGCAAGTAATATCATCTATGGACACATAGCAAAGAGAATATGTGCTTGCCTAAGAGAGCATGAATTTCTGGCATACTTTTTTGCCTCTGTGTTTTCACCCTGGGCACATCCTCTGTGATGATTAATCAAAGATACTGAGAGATGGATGTTTCTTTGATGAGTTACCCAGAAGTAACTTATCAAGTTATCAACTTAGAAGTTCCCACGTAAATATTGGCATGCTGATGAGAGGTAATTTCTGTAACCATACTGCTTCTCAAAAAAGAATGTGATCATTAAAAAGGCTATGATCACTAACAGGATTATCTTGAACCATAAAGGACCATGCCTGACTGGCAGATCTGGTCCATGGAAGCTGCCTAGACAGTATAGAATTGAGTGAAATACATATTCAGCAGCTCTATAAAGTTTGTCTTTATTGCTGGGAGAGCAAAGTAAACATGACGAATCATTGTTTAATATTTTAAGTATTTAATGCGCACATATAAGTCTTTTGTGTTTTGAGCATTTGTCCTCATACCTGGTATCAATTTTGCACCCTGAATACCTTTCTATAAAGTAGATTATTAGTTCCTTTTTGGAAGACCCAACACATAAGACACACATAAGTTTTATTTTAGAGATATTCCTCAGAATTTTACTTTGGGATAGGGGTACAATTAACCTGAAGTCATAAGAAAGCACAAGAATCCTCTTTTAACAGTCAGGCGTTCCTTAGCAATAAACCTGGTTTGTGTGAGTCCAGGGTTTAGCAGAAGATTAGCAAATACAAAAATGATTTTTTTTAAACATCCTGCAATCCTTATCATACTTAAGAGAATCTCAGTTTTGTGTTATTTCCAAAATATAATTATTCACAATATTAGTCAGCTTGGGAAGAAACAAGGTATTAATAAAAATGCTCAGAGAACTGTCAATCCACTATGTTTGTGATTACATAAGTTTATCAAAAGGTTATTTACTTCAAGGCATTTCCCATGAAAGACTAAACATAATCAGAAGTCTATAGTTGCCACTGAAACAATTCTGATTTAGTCTGTTAGCTACAGAAAGGTACACATAGTAAGTCAATAATCACTAATATCTTTAATTTCATCCTTCCTTTCATGCCTACTACCACTAAGCTAGCTCAAATCTTTATTATCTGTCACCTAGACAGGCAATAATCTCCTAACATTTCTTTGCCTCTAGTGTTATTCAATTTAATAAGCATTTAGTAAGTTCCAGCTGTATGTAAGAAGATATTGTCCAAGATGCTGAGAAAACAGAGATGAAAAATGATTCATGCACCCTCCAACTACATATCTCATCTAATACTGTCAGTTTAATACTCTTCAAGCTTGGATATGATGTCATTCCTCTGCTTAAAAAGAAAATTGCAATAGCTCCCACACTGCCACAGAAGCAAAGTCCAAACTTCTCATATTGGAATTCAAGTACCTATAGTAAACAGTCTGCCTTCTCATCTTATTTTCCATTCCTCTCCTGACAGACTGACAAACCAAGTGCTGAACTCATATCTATGACATGTTAAAAAAGCACAAGAAGGTCTCTGGTATGTTTGCTAGATCTTCAATGGAGGATTTATGGAAAGCTGTTGAAAAGAATTACAAAAAGTGAGAAAGCACAAATTGCTTTGCTATTTGCATCAAAAGAAAGACTGACCCTATGTCAGAGAGAAGTAATGACAAAGGAGCATAAACACAGGTTACCCTACTTTGCCATTAACTAGTTATGTGATCTTGGGTGCACCAGATTCAGTCTCACTTTCATGAGACTAATAATTAAAACATGATCTAAAACTCTCAGTATGCCTGTGTACTATTTACAAGAGATCAATGAAAATAGTTTCCCACTGGAAATCAAAAGATCATTGTTCTGGAGCTATATGTAAGGGATCTCAAAGGTTATCAGTCATAAAATCAGATGTTTGGTCTAATGATCTCCAATGTTTCAACCTGCTTTAAAATACTAAGATTTGATGAAAGCATTGTTTAAAAATTAATCAAAGAAGAAATCAAACAAAATGAAGTACGTAAAATTATTTAAAACCTTAGAATTATAAACTATCATTATTCTTCTTTACAGGTAGGAAATAAAAATGAAGAGGAAATAGGGAGGATAAAGATAACAGACATGAAGAGTCCAAAAAAAAAATCTTATTCAGTATTAGATCTACTGCAAGAGAAATGAGATCCTTGTCTACAGCGTTAAGAATACTTTCCTCTCTGTCAATATTTTTTTCATTTAGAATTAAACAGTCGTTTCCCATCCCTTATCCTCTACAACCATGGTATCAGACTCAAATAGAAATTGAGTCACTAATCTCGTACATAAGAATCCCTTCCTGACACATATTGAATTACTTTAAAATATAGTATTACCTACACTTTATTGCACTTTCATATTGCTAAATATTTCCCAATTACATTTTAATCTGGTTCTGGTCAGTGTTTTACACCTCTGCTCTATGTTACACCTCTGCTCTATATCACCACATTCTCTCAGCCCTTCTCAAGGATTAAAAGCTTATAATTACACATGATCTAAAACTCTCATTATGACTGTGTACTATTTACGAGAAGTCAATAAAAATAGCTCCCCACTGAAAAATCAAAAGATCATTGTTCTGGAGCTTTATGTAATCGTAAAGGTCATCAGGTTGAATCCCCACATTTCACAGATGAGCAAATTGAGGTCCAGGCAGGACAAGGGATTTGACAAAGGTCACACTGGCAGTAGGGGTAAAGCAAGAATCTGAAACCAGGTCTACTGGACTCCAAAGCCAGTACTCCTACTACTGTTATTATGCTGCTTCATATAAAATTTTAAAAAACTAATTTAAACCACACATTTCCCTAAAACATTTCTCTGAGGCAGTATATTTCTTACTCCCCTCCTCTTACCTTTTCAGCCTAATAACACCTTAAACTGTTTCTGCCCTACTCCCACCCCTCCACTATTCTGTAATCCAGTGACACTGGCAGCCCTTGCTATTCCTCAAGCAAGACATTCCATCTCCCAACTCCTAGCATTTTCCCTGGTTGTCCCCTTAGAATGCTCTCCTTCTTCATCGCCACTTCCTGGCTTCCCTAGTTTTTTTCAAGTCCCAGCTAAAATCCAACCTCCTACAAGAAGCCTTTCTTGAGCCCTTCCTTAGCATTAGCTAGTACTCTCTGTCTGCTGACCGTCTCCTCTTTATCCCACACATAGCTATTTTGTATGTAATTGTTTGCATGTCATCCCTCACATTAGATTGTGGGCTCCATCAGAGTAAGCTAAAAATAGTAGGGAACCTATTCATAAATATTAACTATTGATTGAAGAACTTTAACCCAAGCATTTCTCTCTAAAAGTGTTATCATGCATATTTGGAATTTCTGGAGAATACTTAAAGGATAAAGAAGAAAACAGCCATTTTTGACACCGAGTATATGGACTCTATTGAAGTTTTTTTTCAATGTTTTACCAAAATAGCATTATTAATAGGACGACTAGTCTAGGAATAAGGGGCTGGGGAGTGAGTGGCGTGAAAGATTACCATTGAAAAATATTAAGCATTATATTCAGTCACGAGAGATTACAAAACAAAACCAAGAGTTTAAAAATGCATACATAGGGGTGGCTAGGTGGTGCAGTGAATAGAGCACCGGCCCTGGAGTCAGGAGGACTTGAGTTCAAATTTGACCTCAGACACTTAACACTAGCTGTCTGACCTTGGGCAAGTTACTTAATCCCAATTGCCTTGCATTTCGCCCTCCAAAAAAGGAAAAAAAATGCATACATAAAATCAACATGGGGAATACATAGATGACAGCCCAACTAGCTAGGATAAATGTAACTATTTACACGCAAAAAGAATATGAGATCAATGAATTAAATAACTGTGTGTGTGCACTAAGAAATTATGAAATCTAAACAGACTATTAAGAATTATGATTTAGAGACATGTCTATCAATTTTCAAAAAAATGATTTTTAAAAGATTGTCAAAGGTTAAGTTCATTTATCTGATAAAGATATGGAGAAAAGCTGTCCCTTTGTTTTAACAATAGTAACTTCCAGTAAGATTTAGGAATATATGAAAGTATGCAAGACATTCCAGAAATGGGAAAATGGAGAAAATGTTCATCTTCATGAGAAGGGAAAGAGGAAAAACCTGACTTTAATAACTGAAGATGGTCAAAATTAATGATGAGTTTATAAACACCCATAAAGACAATGATAGCTATCTCTGAGGAGTCACAGAAACAATTTACCTTAATTTCTAGAAAAAAATTCAAGTTGACTGAACTGAATTGAATCTTATTACTACCCTTCACACACTCTCCATTGCAGTCAAACTGGCCTATCTCTTTTACCAGCAGTAACTGTTTTATTTTTGTCTTTATAACCCTGAGATCTGGCATAGTTCCTGACACATAGTAGGCATTCAATAAATATTTGCTGAATTGAATTGAGTTCATGTTTACTGAACTGACATTCCATCTTTGCGCTGTTACACAGACTGACCTCAGTGCCAGAATTGTATGCCTTTGTTGCTTTCACAACTATGAGTCCTTAGCTTCCTTTAAAGCATAATTCTATATAATATAGACAGATCAGCTATTATCATCTGGATGAGTTTGTGTTTCAACTACTACCCAAGCTGCTATGTAGATGAACCAAAGCTTGTATTTATTTCCTATTGTTTTGTACAGGAAACAGCTATTTTGGGGATTATATAAAAAAAGAAGTTTGTGAGCTAAAACATGTGTTCCCAGGTAGCCAGCCTGAAACATTTGAAGCTAATTAAAAGCTATACTCAATTATTAAAGATAAGTTAGAATTGGTTAGAGAGTAACCGTATTGTCCTACATACCATCTCTCAGTGCTACTGTAAGGGTCTAATTACTGAGATGTATGGATTACTTTTCTGACCCAGAATAACATTACTCTTAGGGTCACTATTCTAGGAATCAGAAGACACAGATTCACAAAATGTCAGAACTAGAAAAGGTCATTTGGCAAAACTCCTCCCCTACCTCCCCTTTACAGATAAGACCACTGAGGTCCAAAGAAGCTGTGATTTGATTAACAAGAAATATAAGTACTGCTTAAAAAGGTTAACTCCTTATAGAAAGTTGAACTTCTTTATATTTTTAGCCTGAAACATTTATTCAGAAATATTTATTTGGAGTTATTTTGTGCTATTTTTAATTAAATTTTATTTTTAGATGGAACTTAATCATTCATAAACATCTCAATATACAAAAATGACACATAAAAGAAACTACAAACTTTTATGTATTTAGGTATATTTTGCACATATAATTAGGTAGTGATAAAATTGCTCTATTTGTTTATATCCCCTTCTGAACTTTTAAAATTTAACTCTGTGTATCTTTTTAAATGTTTTGATGCTTTGTGTGTGTGTGTGTGTGTGTGTGTTTTATTTATATCAGTGGCCATTGTCTATCCCCACCATCCCATTTCCTGAGAAGGATTACCTCCTAATAAATATGCATAGTTCAGCAACACATAGGCCATAAATGAGAACGTATATCTTATTCTACATGAATTTTTTAAGAGTATACAACAGAATTAAAGAAAGCACTTCACACACCTATCAGACTTGTTAACGTGGAAAAACATGAAAAAATAAACGTTGAAGAAGATGTGGGAAAGTGGGAACACTAGTTCATTGCTGGTGGGGCTGTGAGCTAATCCAACCATTCTGGAGAGCAACTTGGAACTGTACCCAAAGTGCTACAAAAATGTACATTCCCTTTGACCCAGCAATACCTCTTCTAGGGTTGTATCCCAAAGAGATCATAAAAATGGGAAAAGGATCCATGTGTAGAAAAATATTTATATCAGTTCTCTTTGTGGTGGCCAAGAACTGGAAATTGAGTGGATGCCCATCAATTGAGGAATGGCTAAACAAGTTGTGGTATATGAATGCAACAGAATGCTATTTAGCTATAAGAAATAATGAGCAGGCAGACTTTAGAAAAACCAGAAAAGACTTATGTGAATTGATGCTGACTGAAGTAAGTCAAACCAGGAGAACACTGTACACAGTAACAGCCAACGTGGGATGACTGATTTTGGGAGACTTTTAGCCCTTCTCCGAAATGCAAGGACCTAAAACAGTTCCAAAGGACTCATGATGGAAAATGTCATCCACATCCAGAGAAAGAACTATGGAGTCTGAATGCAGAGCAAAAGAGACTGGTTTTTGTTTTGTTTTCTTTCTCATGGTTTCTCTCATTTGTTGTAAGTCTTCTATACAGGAACAATACATCAAAAGGTGAAATTCTGAGGTAGGAGAGGATTAGAATGAAAGGAGAAAGGGACAGACAGAATGGGGTTAATCCACTCATAAGAAGAGGCCAGGGATAATTGTTACAATGGAGGGGAAGAACAGGAAGGCAAAAGGGAATGGGTCAACCTCACTCTTACTGAATTTGGCTTAGGGAAGGAATGACATAAACTCTAAACTGGATATCTGGGGATGGGGATAAAAGGTGGGATGACTGAGCAGAGGGCAGGGTGGAGGGGAGGGTTGCTGGAAGCACACACTTCTGTAAAAGGACAGGGACAGGGTAGAGAACAGAACAAGGGAGGGGCAGGATAGGAAGGAGGGATATATAATCAGCCTCTCACAATATATCCATTGTGGAGATGTTCTGCATAATTACACGTGTACAGCCTGTACTGAGTTGCTTGTCCTTCCAGTGGAGGTGGGTGACAAGAGAGGAAGGGAAAGAATCTAGAATTTAAAGTTCTATAATCAAATGTTAAATATATATATATTAGTAGTATTATTATTAACTACATGCAACTGGGAATTAAGATATACAGGCACTGGGGTAGGGAGACTCATCCTGCCTTTCTGGAAAGTTAGAGGGAAGTCCATGGAGGAGGACACAGGAGAGAGCGGATTGGGGGAGGGGCTATACAGTGGGATCACTGTTTTGGGGTTAGGGGTAGGGGAAAGATGGGGAGAAAATTTGTAACTCAAAATCTGATGGAAATGAGTGATGTAAACAAGAAAATTAATTAATTTTAAAAAATTTTAATAAGTCTTCTATACAACATGACTAATGTGAAAATGGGAATGTTTAATAGGAATGTATATGTAGAGTCTATATTAGACTGCATGCCATCTTGGGGAAGGAGGAGAAGAGAAAGGGGAAGAAAATTTAAAACTTATGGAAGGGAATATTGAAAACTAAAAGTAAATAAATTAACTTTTAAAAAAAGAAAGCATTTCAGGAAGCTATGGATAAAACTGCTTTTTGTGACACTTGTCTAATACTCCTAACTGCCCAGTTCAAATAAGTTCCACCTAGGAACATGTCCTTACCTGGTGATGAGAATTACATTTTTCTGGCACTCTAATAAGTCAAAAGTAAAATTTGGCAAGAGATAAATAGTCAAGGGCAATGTGAACTCTATTTGCACTGTGTAGACTAGCTAATGATAACTGAGAAAACAAAGATTTCAAGAATCTTCTCTGGAAAAATCTGCCTAACTGTTAAATTTGTTAAGTTAGTCAGTTCATAGATGCCAAATTAAAGAAACAAATTGACATCCAGTTAACAAGTATTTGTTAAGCACTTATATAGCCAGGCACTTTGCTAATGCAAAAAATGCAAAAAAAGAAATGCAAAAATAGTACCTAACCTCAGGAAGCATACATTCTAATAAGAAAAGAAAACATATTGATAATTAGGTATGTATAATATATGTATGTATATGTATATGCATATATACAGATATACAGATAATAGATGGAAGGTAAACTGAAAGAAGATACTAGCTGCTGGAGGAAAGTATTCTTGCAGAAGGTGAATAATCTTGTCTTACTACCATAGTCTCAAAGGACTATCAGATCATTAAATCTTGCAAACAAGGATATTAGGGTCCACAAATGGTAAATGACTTGCTCCACGTCATACAAGCAAAAAGTAACAGAGATAAGAGCCGAATCTGACCCCAGAACTGCCTCCAGATGAAAGGATCTTCCCATTGCTCTATTTGAGATAGAGTGTTGAGCACGTGGCTTCTCCAGGCAACAGTGATTTGAATAAAACCAGTCTATTTTTTTCCTTCATAAAAATGCGCTGAATGAATACATTTGGACCATAATGACAAGTCACTATAACAAGGTTTCTGGAGTTACTTTCCCATTTTTCCATTAAGAAGTTGACAAGTATTCTAACTTGATGAATTAGTAATTGTCCTCTGTGGTACTAGTATAATATCTACTTGTCACACACTACCCTCTGAGTTTCAAATCTTTTAATCTGAAACAAATACTAGTATAATCACATGATGCTTTGAAAGATCAGTTTAATAAAGAGAAATGCTATAAATATAACAGGTAATATAGAAACTGGGGTTATGACAGACCTGTTAACAGTCTTTAACTGTTAAAGTTAACAGACCTTTCTCCTTCCTTACAGATAGAGGGCAGAGCAACATGAGGATGATGTGACCTCTGATTTTGAACTAGAATCTCTGGGATTTAAGGGCATCAATCAATAAATGTACTTTCACCCCTACCTTTTTTTCCCTACCCTAGACTGACTACTGAGAACAAATCAGTTTTTATATTATTGGAAGTGTTTTCCTTAGGGCTGAAATAAGGAATTACATTAGTTCTTTCTGTATTCCTTTGGTTTCCAGGCAAGCACAAAGTCTGACCATTATGTTTAAAAACAATGTCAACAGTGTTGGGGGTACAGTGTCTTTGCAGTGGTTTGTTAACAAAACAAAGGATTATTATTTGTGTGGATCTGTTAGTATCCACAATGCCTGCTTCTTTTTGTTTCCATTGATGTGAGATTTTTTCCTGTTGGCAGAAACCTAAAATTACCCTTTGCTGCCAGATCATTGGTCAATGAAAGTTATTTTGTTATTCATGAGTTAAAACATTAGAGTTATCATTGGCTCTTCCCTATAATTCATTTGTTATAAACAATCTGTTACCCAGTAACATTTTCCTTTTAAAGATTACATGGTTTACCTCTTTCTCTCTATTCCAACTGGCAATGCCCTCACGTAAGTCTTTACTGTCTCTTACATGAATCATACAACAGCCTCCTAACCAGCTCCCTCTTCTAATCGATCCTATATATACCACTACCAGATTAATTATCCCAAAATATCACTTTTATCATGTTTCTCATCCAAGAATCTATACTTCTTTTCTACTGTCTGTCACACCAAGTACAAACTACTCCCACTCCCACCCATTTTAATTTTTTTCCACTGGTGACCTTTGGGAGATTTTTTTGTACCGTGATTATTTCCTGATATGGATCTCCCCTAACCTTCCATAAAAAGAAAAACAAAACTCTTCCTTTGTAAATAAAGTCAAACAAGACTGACATTAAATTATGTCTGCATGCGCAATATTTGATATAGTCAACCTCTAAGTCATAAAATTAAGAGGAAGGAGCAGTATTTCATCATCTGTCCTTTAGAGTCAATATTGGTCATTGCATTTAATCTAAATTTAGCTGCCTTTTAATATTGTTTTTATCTAAATTACTGTACCTGCTAAACTATTGTCCTGGTTCTGCTTACTTCACTGTTCATTCAAATCTTCTTAAGTGTTTTTCTAAATTGTTTTTATTCATTATTTAATATAATAAAATATTATTCCATTACTCTTGTACATCAAAATTGCTTCAATCACTGTCTGCATGGTACACATATTGTTTCCAGGTTTAAGCTACTACAAAAAAAAAATGATGCTAGGAATATTTTTGTACCCATTGGATCTTTCTGTCCTTGACCTCCTTGAAGTAAATATCCAATAGTGGAAGTAATGGATCAATTTTTTTCTCAATTCCAAATTGTTTTCCAGAGTTATTGGACAAATTCTCTGTTCCATCAAAAATATATTAATGTGCCACATTTCCACCACTTCCTCTAACATTGTCTGTTTTTGTCTCTCATCAGCACACACAGTTTGGTGAGAGTGCAATAAAAACTTCAGGATTGTTAAGATTGATGTTTCTCTTATTAGTAGGGATTTGAAGCATTTTTTTCATGTCACTGATGGTCTTCTTTTGAAACTATTTGGTCATATTCCTTCCCCGATTAGATTTCAGGGCCCTACATACTTTATCCCCATCCTACCTATTCAACTTTACTTCCTATACCTCATTATAGATTGTCTCTTCATTGTTCCTTACAAATACTACAAAGACTCATTTCCTGCTTATCATTCAAAGACCAACTCAAAACTAGTCATCTCTCTGACCTTGGAAGACCCTCAACTTTTCTCCATGTGAGTTTCCTCTTCTGTGAAATGAAGGGGGAGAGATTAGATAATCTCTAAAATTCTAACTCTAAGGCCTATCCTTACAGACTCACTTTCTCAATAAAGTCTTCCCTAGCACTTAACACATGAATGCCTGATTAACTGAATGACTGGTTGACTTTCCAACTACTTCTGCCCACAATGTTCTTCTTCATCTAAACTCTAATTCTACTTACAGGCACCATACAGGCAGTTAGATATTTAAGATTTTGTGTTTCTATAATTACCAGTTGTGGAATAGTTCTAACTCATCATATATGCTCAGAACAAGGAGCACGTCTCAGTGTTCTCTTGTATCTCTTACAAGGCCCAGCATAGTACTGCCTACATAGTAGAAACCTAAAAATAATTGCCTTACATCAAATGAACAAGATAATGCTTGTAAGAGCACTTTGCAAACCTTTGAAGTGCTATATAAAGATGAATTGCCTCTCAAAACAACTCTGTAATTCACTCATTCAACAAATATTAATTAAGCATCTACAGTACCATGCCAAAATATATTAAGCATCTATCCCACAGTAGGCCCTTATGACACAAAGTCAAAAACAAAATGGCCTCTGTTTTCAAAGAGTTTAAATTCCTTTAAAATGATACACACCTAAGTTGACTAGGGAATTCCCTACCTTTCAAATAGGGAGAAACTAAAGTAGTCTAGGAAAATTTAAGGAAAGATCAAGAACAGCTTTGTGGAAGAAGTGATACTTGAACTGAGTCTTAACAGTATGATACAGCAAAGCCATATGTAATAGGGATTTCACTTGTTATTTCACTGCTATAGAGAACCACTCCACCCCAAACCCCAGATAAAGAAACTCCCTCCACCAATGAAGGTCAGCACTTCCTCTCCAACTTATATTTTTAAGGATTTGTCTGGGGCACTGAGAGATTAAATAAGTTAAGTATACCTACAGTCATACAACCAGTATGTGCTAGAGAGAGAGAACTTGAACCCTGCTCTTCCTCACTTTTTAGTCACTATGCCATGCTGTCTCTCATACTGAAGACAGAGAATTCTATTATTTATTGGATATCAGCTCTCTTCTTAGATGGCAGAAACTTCTTCATAAGGCAGAGTGCATTTTTCTTAAGGTTCAGGAATGATCTATATTTAGTGAGAAACAATATCGATTACTGTCAATTTAATCTTATAAACTATGTCTAATAAGAAGGCTTCTGAAATTAAAAAATTATTGACATATTCCAATATGCAACATAAATAGATTGCTATGCTTCTCCAAAATCATATAGGGGCATAACAATAATCCAATATTTTTTAACTGGACCTGTCATTTTATTGCTGGTATTTTATTGCTGTAATTTCTGATGAGAAAAAATTTTCCCCCATCCATGCAGGTCGGTAACTTATAGTCTTAAAGAGCTATCTAAATACTAAAATGTCAAATGACTTATCCAGGGTCACCAAACTAGTATTTACTAGAAGTGGGACTTGATTGTGTACTCCCTTGGAGTAAGAAGGATCTTCCTATATTCACTGTATTATTGTATTCATTAAGGAATGATACATATAGATCAATTTAGCTTATTTCACAAATACCACTTTATGGGATAAGCTCCCCAAAGCTTAGACATAAAGCAGATTTCAAATTTTCCATTCTATCACTAACCCTGCTTGAAAAGAGGGTTAGTTTGTATCTATCCTCATTTTCCAGCACCTATACTACAATGCCTTGTATTTAATAAATGATCACTGAATTAAATTTTTATGGAATAATAAATTGTTTTTATTAGACTGCCAATTCATTGGGAACAGGGATTTTATCATATTTCTTTATGTCTTCCCTAGTGCCTGACAGCATATTACACATGGTAGGTATTTTATAAGTGTTCTTGAACAAACTAAGTGAACACTATTTTCCCATAAACTTCCATTTTAAAACCAGAAGTATATTCATTTCAACAGAAAACAAATTTTTCATTAATTAAATTGAAAACTTGTTTGGAGATTAAATGGTACTCAACACCATGAGAGACTATAAATTTATTATGCCCACTGTATAAAATTTTTCAGGATTTTGTAGTGTTTTCCTTGATTTATAATAACATTCTAAGAACACACGGTTTGTTTGTTTTTCTAAATAAGTCAATCCTCTGATTTTATACTGAAATGGCCTAGAACTCTGCTTTTTAAAATCTGATATCTAAAATAGTTAATATAGTTGAACTATAATACCTCTTTTTGCCTGTTGACATTGAGAGATGGAATGTACACATATTCTTGTATAAAAGTGAGTTAAAAGTTTGAAATGATATAAATTCTTTTACCAGACTTTCAACTGGCATTATGACTTAGAGGTCATCCAGGCCACACCTCCCATTTTACAGATGAGTAAACTAGAGGGCCAAAGACAATAAGCGATTTGTTCAGGGTCACAAAAGTAGTTAGAAACAGTCAGAATGTGAACTTATATCCTCAGATTCTAAAACTAGTTCCTTCTACTCTGCTGGTCTCCTTACTTGAAAAATGGAGATAAATATCTTACTGGAGTTGTACTTAACAAAGCTTTTTTAAAAAGTGATAGAAAAATGTGCTATACTATTTTAATTCTAAATATGAAATATCAAACTAAACCAAAACTGTAATAAATTCTTTACTTCTCCTATATATAGCTTGTTCTGTATACATTTGTTTACATGTTGTCTTCTCCATTAGACTGTAAGATCCTTGAGAGCATTACCTCTTTTTGTATCTCCAGCACCTAGCACAGTGCCTGGTACATAGAGGGCACCTAATGTTTATTGATTGATTAATTAGTGTCCAGAGCTCTGGCTCCTACTTGTGCGCAGAAGAGTGACAGGAAAATTAATAAAAACAGAATAAAGAGAACAAACTACAAGATTTTAGCAGCAGTTGTGAGGCTCAGGGTTCAACCACCACCACTAGGCTTTTCTTAGAAAACATCAGCTCTTACTCATGTTACGTGTACACTAAGCTTTCCTAATAAGAGTTTATTTATAATGGCAAGGTAATAAAGTACACACACACACACACACACACACACACACACACACACACACACACACACACACACACCAAGGAATCATTACCTTAAATTCACCTCCATCAAATGTAATTGAGAAAACAATAAAGAAAATTATTTATTCACAGATAGGTTTTGAAATAAGATAAACCCTGTCTCTTCAGAGCTTTACCACAACAAATATATTAAGTGTATTACTGTTAAGAATTGGTTAAGCTTTAAAATAGCTTCATATGCCACATGAGAGCTTGGACAATTATTCTATTGAAAAGCTATTCCTCAAAGGCATTTTTTGTATTTTCCTTATTAGCAATAAGAAATTTATATGAAAACAAGATCACATTAGCCCTTAGGTGAATATCTATTCCTAATGCACATCCATCATTTGAAATTGCAATTTTCTTTAGATTCTCATAACAACAATTTTTGGTAAAGAAACAATAGCTGTGACAGTCAAACTTGAATACAACAAATTCCTTACTTTCAGAAATGATGATGATGATGATTGCTAGCATTTATATATTGCTTTAAGGTTTGTAAATCCCTTGATAAATATTATCTCATCATATTTTCAACAATCCTGGGGGATAGGTAGTATTATTAACCCTATTTTGTAGATGTGAAAACTGAAGCAAACATGTTAAGAGACTTGTCTAATCACACAGCCAACAAATGACTTGAGGAAAGGAAAAAATAGCTAAAAGCACAATCAAAAACATTATAAAAAACATAAATAATACATGAAATAAATTACCTGTAAATATGAATTTCAAAAAAGTTTATTTTTGATTTGTCATGTAGGAAGTTGAATTTGGAATATTTATCTATTTATGTATTCTGAAATATTTATTAAGAAGTAATAAAATGTTAACATATGTCTACAATGAAGATTCAAAAGTAACCCCCAATTAATCCAGTAACCAATAGGAAGAAACTTAGATGTATATTATTGATTGAATACTTAAAATATAATGTAAGGTCTCCAATCATTAGGATGAAGCAGTGAGTGAATTTTAGGGACATTAATTATACACTATATTGTTTTTATAGTTACACATTGTTCAATTCTTTCACCTTAACCTGTGAAGATAGTTGGGATGTAGGCATGAAACAACTGCTCACAGGCATACTCAACTGGGTCTTAGGAACTTCTGGGTTATCAGCCTTCCATATACCACTATCTTTTTCATTCCCATTAATCAACAACAATTTAGGTGATGAGGAGATAAAGAAGACCCATTAGGGTAAAATGTGAGATTCAAAATCTGTCTAGTCTATCTTAAAGGATTCAAACATGATTATTGCTCAACCCTATCATTATCAATAACACTAGTCTAAGGATTGTGTACAATGTCAAGGAGACAGAAAGAGGAAATAGATTTGTTAAGCAGAATCTCAAAATATCTACCTGGAGGGAGCTCAAATGTCATGTAGCCTAAGGCATACAGGTCCATATATATCATTTAAAACATTCTCAAAAAGTAGTCATCCAGCTTCCTTTTGAAGATATTCAGTGAAGGGAAATCCACAATCTGCCAAGACAGCCTGTTCAGCTTTTGTACACCTCTAATTGTTTAAACTGAACCTGTCCCTCCATCACATCCACTCATTGTACAGTATTGATTCAGGAAGTTTGTGGATTTGGCATATGCAAATATTTTCATATTCTACTATAGTATTTCACAAACTAACTTGGTCACAGAATACTTCTGAGCTTGAGACATATTTATTGAATCCATAAATGCTGGTGCAAGGGTGCAGAAACATACCATAACAAGACTTGGCAACAGACAGGATATGGGAGGTAAGAAAGAATGAGGAGTTAAGAATGACCTCTAGATTTTAAGCCTTGGTGACCAAGAGGATGATGGTACCCTCAAAATAGAGAAACTAAGGCTCACTGTAGAGAGCAGACAAGTAGTCAGAGAGATTGAAGATAAGTGAGTTAGCAGGAAAGAAAGAGGGAGTATTCTGCTAGAGACAATAGGATAGAATGGGATTACTTGTGGACATACAGGGGGTTCTGCTTTAGCAAGAAGAGCTACCTTTTTATGTGAGACAAGAGCGAAAAAGATCCTGGGAGAAGCCATTTGAGTGATATGAGATGAGGAGGAGATAACTAGGAGCTCTCAGCAAAAAGCCTCAATTTTTTTTTCAGTGAAATATGAAACAAGGTTCTCAACTGAGGCAATGGGGGAAGGGGTACCAGGGAGAGACAGACAGAGACAGAGACAGACAGACAGACAGACAGACAGACAGACACACACACACACACACACACACACACACACAAAGTTCCTGAAAATTCTCTTTTGATCGTAATATGAGCCAGTCTGAAGGAATAGACTGTATGTCCTATCTAATCGGAAGGCTAATGAGATTGCTCATTAAAATTCCCAGGACTACAGTCTATCCTAAAGTCACAGACATGATGTCTGATTAAGAGAATAATTTGTCATAGGAATAAAATGAAAACTCTGAAAATGGAAAAAGGAAAAGAAGAACCTAATAAGTCATGCATGGGGACCTCAAAATAGCACCTTCAAGAAGCCTAGCCACCTTGGGAGTATTTTTGAGACTTATAAAGCAATGAAAGAAGCTCATAAGTTACTAAGGGCTTAAAGTTGATTTGAAGCATCCTGATGTGGAACTGGGTCTTCTGAGTAGGGATTCCTTATTTGTCAGAGAGAATTCAGTTTACCTGCTATCTATAAAAACCAAATAGAAGAAAGCAAAGAAAAATTCTTCCTACTATGGCTGGAAAAAGTCAAATGACAAACACTGCAAGAACTAATTTTCTCAATCTTTAGCCTGGGTATGTGTCAGGGTCTTTGCAATGCCTTCTTCATCACGGAATGTGGGTTTTATGGAGATTTGTTTCTCTACCACTACTCCTCAGGGGATGTGAACCTGACCCCCACAGAGATGTCCCATACTGTTTCACTATTTCTCTGACAACTGAATTAATTACAATTAAATACTTTATTTTTCAATTGTATTCCTTGTACTAGTATACCAAAAAGGAACTATGATTGAGCTCTGATGATCTTAGAAGTTCTCATTGTATCTAGGAAAAAGACTCAAGCCAATTAAAGTACATATTTTATCCAAATTACATCTGCAATGAAATTTGTGGGAATGCTAGACTGAGTAAAAAACAGGGTGAATTTTAGACAGTTAATATTGAGATAATGCTTTCCAGAGTATCATGAAACTTTTTCACCAAAATTATGCAACTTGCTCTAAAATAAACACTATCAATGAACTAAAATTTTAAAACAAACCTCATTTGGCTCTTCTCCGCCTTTTACTTGATTTTCACCCATTTCGCCACTTTCATACGTGCTACTCTTCTCAACCCACAGCTCAGATTTTTCTACAGTCAGTCGTAGTTGATCTAGGTCAGCTTTGATTTGTTTGTAGTTGTCTACATCTTGATTAGATACCAATAACTGTACCTAAAAATATAATAATTTTATCTGTTAACTTGTTTGTGTATTTTTTCCCAATAAGTTTCTTGAGAGTAAGGGCTGTCCTTCTTTTTCCATGTATAGTCCCAGTACTTAGGAAAGTACTTTGCACATGCCAAGTGTTTAATAAATGCTTTCTATTTACTCATTCATTCACTGTTTGGGAATATCTGGGAACTTAACAAAGTTTCCAGACTTCTTTCTTTGTAATATAGTCAGTGCATTTGCTAGCATCTTTGAGCATATCTATAACCAAAAGTATGGGTACTTAAACTTATCTGACCAACATATTCCTTAAGAAACACCTTCATGTGGTGTTTGCGAAGATTTTAATAGAATATTCTTCAATACTCAAATATGAGAATTCTTTCATAGGTCCTGTTTTCCAGACTGAAACCTCTGATTTTATTGGCATAGTGAAGTCCCTATTCTATATCCCCACCAATGCAGATCAAACCCTACTCTTAAATTTATTTCTTTAGCAAGTTTCCTGGGGTAGCAAGGGTTAAATAACTTGCCCAGAGTGATACAGATAGAATATGTCAGAAGTGAGATTTGAACTAGATCTTCTTGACACTAAGTCTGGATCCACCATGCAACACTGTATTATTAAAAGAAAACGTTCCTGCAAACTCTTGGAACTATATTACATACCTCTCAATTGAAATTAACTTGTGAAACATGTTTATTTGGGATATGCTACAGCTTGAAGCTAAACAAAACTCTTATCATTTGTCCTTAAAGGGCAGAACCCTAGGAAAGACAAATAAGTCCTTACTAATACAGCAAACAGTATTATATAATGGCTAGGACAGTGGGCCTGGAATCAGGAAAATGTGGGTTAAAATTGGGTCTGAGGTACTTATTTCTGTGACATTGGGCAAGTCATTTATACTGCTTATATATCAGTTTCCTCATCTGTAAAATGAAAAAGTTGGCCTCGAAGGCCCCTATGGTCCCTTCTAGTATGTTGTAGTATGAGCAACATATGTAGAGCTTCCCCTAATGGATTCAGTGGTGTTCAGTTAATCTTACCTGTTTAAAAGCCTGTAAAACTTCTGCTCTTTGACTGAAGTGCTTAAATAGCAACTGCAGGGCTCCTGATAGCAAAGGAGGGTAATCATGCATGATGAGATGAATAAGAACTCGTAAAAATGTCCTTCCTCCTTCATCATCAAGTTGTACTGGATTTTTTTCTTTTCTATAAAGTCAAGCATAATTTTTAATTTACATAGTACTATGTTTAAGGAGTTTAAACCTCTTCAAATATGCTATCTCATTTGACACCATTATTTCTTAGTTAGGATGAACAAACATTTATTATCCCCACTTCATAGAAGAGCTAAGATGTGAAGAAGAGCTTCGTTTACAGGCACAAGTTTACACTTATAGGTATGTATGGTAGTAACTAATATTTTAATATTAAGATGATACCAACTTTCAATGAAATAGGAAATTCTTTAATGCAAAAACACCAATGCAGTTCCTAGCTATATCATAAAAACAAACAGAATCAACTATTTGAAACCAAATCCTAACACTAGAAATATAGGACCTCCTCCCCAAATAATCTTTTCTCTTTAATAGCCAGATGTTTTCTATAGAAAAGTTAGGATGGTGAAACTAAAAGGGGCTCATGTTAAAATCTACAGGAAAACATGTATAAGAAACATATTCATCCAATACAAAAACATAACTATTTTTTAACTACTATTGGAATTTTAGCTCTAAAAAAATGAACTAAAAATAGAAGAATAAGTTTGAGGCTCTATACTTCTGGAATCAAACATATGTAATCCAAATGACAGAAAACAGATTTATCTATTACATATCAAAACAGAGATAACAATACAAGAAACTATTTTCTAAATTCAAATTTTAAAGACACAGGAAAATAATATTTTCTGAGAAAGGTAAATTTTATAACAATGGAACTTAAAAGTAATTTCTTGTAACTGTTTGATAAAATGTAGGTAAAGCATTTAGGGAAATCCATCTCATCAAATTCTTCACCTGACAAAAAAAAAGCAATTATATTTCTCTTTATATGAAAGTTGTAACCTCTTTTCTAAATGAAATTGCATTGTGTGGCTATAACAGATGGTCTAGAAGGAAGGAAGGAAATACATGAAAATAAACATACCAGTAGTAATATCATTATCAATCTAAATAAAAAGATTTCTTCACTACTAAATTGTAAAGAAAAAAAGTGATAATTTTACCTCCCAGCAAACATAGTCTCTGCCTGAGCTGCAATTTCATCTATATCAGGAACAATAGCTACAAAGATAAAGGGTAGAATATTTATTCTAATGAATAGGCATGTTTTTAATATTGCTAAACTGTCTATTAATACTTCCTAATTTTTAAAATTTCCCTATGCCAACAAAATTATTAAACTATATGTAAAGATGGATACAACATAATTAAATATTTTAAACACATGATGACAAAATTTTAAATGTGAATTTTAATTTTTACCAGTTTGTTTATTAAAAATATCCATTTGAAAGTATTGCTATGTGCCAGCTGCTAGTGTAACCAAAATATTACAAATGTGCAAAAAAGATGAAATTCTTATTCTTTTTTTTTAAGCACAATATTATTTTATGGTCTACCTACTATCAATAGGGTCTCTTGACAAAACTTAATTTTTACAATCTATTTATCCATTACTTTTTTCAATATAAACCAATCACAATGAACATCTCTACCCACCCCACATAGGTTAAAAAATATATATGATAATGGGATTAGATTTTATACACATTTTCCCTAATGTCAGGCTATGAATTCCTCATCTTTAAAAAGAATAAGAGAGAAAATGAGAACAAAACAAATAATATATTCCATAGAAATTAATACTACTTCTAGTAGGAGGCTAGGTGGCACAGGGAGTAGAGCACCAGCCCTCAAGTCAGGAGGACCTGAGTTCAAATCCAACACTTGACACATTTACTAGCCATGTGACAACCCCAATTGCCCTCCAAAAAGCAAAAAAAAAAAAAAAAAGAAATTAATACTATTTTAACAAAATAAATAGATAAATCAACTTCCCTAGAGGCAAGAAAAAAAAAAGAAATACAGACGTTCCTAAACCAGAAACTCAAGAGTCTGGGATCCAACAAGAGCAATATCAATGTTATTGCAACTGTCAGTTTCTGGTGTTGCCACATTATTCTTGGAAATTTTGTTTCTTTACACTTCAATTCTTTGAGAAAATATAAGAACAAATTCCATGGGAAATACACCCTGACAAAAAATGATTTTTAGCTTAGGCAAACTTCACACAAGCTCTAGTGACATTTGCTTTAATATTTATTCCAGTCACTAGTTTTGCTCTCACTTTTCTGCTGGCTGTCTAAACTTCATTCTACTCCTTTCCTTCTCCTCCTCCTCTGAATTATTTTCTTTAATTTGGCAGAGACTGAGGTTCAAAATGTGATTGTGGTTAAAAGATAGATGCTGGACATACATATATGCTACAAACTTCAGTCCCTGCATAGGGACGTATTAAATGATCAGTTCTTCGATTTAATTGTTACCAGTTATCTATAACTTATATATGTTCAACAAGGAGAAAGTAGTTTTCTGATACTTCTTTGTATTTATGTGGCTTTCTATATTTGTAGAATAGTCTGCAATTTTATTTGTGGGCCCCACTTTTTTTGTTCATTCTCACAATATCCCCAGGAGACAGATGGATATTCCTACACCTACCCTTTCAATGTGAAAACTGAGACATGAAGATACTAAATGATTTGCTCTGTTTCTCAAAACGAATAATCTTTTTTAAAGCTAAGATTCAATTTTACATACTCTTAGGGCTCCTTGTTATTTTGAATAAGTCAGGGCTTTTTAAGTACCTTCCTAAAAATTAAAGATTATGAAGAATCCTTACAAAAAAACAATACCTGATGAAAGTGGTGTGTCAGGCGGAGAAGTAGAGTTTTCAGGATTTTCACTGTTGTCTCCAAATTCTTTCTTGTAGATAGACAGCATATATGAGATTCTATAGTCTAGTCTAACGCTCAGAATAAACTATAAGACAGATTGAAAACAATATATAGTTTTACATAAACTTTTTTATATCACTCATCACTTTAATGATACACATGATTTAGTTCACTTCTGAAACCTAACAACAGCATAAAGTATCAGAATTCTAAATAAACTAATTTGAGAGCTTACTTTTAAATATTAACAATCCAATCCAGTAGATGCTAATCATCAATATTAAGATTTTAAATGCCTTTATTTCCACAAATACTATAAATAGTATGTTGACTAGAATAAAATATTGAATGCATCTTCTGGGAAATAAGAATATTTTATTATATGACTTTTCAATTATCTTAGTAGTATCAAGGCACACCTGTTCGGTGAAACTTTCCAGATGAAGATACTGAATTATTCTGTTTGAAATGGTAGTGATATCATATTTTTTCCTTGAGGAAGAATGATGGGAACCAAGTCCCTCGTTTGAGCACAAAAAAGGCATGTCTTTCCATTATAACAAGTATGAAAGATCTATATGTACTCCCAAGTTTTGATGACAGATACATCTATGATTGAACCTGGGAGTCAGGACCTATGTTCAAAGCCTAAATGGAACAGTGTCCAGGATAAGAACAAGATGAATGTAACTAGGATTTTTTTTTCATTTTTCTACTTTAGTATGCAAAAGATCTACTTTTTAACTCACTCATTGACTTTAGACATCAATCAACAAATATTTATTAAGGATAACAGGATCATCAGTTTAAAACTGGAAAAAGATCTTTAAGGACATTTGACAAATGAAGCAACTGAAGCCCAGAAAAAATAAATAAATAAAAGATTTGTCCAAGATTACACATTATGATATGAACAGGACTCAAACTCAGGACAAAAAACACAGATAAAAGCAACTTAAAGAGAAACACACTGAGAGGCTATGGAGTATAAGCATGCCCTTTAAAGCGACAAGCTGACTGAAGACAAAGTGGCTGCAAGGCATTGTTGTCCACTAGTTCACATATAAATAATTGCTTTCAAGGTTTAAAGGATATATTAGTTGCTTCTGTTACTTAATATTTGCATGAGTAAATCACTCAGCCCCTAAGTTTCTTCATGTGTCAAATGAGGGAGCCAGACTAGGTGCCAGCTCTATATCTATGATCTATAAATTAGGAATCAAAGAACTATTTGGAGATCATGGAGAAATTGTATGTCATCTGTGCCCTATCTGAAAGAACTGTGGATTTGCGGTTTCTCAAACTGTGTTAGGGATGGAACACTACCACAAGATGTCCTGCCTGATTTAAGGAATTAATTAGTATATATTAGTTAATCATCAAGTAATGTGGCAGGTATTTTTCTGGTCTCTACAAGAACTTACATAGTGAGGGATACACGAAATACTTATAAAAATACAAACAGAGCCAGGGTTCTGCTGCCACTCAAGCCCCAACCAACAGTCACTATCCCAAAAAGCAACTTCTCTAAAGATGTAACCTGGCAACTGCTTTTTCAGGTGCTGAAGTCATCACCTCCTCAAAAGACAATATCTACTGAAGACCCAGTGCCAAAATTTATGGCACTGTCCAAGAGTTTAAGGTCAGAAACAAATGCAATTTTCTCAGTGAAAATGACTGTTAAAGAAGATGTATTACTATCTATTTTGCTGCTACCCCCTAAAGGCCATGGGATCTTTCCATTTGACTTGCAGAAGATAGATCCCATATGTGATATGTCCCCC
This sequence comes from Pseudocheirus occidentalis, assembly GCA_028646575.1. Lineage (NCBI taxonomy): Eukaryota > Metazoa > Chordata > Mammalia > Diprotodontia > Pseudocheiridae > Pseudocheirus > Pseudocheirus occidentalis. The sequence continues at coordinate 141,097,996 of CM053597.1, read as the reverse complement.
AATTAGAATGTGAGTAGATACTGAAACCTGGAGAGCAGACACTGTCTCCACCCTTCTATTTGTATTCCCAGTGCTTTGAACATAGTAAGTTCTTAATAAATGCTTATTCATACAGCATAAATCTAAAACTGATAAACACAAATATAGATACAAGTAGTTAAATACTATAGAGTTTGAGAGGGAGGGTACTAGTAATTGGAGTAATCAGAAGAGGTTTCACACAAAAGAGGGTGCTTGAGCAGTGTTAAAGGGAGTACAGACCAGCCAGTGTAAAAGCATGAAGTCTGGAGACAGAGTTTCATATGTAAGGAAAAAAAAATAAAAGGTCAGTTGGCTATATTTTGCAGAATGCAGGAGGTGGAGTAATGTCCAATGAGGCCAGATATGTTAGCTACCCTCCCAGTTTTGCATTATCTATGTCAATAAATAAAATCAAATGCTGTCAGACATAAATTATTACAGACCTAAAGTTGTCATGGGCTTTCCTTGCTATCAAATATCTACTGAATTTTAAAAATGATAATAAATTGTATGTCACATCTTAAATAAAAAGAAATTCACATAATATTGAAAAGTTAATGTCATTATCAGACTTACACCATATTCACAACAAATAAAATAATCTAAACTATATATGAGCATTCTTTACATAAGCTTACAGGTGGCAAGGTTAGGGCAAACATGAGGAAGAAAGGTAATGAGAATAGCTCTTATAATCTCTTCACATAGTGTTTTACAATCAACAGTGGTTTTCTTATTTTATATGATCATTAGATCAACCTAAGTTGAGTTAGGCATTCTCTATGTTGTTTTTATCAAATTTTTTACCTGTAAAATTTCGATTATTTTTAATTTTGTGTCCATAACAGTAATGTCCTCATTATCAGTAGTACTTGCTTGCTTGATTGGGTGGGTGCTAGGCTGCACATCAGGGACAGACATAGGAAAGATAGATCCCCTACTGAGGACCATCTGGGTCATCATCTCTCCAACACCATGGATAGTTCGCATAACATTATTGCCTAGAAGAAGAAAAGCACATAAACAAGCTCACGAAGTACACAAAGAAAAAGTTATAATATCCATCAGGTAAATTTACATTTAAATATGACAAGGAGAATGTTAAATGTCATTAATAATCATATTTTTGTGTATATATATATATATATATACTATGTACATGTGTTGTACGTACACACACACAAATGCATACAAACGTGCTTGCAAAAACTGATATTACAGTAACAACCCAAAAGTCCAGGTAATTATTTTATTAGCAAATGTTCATTTTTTTTTCAAGAAGCATAGAACAGGAGTACTAAGAATTAAAAATAAAAATACTTCGGGTGGCTAGGTGGCCTGGTGAATAGAGCACAGACTCTGGAGTCAAGAGGACCTGAGTTCAAATCCAACCTCAGATACTTAACACAAAAACTAGCCCTGTGACCTTGGACAAGTCATTTAACTCCAATTGCCCTAGCTCCCCCCTCCAAAAAATAAAAAACAAATAGAAATATTAATAAATAGAATACTAAGGCTGTTTTAAGTAGCTCTGATGACATTCAAATGAGGTCTTAATGAATAAAATAAGTTTTACCCATAGTCCAAGATTAATGGAAAATTATGATTCCTAATCCTATCCTCAAGCAAAAGTTCTATTTTGCTTTCTCTTTGCAAAAAACAAACGTTATACTAAATATTGACTGTTTCAATGACTCTTGGTTTTAAGAAAAATACCCTAATTGAATTGAAAACTACTATTCAAAACTCACAAAAGAGCAATTGTATTAGACCACATTAGTGACAATTAGAACAAATTAGTGACAAACATGATAACCTTCAATGAGGGCTCACTTCCTTTCTATTTCTTTTCCTGTATATGTCTCCACACTACATTTGTTTGTAAAATGACAAAAATCCCACCATTGAGTGCCAACAATTCATTCAATTCCTACAATTCACATGTACTTCTCAACTCTAGAGTTTGTGAGATAAGCAAATTTGATTCAAATAAATGATTATCTTCTTTTCTTTGTAGTAATCTTAAATTAAATATGTCCTCAAGGAGCTGGGTTCAGGGCAAACATAAAGGATCCCTCTGCTTTGGTGAATTATTCTTTGCCTAAGTAAATCGGGGAATAAACCAAGAAGAAAATGGAAATCCTGCAGAATGTAATGAAACACTGTTTTCAAAGCAATAAAAAAGAGTGTAAAAGATGGAAAAAGCAAAGCGAATGGAAATAATTTGCCAGAAGAATTAAGCGAATCTTGATGGTTTCTTCGAGGTTCTAATGATCATAGATTTCAAAACTGAAAACTTGGTGGCCACCATACTGTGAAAATTTAACACTTTTTAAAACGAATCCATTCCACTATATTTAGAGAAACAATGTATATACAGAAGAGCGGTAAACATTTCAAAGAATACATAAACAAGCTTGGGTGATCATTCTGACAACCCTGGGACCAAAGATGTATCCCACAGGGCTAAAACAGAACTGAAGAGTTTGGGGAAGAGAACTAGCTAAAGGGGCTGGAGGCAATTAGAAAATCTTCAGTAATAAAAATTCACCCAAAGAATGCCTCAATGTCAGTGAAATCTTTCCAACACACACACACAAACACACACACTGGTCATTACACGGAAGGAGAAGCTGGATGGAAGGGGGGGGAGAAGGTGGCTCCTGCTCACACAGGCTCCCTCTCACACACACACAACTGCTTATTACACGGGAGAAAAGGAAAAGCTGAATAGGGGGAGGAACGATCACACACACACACACACACACACACACAAAATATCTGTCTCTGGCTGAGGAAAAACACTGCCGGGAGAGGGGAGGTAGGGGAGGAGGGAGGGAGAAAAAAGCGCGCGCAAGAGGAAGAGAAGGTCTGCCTCTCTAGAGGGAAAAGGGGAGGGAGAAAAAGAAGCGCGCGGGAGAAAAAGACAGAGAAACAGACATACAAAGAAAAGAGACAGAGCGTGTCTAATGGGGAGAGGTGGGAAGAAGCTAGAGGGGTGTAGAAGAGAGGAAGAGGAAACTCGAGAAACTGACAGACTAGAGAGGAGAGGAAGGGAAAGGAAGCAGGAACAGAAGCTAAGGGGTTGGGGTTGAGAGTAGGAGGGGCGAACAAACTCCAGGCTTTCCACCCCTTTCCGTGGCTGACCCGCCAGTTTGCACATGCGCACCAGGCACACAAGGCGGGAGTAAGAGAGCTGAATGACGACAAAGAGTATAGTCCCTTCTCTTACCCAGCTCATCTGCGCAGGCGCAGAAGGCGGGCAAGTGTTGAGGGACCTGGGACCGGGCGGGGTTGTCTCCCTCGGCCCTTCCTGGGATTACTCGCACAAAAGCGCACCGGGACGACTAAGAGCCAGAGATACGGAGATAACCGGCTTCACCCCGCTCGTCAGTGCACACAGGAAGCAGGCGAGTACTGGAATCTAGGGGTTTAATTGGAGTCCCGCCTGTCGTCCTACAGGCGCGCGCGCACGAGGCCGCGCACGGCCTGTCTCGCGAGACTTCACTCGAGCCCGGGATCCGGCTGTTTGTGTTTGTTCCCGGACCCCATTTGCCGCGCTACTGCCTTCTCCCCTCCCCCGCGCTCTCCAGTGCTGCAGCCCTGCATTGCCTCTGATTGCGTCGCCATGGGCTTCCTAAAACTGATCGAAATCGAGAATTTCAAGTCATACAAGGGTAAGCAAATAATCGGGCCCTTTCAGAGGTTCACAGCCATTATTGGGCCTAACGGCTCGGGGAAGTCAAATCTTATGGACGCCATCAGTTTCGTGCTGGGTGAAAAGACTAGCAATTTGCGTGTTAAGACTTTGCGGGATCTGATCCATGGGGCTCCCGTGGGCAAGCCAGCTGCCAATCGTGCAGCGGTGAGCATGGTGTATTCCGAGGACAGTGGTGAGGATCGCACCTTTGCCCGGATAATTGTGGGGGGCTCTTCAGAGTACAAAATCAATAACAAGGTGGTCCAGCTGCTTGAATACAGCCAAGAGCTGGAGAAACTGGGCATTCTAATCAAAGCCCGGAACTTCCTAGTGTTCCAGGGGGCTGTGGAGTCTATTGCCATGAAGAACCCCAAGGAGCGGACAGCCTTGTTTGAGGAGATAAGCCGCTCGGGGGAGCTGGCGCAGGAATATGATAAGCGGAAGAAGGAGATGGTAAAGGCTGAGGAAGATACCCAGTTCAATTACCACCGGAAGAAGAATATTGCAGCCGAACGCAAAGAAGCCAAGCAAGAGAAAGAGGAGGCTGATCGCTACCAGAGGCTTAAAGATGAGGTCGTTCGTGCGCAGGTGCAGCTGCAGCTGTTCAAACTGTACCACAATGAGATGGAGATTGAGAAACTAAATAAGGAACTCACTTCCAAGAATAAGGAGATTGATAAGGAAAAGAAGCGCATGGACAAGGTGGAAGAAGAGCTAAAGGACAAGAAGAAAGAGCTGGGCAAAATGATGCGTGAGCAGCAGCAGATTGAGAAGGAGATAAAGGAGAAAGACTCTGAGCTTAATCAGAAGCGGCCCCAGTACATCAAGGCCAAGGAGAATACTTCCCACAAAATTAAGAAGCTGGAAGCTGCCAAGAAGTCTCTCCAGAATGCCCAGAAACAGTACAAGAAACGAAAGGGAGATATGGATGAACTAGAAAAGGAAATGGTGTCAGTGGAGAAGGCAAGGCAAGAGTTTGAAGATCGCATGGAGGAAGAGAGTCAGAGCCAGGGAAGGGACCTGACTCTGGAGGAGAACCAAGTTAAAAAATACCACAGGCTGAAGGAGGAAGCAAGCAAAAGAGCAGCCACCCTGGCCCAGGAGCTAGAGAAGTTCAACAGGGATCAGAAGGCTGACCAGGACCGGCTAGACTTAGAGGAGCGAAAGAAAGTGGAGACAGAGGCCAAAATCAAACAGAAGCTTAGGGAAATTGAAGAGAATCAGAAGCGAATTGAGAAGCTGGAAGAATACATCACCACCAGCAAGCAGTCTCTGGAGGAACAGAAAAAACTAGAGGGGGAACTAACTGAGGAGGTTAAGCTTGCTAAACAGCGCATTGATGAAATCAACAAAGAGCTGAATCAAGTGATGGAACAGCTGGGTGATGCCCGCATAGACCGACAGGAAAGCAGCCGGCAACAACGCAAGGCAGAGATCATGGAAAGCATCAAACGCCTCTATCCTGGTTCTGTCTATGGCCGCCTCATTGATCTGTGCCAGCCAACACAGAAGAAGTACCAGATTGCTGTGACTAAGGTGCTGGGCAAAAATATGGATGCCATCATTGTGGACTCTGAGAAGACTGGCCGGGACTGTATCCAGTACATCAAGGAACAACGTGGGGAGCCTGAGACTTTCTTGCCACTTGACTACCTAGAAGTGAAACCAACAGATGAGAAGCTGCGGGAACTGAAGGGGGCCAAGCTGGTGATTGATGTGATTCGCTATGAACCACCACACATCAAGAAGGCCCTCCAGTATGCCTGTGGCAATGCTCTAGTATGTGACAATGTTGAGGATGCCCGGCGCATTGCCTTTGGTGGCCACCAGAGACACAAGACAGTGGCACTGGATGGGACACTTTTCCAGAAGTCTGGTGTCATCTCTGGGGGAGCAAGTGACCTCAAAGCCAAGGCCCGCCGATGGGATGAGAAAGCAGTTGACAAACTGAAAGAGAAGAAAGAACGCCTGACAGAGGAGCTAAAGGAACAGATGAAGGCCAAGAGGAAGGAGGCCGAGCTGAGGCAAGTGCAGTCCCAGGCTCATGGCTTGCAGATGAGGCTCAAGTACTCCCAGAGTGACCTGGAACAGACAAAGACCCGGCACCTTGCACTCAATCTACAGGAAAAGTCTAAGCTGGAGAGTGAGCTGGCTAACTTTGGGCCACGTATCAATGACATCAAGAGAATCATTCAGGGCCGGGAACGAGAGATGAAAGACCTGAAGGAGAAGATGAACCAGGTAGAGGATGAAGTGTTTGAGGAGTTCTGCCGAGAGATTGGAGTTCGCAATATTCGTGAATTTGAGGAAGAGAAAGTGAAGCGGCAGAATGAAATAGCCAAGAAACGGCTTGAGTTTGAGAACCAGAAGACTCGCCTGGGTATCCAGCTCGATTTTGAGAAGAACCAGCTGAAAGAAGACCAGGACAAGGTTCACATGTGGGAGCAGACAGTGAAGAAGGATGAAAATGAAATTGAAAAACTCAAAAAGGAGGAACAGAGACACATGAAGATAATTGATGAAACTATGGCCCAACTGCAGGACCTCAAGAACCAGCATCTGGCAAAGAAATCTGAGGTGAATGACAAGAACCATGAGATGGAAGAGATCCGTAAAAAGTTGGGTGGGGCCAACAAAGAAATGACCCACCTGCAAAAAGAGGTAACTGCTATAGAGACAAAGTTAGAGCAGAAGCGAAGTGACCGTCACAACCTGTTGCAGGCTTGTAAGATGCAGGACATAAAGCTACCCCTGGCTAAGGGCACCATGGATGACATCAGCCAAGAAGAAGGGAGCTCCCAGGGGGAGGAGTCTGGGAGTGGCTCACAACGAACATCCAACATCTATGCCAGGGAGGCCCTCATTGAAATTGACTATAGTGACCTCTGTGAGGACCTAAAAGATGCTCAGGCTGAAGAGGAAATTAAGCAGGAAATGAACACACTGCAGCAGAAGCTGACTGAACAGCAGAGTGTGTTGCAACGCATTGCAGCTCCTAACATGAAGGCCATGGAGAAACTGGAAAGTGTGCGTGACAAGTTCCAGGAGACATCAGACGAGTTTGAGGCAGCTCGCAAGCGGGCCAAGAAAGCTAAACATGCCTTTGAACAGATTAAAAAGGAACGCTTTGACCGCTTCAATGCCTGCTTTGAGTCTGTGGCCACCAACATCGATGAGATCTACAAAGCCTTGTCCCGCAATAGCAGTGCTCAGGCCTTCTTAGGGCCAGAGAACCCAGAGGAGCCATACTTGGATGGGATTAATTACAACTGCGTAGCCCCTGGCAAGCGGTTCCGTCCCATGGACAACCTGTCTGGTGGGGAAAAGACTGTAGCAGCCCTTGCTTTGCTCTTTGCCATCCACAGCTACAAACCAGCCCCCTTCTTTGTCCTAGATGAGATTGATGCAGCGTTAGATAACACCAACATTGGCAAGGTTGCCAACTACATAAAAGAACAGTCAACTTGCAACTTTCAAGCCATCGTCATTTCACTGAAGGAAGAATTTTATACCAAGGCTGAGAGTCTGATTGGTGTCTATCCTGAACAAGGGGACTGTGTTATCAGTAAGGTACTGACATTTGACCTTACCAAATACCCAGATGCCAACCCCAACCCCAATGAGCAGTAGTGCAGCCTAGGGAAGGGGGTGGGATCTCAGAGCTGTAGGCCAGGGTTAGTTGCCTTAACTGTCAGATTTGGTAGAGAATCATGTTGCAGGCCTACAAGATGCAAGACATCTGCTCTATTATAATGAATCATGGTCTTTATGCCATTTAAGTAAGCATAAAGCAATATGTAAGAGGCAGCAGGGAGCATCTCTGCACTGGGGTGGAAGGATTTGGGGGGGGGAAGGTGAGCCTGATTACTTCTTCCCAGTCCCATGGCCTCTTTAAGAATTATGTTGGAAATCTTTCTTTTAGAATAGGGGTTCTTAATCTGGTGTCTGTGAACTTGTGTTTGTTTTTTAAATATTTTGATAAATGTATTTCAATATAATTGGCTTTGTTTGTATTTTATTTCTGTGTATTTTATGCCTTTATAAACATAATGTGGAAAGGGGTCCTTAATACAAACAAGGTTTTGATCCCCTGTTTAAAAGGAGGGGAAATTCCCAGTGCTTCCTGGACCTGTGGCTGTTGGCAATGTTTATGGGTCCTCCTAAATTTGTCAGATTTGGTTTGAGTATATGCCTGCCTTCAGAAGACAATTTTCATCACTAATGTATAAAAGACCCTTTATTATTCTTACTACTGATTCTTTCAAATCTTTGTTGTTCAGTGTCTGTATCTTATTTAGATTTGCATGGAATATAATTACTTGATCAAAGTTATATTCTACAGAAAATTATCCCAGGCAACTCATTTTCTAAAAATCCAGGCTTGTCACTAAGAGATTAAATAAAACCCAGAGGCCAGCACTAAAATAATATGTTATAAGTAAAAGTCCTTACTCTAGTAAGAAGGCCTTAGTTGTCAGTGATGAAAAGCAATGTGGTATAATAAAAGCAGCACTGAAATATACAAGCTAGATTTTTCTCATAGGCAAAATGAGGATAATAGTATTGGATGACCCAAAATTTCTCAAGTGCAGTTTTAAACTATTCAAGCTCAAAACTTTACTAAGACTTTAGGGCTTCTTGTATATATTCATACATTGTAGTCATGCTGTTCTTCTGATCATATAAAATAGAAATTTGTAAATAGTTAAAAACACTATTACAAGTTGCTTAAAGAGTAAGATATTACACAAAAACGAGTAGTCATGTGAATCACAGGCTTAATAGTCTTCCATTGGTTCTTTTCCATGTCTAGTGATTTTCATTACTCCTTAATAAATGTCACAGTCCTACACACTGCAAAAGGGTAGAATTTCATATTTCTTTTCAATTGTACAGCAAAAAGTAGCTTTGAAAAACTCCAGATGAAAAAGTTACCTTCAACATCAGTTGCAGATACAACAGAAAGACTAATCATAAAAAATATTTTGCTGTGTTTATTCCTAACTCAGCAGCATATTTAAATTTATGCAGATAAGTTTTGCTCAGATACTTATCTGAGCAGGATGCAGGAGGAAATAGAAAACATAGCATTAGGAGATGAAGAAGATAAGTAGTGGCTATGGAAAACAATGCAATATAAGCAGTTCAGGATTTGGTATAGGAGCACTAGAGTTAGGATCTACTACTGCTTAATATCTATGTAATATTTGGCAATTTCCTTAACCTCTCTGGGCCTAAGTTTCCTCATTATAAAAGGAGGGGTTTGACCTATGTGACATTAGGGGTCCTTTCCATTTCTAAATATATAAGCATAAGAAAAGGTTTAAAAATTAAAGACACCCAAAGTTTCATGAGTGTGTCATAAAATAATAGAAATCCAGTAAGATTTTTTACACATAGAAGTTCTGTTCAAAGTAGAAAATGCACAAAATACCTGGGAGTCGATCTACTAGATACTCCCCAGATTTAAAGGTTAATTACAAGCACTCTGAAAAAATAGAGTGGCAAATAATAAAATTCATTTGGAAGAACAAAACATGTAGAATTCAAAAGAAATGGAAAAGTAGCAATGAAGGCTGAGTAGAACCTCTTTAATTTGTATCATAAAGTAGATCTGTGAAACAAACTATATAAGAAAGGATGAGAAATAATCTACTGAATAACCCAGTATTGAATAATTCTGAGACCATAAATGACTTAAGAAATAACTCCCTATTTGACAAAGACTGCTGGGAAAATTGGAAGGCAGTTTTGCAGAAATTAATTTTAGGCTAACACCTTACATAATGTCAATAACGTTATTGTACAATATGTACGATAATGTCAAAAATGGTTATACAAACCTGAAGATAAAAGGGCATCCAGTAAAGAAATAAAATATACCTCAAGGGAATATACTTAAATAACTCTAAAAGATAAAATGGGCAGTTTCATTTACATTAATTTGAAAAATGTTTGTATGACCCAACTAGGAGAAGAGAAAAAGTATTAATCAGAAAAAAGATTATTGTTAGATAATTCTTTTTTTTGGAGAGGGGAAAGCAAGGCAATTTGGGTTAAGTGACTTGCCCAAGTTCACACAATAAGTGTCAGGTATCTGAGGGCACATTTGAACTCAGGTCCTCCTGACTCCAAGGCTGGTGCTTTATTCACTTCATCACCTACCTACTTATAGCATATGCTAGCCAACATTTGTTGTGAATTATCAAATGGATAAGTGGTCTAAGCATATGAAAAATGTTTCAAATGAGGAACTACTATGTACATACGATTAACCATGTGAAAAATTGTTCTAATTCCCTAATAATGAGATAAATTGCACATCAAACAGCATTTTACCTTATATCCAGTAAATTGGCAAAGATAAGAAATAGGGAACTAGCCCATGTTGGTAGAGCTACTGGAGATGTGAAATGATCCAGCCATTTTTGAAAGTAATTTATTAATATGCTAAAATAATTTACTAATACATCCATACTCCCTGACCCAGAGATCACACTGTTTGGCATATGCCAAGGAGGTCAAAAAAGAAAGATTTCTTATAACAAAGACCTAGAAGCAAAATAGGACATAATGAGCTGTTACTATTCAATAACATGCTGGATATCAAGAATTGGGAGAAATGTGAATATTTTGAACAGATGTGGAATGAAATAAAATAGAAAGGGGGAGGGAGAATGTACACAAAAGCTATGATATAAATTTAAAAAACAACAACTAAAAAATACCCTCAAGAAACAAAATAGTACTGCAGAGTTTTATAAAAAGCAAATCTAACCTCAAAAAGAACAGAAAACTTACTTCCCAGGTGTCTACAGAGGTGTGGGATGACAAGTTGCAAAACTGTTTGCTATCAGACAAAATTGATGTGCTGGTTGGTTTGTTTTCCTCTTTTTAATACTGTAAGGATGGTTCCATGGTTGGAAAGAAGTAAGGGATATGTTGGGAAATGAAGGTGTTATTTTTTTTTTATAAGTGATTTTTTTAAAGAAGATAAAAGGGAAGGTAAACTTCCCTTTTTAAAATACATAAAAATACAACAACCTAGGTAATAGTAATTTGTTTTTCTAAGTCAGTATTCTGCCTGCAAGTTTGATTTTGATACCACAGATATGGATATTCTCTCGAGATGCACATCACAATCCCCATATATCTCAAGAGACTATAGTTACTGTGAATGAATAAAAATTTTATCATCTACAAACCATCTGGCAACGGACTTGATACTATAAACTTTAATTTGACCAGAATAGAGAATGATTTGGTTGTTTTGTTTAATTAGTTATTGCAGTAGGAAGGAAAGATGAACCAAAAGTAGCAGAATTTCAGATAGACTTAAAAAAGGACACAGAACAAAAACATTTTCAAAATATTTGTTGTTAATTCACTTGGTTCTATACTGTGAAATTCTAAACTAATGTAATCCTTATTTAGCAAATGTGTTTTTATCATTTTTGTTAATAGCAATTATATTTGCAATAAAAATTTAAAAGCAATATCAACTCTATTGTAAAAAGTAAATTTAGTATACAAGATGTGTAAAAAAAAAATATTCAGTCATTTGAGTTCATTCAGTTCATTAAACTCCAGGGTAAAAATAAATTTTCTCTTAACTTCATTAGATTCTACACTTATGATCATAGGAGTGATTTTATTTTAATGATTTAATATTCAGAAGAGATCTTTGTGCAAGTTTTTTGGTACCTGTCATTTTTCTTCTTACAGTAACGGTAGTGAACTATCAGATACAGTAGTGGAAAGGAGGTAGAAACCTTAAAACCTCTCCTCTTCCATTCTTCCCTATTTCTGTCAAAGCGCATCTCCCATTTGTCCAGTGTCTCAGGCTCATATTTTCAGCATTATCCTTGACTCCTCATACTCCCTCAGCCCAAATACCATTCATCAGTTGCCAAATCTACATTCACAACTCTCACATTCAGTCCTTTTTCCATATTCATATTATATCTACCACCTTCATTCAAGGCCTTTACTACAACTCTCTTAGATTATTGGCAGTAGCGTCCTTTTTTTTTTCTTTTTTTGAAGGCAGTTGGATTTAAGTGACTTGGCCAAAGTCACACAGCTAGTAAGTGTTAAGTGTCTGAGGTCAAATTTGAACTCAGGTCCTCCTGACTCCTGGCTGGTGCTCTATTCACTGTGCCCCCTAGCTGCCCCCATTTACAATATTCTGTCTCTTGCCTCTGTTTTTGGACTGGTCATCCTCTGTACCTAGAATATACGCTTTCCTTACCTTCACTTTAGACTCCTCTTCCTCTAAGATCTAAGTCAAGCCACCATCTCCTTTCTAGATCCTAATAGCTCTTGTCCCTCATCTCCCAGGCTACTTTGTATTTACTACCTTAATAACTACTTTGTGTATACACTTAACTTTTGATGCTGTATATATTTTCTATATGTACTTGTCTCCCACATTAGAATGGAATTCATCCAGACTGGAAATTATTTCATTCTTACATCCCCCGCACTTTATACAGTGACACAGAGGAAACAGTTCATACTTGTTGACTGACTGACTGATAGGAGTCATCTAAGGTCAGAGTTGTAATGGAGTTTTAAGATCAACTAGTCCAAACGTCTCTTTTTACAGAAGAAAACTATACCTAAGGCTCTGAGAATTAAAATAAATTTACCAAAGAACCTAGAGCAGCTAGGGTGGAGTAGATAGAGCATCAGGTCTGGAGTCAGAGGACCTGTTTTCAAATCCAGTCTCAATACATTTAGCAGCTGGATGACCCTGGGCAAGTCATTTAACCCTGGTTGCCTTAATTTCTTCATTTGTAAAATGAGCTGGAGAAGGAAATGGCAAACCACTTCAGTATCTTCCCCAAGAAAACCCCAAATGGGGTCACCAAGAGTTGTACAGGACCTAAAATTACTGAACAAAAGTCACCAAGGAACCTCAGAGGTCACCTGGTTCAGTCCCTTCACTTTACAAATAAGGTAACTGCAGCCCAGAAGTGAGTAAATAGTACACGGAATTAGTGTCAAAGTTAAAATTTGAACCTGTGTCCTTTGACTACAAATCTGAGATGGTTTCTGCTGCATCATGCTGCCATAACACTTGGGTTTAATTCCCAGATCTCCTAACTTACTGTGACTTTGGTAACTGTAAGCAAACATACTTAATCTCTGGTCTGCAGTGACCTCATTGGTAAAATGAAAAGTATTGAACTATGTGGTCTGTGAGAGGTTCTTTGCAGTCTAAATCTATACTCTTAGGATCCCCAGTGAAATTCAAAGAACATGAGAAGCCTTCCTGTTTCCTCCATCCCACCACCTGCCCTCTGCACCCTGCCCCTCTCTGTCTCCTCTCACACACTCACACACACACACACACACACACACACACACACACACACACACACACACACACACACACACACACCCCACCTCTTATAAATAAATACATGACTTGCTGGAAACAGCACCTTATTTTAGACTAGAGCAAAGTTTTTCCTTTCAAACCTTCCATAGAACAGTTTTCCCTCTTAGCAAATCACTGTTTCCCCTACAAAAGGGTTTCTCAGCATGCAGAGTTAACAGAGAAGTAGATACAGAGCTACAATTAAACTGTCAATAATGTCTGAAATTTCCCCAAGAAGAATGAGTAACTGCCAAATGTCATACTCCAAAGCAAGATTTGCTCCTGATGAATCAAATCTAATTATATGCTCCCAGATGGTTACAGATTAACTTAGAAGTTTTTGCATTAAGAAGCTTTTGAATAACACCCTCATTTCAAAGATCATGACCTGTCCAAGGCCCTACAGCTAATTAGTGACCAAGGCTGAGCTAAAACTTGGGCCTCCTGAGTCCATTCTGCCACTCCCCATTACACCATGCTGCTCCCTTAAAATCCATCTGCTGCTCTGCCATCTCTGGTGTTCCTAGCACTGAAATAGTCACCTGTTGAACTTAACAGTTCCTTATTTTCCCTTCACAGCTACTTGGTACTATGTGGCCTAAGAAGCAACCATAATGAACAAGTAATTTTGTGTTTTAGTAAAATAACAAGCCTGAGTTACAGTCTTGAATTATACCACTAATGTTTTGGTTTTTAGTCAGTAATCATGTATTAAACAGAAAAGACTTTAGAAAATGTGCTTTCTTCCTCTCATCTTAGCAGAACTTGGAGTGTGAAATGTTATATGCATTGGCAGACAAGGCTGCTGTGCTTTACTCTTCTACTTTTTTTCTTCTTGAAATCCTTGCTAAAGGAGATTGCTTGCTGGGGAAAGTGGAGGAAGGATATTCTTGGAAATAAATATTATGTAAAAACTAAAGGCATCAATAAAAATAAGAATTTTGGGGGTAGGAAATAATATATCCTTTCCCCCCAAAGAAAACACTTAATGTTTTTCCCACATAATTTCCAAACATTGTTATTTCTGCTTTGAAACAGCTACTACATGGTCTGACTAGGCTTCTCTAGGCAGAACATTTTTGTCCACTACAGCAGACAAGCTAAATTAAAGGAATTGACTGGCTGCTTGCCGCTGGCTAGGGTCATAGGAGAGTAGAATTAGTCAGCACTCATTGCTTTAGAGGCTAAAGCATAGTTTTAACCCAGCACTGCTGCTTGTCCTTTCCCTTTGTTGTTATCTCTCTGACTCTTTCCTCCTCTAGCCTGAGAATGACAGATTGTTAGTCATACAGGATATCTTCAAGAGCATGTGGGAGCACAAGCTAAATCTGAGACAATAGCAACTTGCCAACCAAAGTTGCTCGAACCCCCACATCCAAAAAAAAGGGGGGGGACAGACATCTAGTCATCCTGATACAGACATATTAACAAGATGTGTGAAGAATACTAATTTCAAGCAGTATTTTCATTAATCATCGCAGCGAGACAATTTTTTTTTTTAAACAACATTCCCAAATTCTGGAAATAAGGTATTATTTTATAAAGGTAGTGCAATGCAATGTAATGGCTGAGCACTAGGCTTAAAGTGAGGAGACCTGGGTTAGAATCATGGCTCCAACAATCTCTCATCCTTTTTTCTCATCTATATCTAAAGGATACTGTATTAGCCTGTGTGGATAAGCCTTCTCATCACAGCTCTTGTGGACAGCTAAATAGTGTGGTGGGGTTCTGAGTCCTCCCTCATACACTCACTTTCTGTGTGACTCCGGGCAATTCTCTTGACCTCTCTGTCTCAGTTTCCTCATCTGTAAAATTCGGGTAATAATAATAACCTCACAGGGTTTTCGTGAGGACCAAATTAAATAAAGCAGAGGCATCCGACTCACTGTCAAAACTCCTCATTACAGCCCAAACAAGATTAAAATGTATTTGGGAAATATTTAACAAAAAATTTTAAACAGAGTCAATATAACATAGATAATATTAATTTATTGTTTTCTGAGTCAGTATGCAGACTATAGGGTTCCTGTTTAGGTTTGAATTTGACCACATTGATGTAAAGCATTTTGTGAAACATATGGCACTATATAAATGCTAGCAATTATTAGCCCTGAAGTTGAGTCTCTGTAAGCCTGTCAGAAGTTCATCGTATCCATTTGTTTTCTTTTATGGAACCACAGGACACAGGAGTTAACCCTTCTAGATTACCCATAATTTCATTCTTCCTTGAACTCTGAACAATTTTAATTGCTTGATTTTTTTAATACAAAATGTCACTTATTTATGAAAGATTAAGGACTAGCGCCTAAAAGTATACATTTTACTTACATTCTTTATTGCTTAAGACTCTTTGTAAGGAACATAAACTCTCTGTAAGTCTTATGAGTTTCTATACTCTTCCTGCAGACTTTGTCATAAAATGCACAGAGTGCACCATAAACAGATGATTTCTGCATTTGCTGTATTAAAGCACACTATTCCACTAAGCAGCGCCATTAATTCCATAATATTCTCAATCAAAAGAAAAAATGTATAGAGGGCAAAAGAAAAAGACAACTAAAGGAAAGAAATTATTATTCAAACAATGTTTTATAACCAGAAAAAAAGTTAAACATCCTGAGGTATGTCATTCTCAGGTAATTACTCCCTAAAAGTCTAGACCACTCTATGAAGAACTGCTGACATGATCTCTCCAAAGAGAATTAGAAACTATTTTGCCCAGATATTTACACACAAAACTAACAATTTAAAGGAAATACATATTTGCAGAAATACAAAATACCTAGATTAACAGGAGAACTGGATAATTGCAGAGGAAGAAATTGAACAAACCATAAACTCCAAAGAGAGGAAAAACCTAAAAAACTCTAGGACCAGAAGAACTGGATGAAATTAATTCTATCAAGCACTCAACAAACAATTCCAATGTTACATAAATTATTTACAAAAATATCCAAAGAAAGGCTCCTATGAAATTCCTTCTATGACATAGATGTGGTCCTAATACGTAAGCCAAGAAGAACCAAAACAGAAAACAACCAATATTCATAATGAACATGAACAAAAAAAAAATTTAAGTAACGTATTAGCAAATAGGCTAACACAACATCATAAAGATTATAGATGATTTCAAAGACAAGGAAAGACTTCTGTGAAGTGATAGAGAGTGAAGTAAGAAGAACCAGAACAATTTTTACTATAATATCAGTATTATAAAAATGAACAATTTTGAGAACTTATAAACTGATGACAAATGAAATGAGCAGAGCCAGGAGAACACTTTATATAATAACAACAAAACTGTAAAATCAACTTTGAAAGCTGTAAGAACTACGATCAGTATAACGACAATTTATGATTCTATTCCAGTGATAAATATACTATCCTTTATAGAGAGGTTATCAATTTAGGGTGCAGAATGAGACATATACAATCTCTTAACCATTGAAGGAATTCATATATGCAAGAAATGTGTGAAGTTTTCTTTTTCTCTAATGGAGTAGGAAGTAGGAGAGAAAAATTGATTTCTGTTCATTTTTTTCTTTAATAAAGGTGGGGGCAGGATGTTACAGCTGTGAAATCTTGCATGTACTTTCAGATGAGGTCACTATATAATTTTACTCCATTGCAAAAGACCTTTCAGAAAAGGAGGTTTATAAATGTTTGTGACGTAAAAACAGCATGTCAGAGAAAGAGATAGGAAGGAAAACAAATACTCATCAAACACTGAATTATACCTCTTCCCTGGTCCACAGGCATACAGAAAAAAATATATATTAGAAAGGTCAGTAACTGCCATCACCTTTACTTTTTTTTATTCTGAAGTTTGCCTCATCAGGTCATAATTTCATTATATTCCATTGGTCATCTAACCTTTCATATTTAAAAACACTCTTCCTTGATGACAGTGCACTGATAAACTTTGAGTTCTTCCTTTCAATTTTAAAGTAAGATATTTTATATGAGGATCTTAAATACCGAAATGCAGCTTAAGAAGCTTGCTTTTTTTAATTGTTTTTTTTGTTTTTAAAACAAAAAATGAGTGCAATTTTGAGTACAAAAACTGACTAAAGTCAATCATCTCTGCAGGTGAGTGAGCTTGTTAAATAATGCAAACTTTTTTTTTTTAATCCTCAAAACCATCTCTTTCCAGGTCCCAATCCTTCACCAACCCACCCACTACATGCATTTAAACTATGTTCTTAATCTATCAGTAAACCATCACCACTGAAAAAAAAGAAACAAAGCAGCCCTTACCATTTTATGGACTTAGAGTGACTAGCTGCTTACTTAGTAATAATCTGTGATAAACAAGGAACTTAAGAAAAAGTCAGTGTCTATGAAAAAGCACATTTCATTGTGGCACCTGATTGAAATCACAAATTTATAACTAGAGAGTTATGAAGAGCCTAAACACAAAAACGAACAACATCAGTTCTCTTCTGATACTCTTCAAAGTTTGCAAAGCCCTTTACATATTATTAACTCATTTGATCCTCACAATCCAGTAAGATAAGTGCTCTTATTATCCCCATTTTACAGATGAGGAAACTGATACACAAAGAGGTTGAGTGACCGGCCCAAGATAAACACAACTAGGGAGTGTGTGAGGCAGATTTGAACTTAGGTCTTTTGGATTCCAAGCCATGAAGTCCTGCTCCCTCTTCACTGCCTAGCTGCCTGGTTTGTTTGTTTTTTGCTTTTTATGGAGGGCAATTGGGGTTAAGTGACTTGCCCAAAGTCACACAGCTAGTTTTTTTGTATCAAAGTGTCTGAGGCCAGATTTGAAGGACCAGTGCTCTATTCACTGCGCCACCTAGCCACCCCAAAGCCTTTGGGGGTGGAGGGGTTTACAGGACAATTGGGGTTTAGTGACTTGCCCAAGGTCACACAGCTAGTAAGTGTTAAGTGTCTGAGGCTGGATTTGTACTCAGGTCCTCCAGACTCCAGGGCCAGTGCTCTATTCACTGCACCACCTAGCCGCCCCTAGCTGCCTGTTTTGATAGGTAGAAAGAAAGAGGAAGGTATTCTGGGTAAATGGAATAGTGTGAGGAAATATGCAAAGATTTGGGGATAGCAGCTAGATCAGACTAGGGTAGAAGGCACATGTAAGGGGAAAAAGGAAGAAAAAGGACTGAATAGGGAGGCCAAGACACAGCTAGCTCCTAGGCTCTCAGAAATGGCTCTGACACCATGGCCTTGTCTCTTGGATATAGTTGCTGCTTTTGCCAAGAATAAAAACAAGAGTAATGAAATGATGAAAAGTTTTCCCCTCTTTTTGATTCTCAGAAGACAGAGTGATGATTCTCCAAGCTAGAATTTAATATTCAAGCATATTCCACAACGAGACAAGCAGATAGTAAAAGGCATGGCTGCATACTTTTTTTTTTAAACCAAAATGTTCACATATTTTCAACCTGTGCCAAGTATTGTACTCTAGCCAAACTCAAGTTCAGTCTTCAATTATAAACTTTAGCTTGAGAACTTGAGAGAGTGCTGTCCCTTTTGCCTGAGCAAACCTAGATTCTGAAATCTAGGCTTCACATAGGTCATGTTACACACTAGGTTTATGTGGGTGGGAGTTACTCTGGAAAAAAAGACCCATGTCAGGGAAGACAGTGTCAGAAAACAGATCTAGTCTTGCTAACAATAATATCCTGAAGTACCTTCTTACTGAGTGAGTGTTATCAATGTAACAAATTCTTCAAAGTTGTACAAAAACTTGCTATTTATTATCTTTACAAAAGGGATGGTTGCAAACATATCAGTCACAAACATGCATTGTATTTGCTGGCATCTGCATTTGCTTTCAGCTTTTATCAACGACAAAGAGATACACTACTTGACAAAATACAACTACCCAACAGATCAGTTACAATGAAAGACGCCTGTGCGTTTTAAATCTTGCAAGGGCAAATGATAGGTATTAGGAAAAGCAAATTGACTCAACAATATAGCGTGCTGTGAGTAAGCACCCTTATTTGGAAAAACAATATTTTTATTCTCAAGTGAGATTTATAGCCAGTGAGAGGTGCTAGTTTCATATTTGCACAGATTAGCATCTTCTGTTTTCCTGCAGGACAGGCAGAGGCAGTGTTCACTCCCTGTGTTCCTCTATTATTGTGCTTCAACAGTTTTCTGAATGGACCACCTCTAGGGAACAAACAATAGACCAGGCTCAAAGCCCAGTAGTTTCTGTGGAGACCACCAATTAGTCATAACTGTGATGGTGAATAGTCATGTACTAGGAATTAGACGGAGACCACCACCCAGTGCTCAGATGATGGCAACTTCCACCCATACTCATGGGGTATGAGCTGAATATTAAGCAATGACCCAGAAGGGAAGAAAAAAAAACTTCTTTAATTGCCAGTTTTCTGAGCTATTCATCCTCTATTGCAACAAACACTAATTACTGACATTTAAACCTACGGCATTGGCCGTAAAACCTCTTGAATACTGTCTGTGCACATCCTATTTAAAGCTGCCACCTTTGAGTTTGAAACAAAGCAGGGCCCCAGGAGCTGCAGGCCTTTGCCTTCCAGTCCTGCCTCTTTTTCCAACCCACTGCATCTGACCTGCCATTTCATCAAGGAGGGGGGAAAGAATTTTTTTCTGAAAGCTGTACCCCTACTGTGCTGGAATAGAAATAGTATAAGGAAAGTTTGTGAGAAGACTAATTAAAGTCCTGCTTTACAAAAAAAAAAAAAAAGCTAGTCAGACACAAAGCAAAAATAATAAGTGTCAGCAAAGAGGTTTTGTGAACCAAACCCAGGACACTTGAAACCAAGAAACTAGACAGATCCACAAGGGATGAGAATAGGCAGTCAATAAAAGTTCCACAACTGGACACTAGGAGGAAGTTTGCATGTGTATATGAACATCAAGAAAGTAATAGCTAAAAGTCCAGGCATAGGGATGGTAAATAGTAGGGAACAGGGAGGCATTCCGACAGACAAGCGGGGCATGATCTCAGAGCGGTCTGGCAATATGCAACAGGGCCTCAAATAAAGGGAGCCATGATTGGAGGACAGTACCCATTACAGAGCACTGGGGGGACACCCACAATTAATGGGCAGGAAACATATGATGAGCTAGAAAATGAGACTGAGAAGAAGCAGCCAACCAAGAGGAGAAGAGAGCATTATCTTAGATGCCATTCAAGTAGAAGTACTGGGAAAGAGCCATCAAATTTAGCAATTTAAAAATTATTTGGCAACCTGGTAGGATGCTGTTCAGTGTAGTGTTGATTGAAATGGATTGGTTAATAAAAGAGTAGGAGGTAAAAAGAAAATTAAGGCAATGAGAGTAAGATGACCCTTTCAAAGAGCTGACTGAGAAAGGAAAAAGATACACAGACAATAGTTTGTGAAACTGCCATTGAATATTATGGAAAGTGGCTTGTCACAGAGATGTTTAAATAATATTTGTGTATTACGTATCTCTAATAGAAAATTTTCCATTCTATTGCCGGCAAGCAAGTAGAGAGAACAGGGCAAGCAACTGGTTCTTTATGAGGGCTATTTAGATCCTAATTAATACTCAATGGTCAACTGCTGAGTACCAATTAGGTACTACACCCAAGATTCATTTTCTGTTTTCAGAGGCTAGACACTGACATTCTCTTACTAGAGTCCTCTCCCATAGCCTCAGCCAACCGTCTAGGCAAGACTGAAGTAGGACAGGATTGCAGGATTCTGGGAATTGGGAAGTGACCACTAAGTCCAACCTAGATTTGAGTCCTGACTCTATCACTTTCTTGCCCTATGACCTCAAATACATCATTTAACAATTCTGAGCTTCAGTACATTGTGTAAAATGCTCATAATAAAATTCATGATAGTCATGTCATAAGAGTATTCATTTCCACAAAATATGATCACACATTAAAGGATTTTAATCATTTCCTCTCCCAAGTAGCCAGCAAGAAAAACCACTGACAATCATCAAAGAATATTTTTTATCAATAACATTGTTTTCTACAAATTTCTCACCTCCATCTTGAAATTTGCTTAATCTTTCAAGGTACGATGTCATGGGTCCCTGTACAATATCCAGAATAGCCAGAAGTGTTCTTGTCAGTCTTAGCAACTCACTGAAACTGTAAAATCCAAAGTAAATAAGATTTCGAGCCAGGTGCACCACCTTTAAAAAGGGAGCAGAAAAGAAAACAATGAATGTGATGAACATGGAAATACTAAGGATATTCATTATTTTTAAATATTTATCATTCTTTAAAGACTAATAAAAAATATTCCACATTAAAGCTAAAACATAGGTTCTGATTCTGCCCAAATCTGGATTTGTCAGAATTAAATCAACTTACTGTTAAATTTAGAAAATACATAAAGTTTTTTGAGGCAAATTCAGGTTGATTAGATAAATTTAAAAGGTAATTATTTTCATTTTTGAAGTGTATTAACCCATTTAGGCCGATCTTTAATAAATGACTATGTCAATGAAGTAAATAGAATCCAAGGATTTTTACTAAAAAGAAATATGGCTTATTATTTTTGGCCAGAAAATGTTACTTCCTATACTGCTTTGTTATCAAGCAGATAAAACATGATAGAGCAAAGATCCAGTGATCTAAGAACCTCTCTGACTTTGTCCCAATGTTGTTATATAATATAGAAAAGCATGAATAAATTCTAATTCATTGTGAAAAGGAAAAGAAGCTATTGCTACAGCCATGTAGAAAATTGTTAGGTCACAATGATCCATATGCACAAATGACTTTGCCTATCAATGCAAGAATGCTAGATGAAGGTGATTCATGAAATTGCTCTGACAACCACAAGCCATCAAGATTTAAGAATGGAATCAAAAGCAAAAGAAATAAATAGTTGGTGTAAATATTAATTTTAATCAAAACCAGATGAAAGATTCAAATCATGTTTTTCGTCACCTTTATAATTTTTCTCACCTAACAAACTGCCCTATCTCCAAAAAGGCTTATTGCTTTCTTTTTTAATATTAAGAAGTATAAAGTACCTCAAATGTAAGCTTGTTTTTCTCTTTATCCCCAAAAGGGAATGGTTGGTTTACAACCTCTTTCAAGTATTCTTCAACAAATTCCATTGTCAGTGCAAATTTCCTCTTCATATCATTTCTTGAAGAGTCTGTAATAGAATCATATCTGCAAAGATCGACAAAGGGAATCAAAATGAAATTGTTCCAAATATTAGTTGTAGACAGGTTTTAAAGTACACAAATATACACTCAGCTGTTGTTTTAGGTTAAAGCGTAAGTGTGGAAACTGGCCTTTGTGCAGTTTCCCTTTTAAATAAAACTGAATTTTAAAATTTATTTTCTAGAAAATCTCTTCCATTCCTTTTCCTTCTACTCCTCCCTTTAATGACAGTGCTTATTAAAAATACCAAAGACAACAGAATTGTCCACACATACTTTGACCCTAATATTCCACTGGTAAGCATACATCCCAAGAAAATCAATGATGAAAAGAAATGCCTGGTATAAAGCAAAATATTCATAGTAGCATTTTTTGTAGTATCAAAGAACTGGAAACAAAGCATGTGTTTTTGGCTAAATAAGTTGTGGTATATAAATGTAATAAAATACCACTGTGCTATAAGAAACTATGAATACAGAGAAACTTGGGAAAACCTATATGAACTGCTACAAAGTGAAGTAAGTAAAACCAGGAGAATAACGTACACAATGACTAAAACTATGGAAATGCAAAGAACAGCTAAAGAATCAAAATGGAATGATATAAAATTATAATGGCCAAGTTTGGCCCCAAAGAAAAGATGTAAAAAGGCCCCTATCCCTGCTTCTTTGCAGAGGCAGGAAACTGTAGGTATGGAATGCTTTAAACTATGAGACCTTTATGATAAGTTGGTGCAGTTTGTTAAACTGCCTTTTTTAACCCTGACAATGTAAGATTGCTCTCTGGGAGAAGGAAGGGAGAATGGATTAATTGGGAAATATAGGTGATATAAAAAGAAAATACATCCATACAAAAATGTATAGTGATCTCAAACAAAAAATAGTGACATACATGAATATGTAAAGTTAATCATCTGAATCAGAAAAAAAATACCTTTTTCATGAAGCTTTGGTGAACTTATTAGACTTACTCATATATTGTGATCTTGGTAGGTATTTCTGTCCAAAGTCTTGCATAACGAACAGGTACTACTGATTCTTGAGGATCTCTGTCCACATGCATGTGAAGCATAAGGCGACAAAAAGAGGCTCGCAGATCATATGGCAGGCTTTCATCTGACATACAGCGTAAGATCAAATCTACCGAAAGCTGGGTAGAAATCTGGTTTATGGCTAGATATTGACGATCCAAACACATCCTTGCAAAAAGGTTCAGTTGATACCTTAAAAATATTAAACATTACATTTTTTGATTCATCATGAGAGTTTCTTAAATACATTAACATATTTTAGCATTTCTCAGGGTTAGCATTTCTAATTTCTCAGAACTCTCTAGAGTTCCAGTTCCATATTAACCAATTGCCAATTAGATAACTCCAGTTGGATATCCCATTGGTATCTTAATATCAGTGTCATAAAATAGAACTCTACATCTTTCCTCAAAAATCTACCCCATTTCCTAACTTTCCTATATCTGTCTAGTCTAACTCCTACCTGAATTGTGACTCTCTTCTATAATTTCCAAGTAAAAATTATAAGGGAATTGAGTTCTTTTAATAGCAAATAAAATATCCAAATTCAACAATAATTAAGCAAATATGTAATGAGCATCTTAATGCAAAGCACCATACTAAATGCTGTAGACATAAAGACAATATTGTAAATTCAGGATAATTTGAGAGGAGAGTGATAGAGAAAGGTGATGAGGCAAGGGCTGAGGGGAGAGAGGAAGAAGGCAACAGCTAACAGAGAATCAGAGAAGTCTTCTGAAATATAACACTTCACAGGCTGAACCTAGAAACAAGGGTAACAAGTCAGAAAGGTGGAGTTGAAAAAAGATTGAATTCCAGAGAGACAGTTGCTGCTGCTGCTATTTGTCCTTCATTCTTAAAGAGGACTATGACATCAGGGAGGTGATGCCATGACAGGCAAGTGAATTGCATTTAAGGGAGGGCAGGAGAGTCTTTCTCCTTTGAAGCCATATTGGTCCAGAGGCCAAATAGAGAGACAGTAAGAAACAGTGGAAAGAGTCCTGGAATTATAGTCAGAAAGATCTAGGTTTGATATAGACCTTCCCTGACACTTTAGCTGCTACCACACTCCAACACAAACTATTTACTTTGCATGTCTTTTGCAATTAGTTATTTTTGTGTATTTTTTCCCCTCTAATAGAATATAAGCTCCAGGGTCTATTTCATTTTGGCCTTTACATCTTCAGCACCTAGGATAGCAAATCATAGATGCTTAATAGATGTTTGTGGCCTGAATGAACAAACCAGTTTCCTCATCTGTAAAATGGGCATAATGATAATACCTATTGTATCTACCCCACAGATTTTTTTTGGATGAGGCTTAAATGTAATTACATATAAAGTTCTTTGAAAACCTTAAGGCATTGCATAAACTTCAGTTATTAATATTATTATTCCAGGCAAACGGAATGACTGTGTGGATGTATGGAAGCAGGAGTTAAATGTTGAAGCCTTTCAAATAGTCAGGGGCCATAGACTGTAAATGGGGAATAAAGTAAAGTAGGGAAGGTTATTCCTATATCCTTTTGATTTCATGTTCCCTTTCTTATTACTTAAACTTTTGTTTAAGTAATAAGAAGTACCATAGTTATAAATTTTGCCTGAGATCTTTAAATATTGCAAATGCAGTAAAACTGAAAGCAATCTGTATTCACATTAAAAAAGAAATACCTTGTTTTACACAGCAGTTAAAAAATAATAGTTTTGCTTTTGTTTTAAAATATTCCATGCACCTTGACCCTTACATTTTTTCAAATTTTCTTTAATAATTTAATTAAAATTATTCTTTAACCCATGAGTTTGATGAAATTACCAGTAAGCATTAGAGATCATGAATTACAGTTCTTTACAATACTTGACCTATAATAGGTGAGGACTTCTAAATCAGCCTTTGTGCCTTCTTTAGCCTCTTGTGCAAGATGCCGGATAGCTTTGCCATGAGGTTCCTTATTGCTGTCAATCCAGTAAAGCCAGACTTCTTCATCATCAATATCATCTGGGAGGATGGAACACTCCAAAGGATTGTCTATTTGCATGGAAACCAGCCTTCAAATAAGTAACACATAATAAAACTATTAATAAACTCAGTTAACAGCTGTGATAAGGACTGAATGGAGCTGAATAATAAGCTGAAAAGAATGTTTCTATTACAAATGCTTACTTGGTTTGAATGAGAATATCAGCATTTCCTGGACTCAACATAAATTTACAGATGAGTTCTTGAGTTACTGGTATAGCAGTTGTATTAGACACACACAAGTCTGATAAATAATCCAGAAATCTGATCAAAGAAGAAGAAAATGTTGAACAAAAAACAAAAAATGGTATTAATGAAATATAAGAGCCTCCAGATTAAATTGATATATAGTCTAATATTTGGCAACTTCAACCCAAAGGTGGATAAAGGTGAGGATGACAAAAAATATTTGGGAAAACATGGTTTAGTCAGGGGTAGGGAACCTGCAACCTAGAGGTCACATGTCCTTGACTGCAGCCTTTTGACTGAGTCTAAATTTCATAGAACAAATCCTTTTATTAAGGGTATTTATTCTGTGAAGTTTGAATTCAGTCAAAGGACCACACTTGAGGAGCTAGAGGGCCACATGTGACCTTCAGGCCTCAGGTTCCCTAGCCTAGGTTTAGGTAAAAGGAATGAGAAAAGTCAAGATTTTGTATCAAGGACACATACTTCAAGAAAAGCGTTGATAATCAGTGAATATGGTAAGCACCAAATAACATTAAGGAAAAGTGGAATCAATTATACTCTAAAAGACTAGCTACTGATGTGGAAGTTATCTATAAATTAGCTACCTATGTTCAATCATATCACCAGTTTATTAGGACAAAAACATTAGAATTAGTATAAAGCAAGAGAAAAGCATAAAAATGGGGGGAGGGGGAGAAAATGACATATACCTAAAAACAACTCAATTTAAACAAGCAATCAGCAATAAGAAATGGACATCAGAAATTGGATAAATACTGATTTGCCACAACCAGAAGACCAAAAGAGATCAGAAAGTACTCTAATCAGCTCACATAATCAGCTTACTTGTGAAGCAAAGAGAGATGGAAGATAAAGGCAAGACTGGTTGAAAATATAAACTTGTCAACAAGCATTTATTAAGTGCCTAGTACGTATCAGGCACTGTACTAAGAATCAGACATAAAAAGAAGGCATGGGCCTTGCCTTCAAGGAATTCAAATTCCAATGCAAGAGACAGTATGAAAAGTAACTATATAGATAGAGGATATACACTGAATGTAAGTGGAAGGTAATCTTAATTATGAACAGTGAAGAATAAAACCAGATTAAAACAGCTTGGCAGGAGAGCTAACCATGTGGTATCATGTCGGAGTAAAGACGAAAATGAAGAGATCATAACAAATAGAAGATAATTAGAAAAAAAACTGTAAAGACTGGATAATGAACTTTGCTAAAATCACTGTACTAGATGTACTTATAGGGAAGATGAAAATAACCATATTGTGAACAAACATGGGAAAAGCAGCCAGACTGGACCAAATGTTTGTAGACAAGATCCATGCTGGATCACCATTTGGAAAGTGTTAAAGTATTGATATACAAGCCATCTTAAAGAAGAGAAGATATTAAAGGTTGGAAAAGATCAAATTCCTAATTAACATAAAAAGTCAATCAAGAAAATATCAATTACTGGAAAATATACCTGCTTTCTCACCTACAGAAAATCTTTATGCAAGTCATATATATATATATATATATATATATATATATATATAAATATGAATTGATGGTATCCTAAAAGGTAGTATTAGCAGTGAACAAGCAGTCTTCTCCAAATAATACCATTAATGCACTACATTTCACCATCCAATCATTTATAGCCTCCTCACCCTCAAACTGGACCTCCAGAAAACATACCTGGGAAGAGCTAAGCCACTACTCAGCACTCACTGTAGCCATGTAGACCCATCTTCACCCTGGCTGTTTTTTACCCTGTTGACTATGGTCACTCTACCTTCTCAACAAGACCTGCCATAACCATGTTAGGAAGGATCTAAATCACTAGACTTGGCACTTCCTGGAACCATGAATCCATTCTCTTTTCATCTCTTGCTTCCATCATGCTCCTGGCATCTTAGCCTGTATCCTACAATTCCTAATAAAGATCATAACCTAGTTAAATTCATTCCTCAACATTTAACATACTCCTACCCCATGGGATATGTTGTTCCCATTCCAGGAATTCTGGACCTTCTGTTATTATGGTCCAAGCCTTTTTCTCTGTCTCCTTACTGACTGTTCCATTCTCTTCCATCCACTGACCCCCACCAACAATGTCCCACTCTAAAGCTATCGACCCTTTCCACTGCACTCCAAAAATTCTTGTTCCATAGGTAACAAACTTGCTTTCATCTTAAACCTTTTCCTTTCTCACTCTCCTCTTGCACTCACTGAGACCTGACTCTCATAATGATACAGCTTCCCTGGCCATACTTTCTACCATTGGACTGATTGCACTTTGATTCATAGCCCCAGATGCACTGGTTAATAAGATTATTCTTTGCTCCCCATTGTCTCTTCTAGGCTCTTCCTCTACATCCATCACTAAGAAATCTGTCTTCCTTTGAGGTTTATTCAATCCATATTTATTACCCAGTCAAGATTCCAGTAGCTCTCATCTATGGACTTCTAGGATACTCTCCTCCCTTTCTTAACAAGTCTAGTGCCTGGCTGCTCTTTCTCTCTTCTCCAACTCACACTCCCACAGAACATACATATTGATACTCCCCAAATCATCCTAATCCCCACAGTTCCTCAAATTACTCATTTCATATAACCTACTCCTCCAACTCGCTTCAGCTACACATAGAAATGGTCATACCTTTGATCTTGCCACAAACAAGTGGTATATTTACATGTTTATGAACTCTGAAATTCTTTTATCTGATCAAAATCTATTGTTATTCTACCTTTCCTCTTTTTCAACTCCTATCCATTCATCATTATCACCATGACCCTTAATCCCTCCCCCACCCCTCAATTCTTTCCCAGGTCATCATTTTCTGTACTAATTACACTCTTCTTCTTCATCTTGACCCCTTAGTGAACCCACTCAACTCATCACTCAGATGTCTCCTGCTACTATCCCCTTCTTCAACTCTGACTTACATAAGGAGGCAGCCTTTCTCTTTGCCAATATAAACTCATCTTTATGCACAATTGATTCCATGCCATCTTCTCCCTTAGATTTCCCTTTCTATCATTCCCACTCTCTCACCAGCCTTCAGTCTACTGGCTGCTTCCCTACATCATTCAACTAAAACTGCTCTTTCTAATGATCTCTTATCAAATCTAAAAGCATTTTCTTAGTTTTGATCCTTCTCTACCTCTCTATAGCCTTTGAGATAGTGAATCACCCTCTTCTTGGTTCTCTTATCTCTCTAGGTTTCTGTGACTCTATTCTGTCCTGGTTCTCCTCCTGTCTGCTCACTACCTCTCAATCTCCTTTGCTAAACCTTAATCTAGTCCACACTCACTAACTCTGGGTGTCCTCCCCCCACCTCCCACTGACCCAGACTCTCTCCTATTGCCTCTTTCCATTTCCCTCCATAAATTCCATGTTGTGTTCTCATAAGCTCCCAGGTATTTAAATGTCATCACTATGCAGATGATTCTTAGATCTATTCATCCAGCCCTAACCTTTCTCCTGACTTCCAGGTTCATATCTCCAACTACCTCTTGGATATCTCTAACTGGGTGTCCTGAAGACATTTTAAAATCACTATACCCAAGATTTAACTCATTGTCTTTCCCCTCCAAACCATCTCACTCTTTCAAACTTCCCTGCTATTGTTGAGGGTATTATCATCCTCCCAGACACTTGCTGTCATCATCCTTGACTCCTCACTCTCTGCCAATCAGTTGGCAGATATTGTCACTTCCACTTCTCTCTGACACAGCTACCACTCCAGTGGAAAACCTCATCACCTCTTCTCCCAGCTATTGTTGTAGCCTTCTTGTTAGTCTCCTGATTCAAGTCTCTCTCCACCCCCATTCCATCCTGCACTTAGCTGTCAAATTGATGTTTTAAAAGTGCGGTTCCGACCATCTCGATCCACCTATTCAATAACCTCTAATTATTCCCTGTTGCTTTCAGGATCAAAAATTATTTGCTCGGTTTTTAAAGACCTTTATAATCAGACCTCTTCCTAAATTTCCAATCTTTTTCTACTTTAATCACTCCCACATACTCTGTTACCCAGTAACACTGGGCTTCTTACTGTTCCTCGTACAAGATACTCCATCTCCCAGTTCCAGGAATTTTCACTGGCTGTGTCCCTGCATGGATTTCTTTCCTGCTTTATATCTATCTCGTGGCTTCCTTGCCTTTCTTCATGCCCAAGCTAAAATTCTGCTTTCTACAAGAATCCTTTTCCAATCTCCCTTAATTCTTGTACCCTATAAGATTATCTCCACCTACTCTATATGTATCTTGTTTGTACATAGCTGCTTGCGTGTTGTTTACTCCATTAGATTGTGAGCTACTTAAGAACAGGAACTGTTCTTTGCCTTTCTTTGTATCCCCAACACTTAGTGTACTGTTGGGGATACAAAGTTTGGTATGTAGTAGGCACTTAATTAATCAGTGTTTAATGATTTTATTTTGCTCTGAGAACTGTCATCAAATTGATGCTATGACTGCCTCTGGAAAGAGGATATTCATTGATTGTCTTATTGTTCTACCTACCCTCTTCGTGACTTCCCAGAATACAATACTAGTCCCTGGCCAACACTCCCCTATATGTATTGTGTCTCACGTTGGAATTAAACTTTTTTAGAGCCAGTGCCACTTTCATATTTATTTTACCATTACTCAGCACAGTGCCTGGCATATAGTAAGTGCTTAACAAAGGCTTTTTCATTCATTTACCTATGTAGGTACGTGGCTCAGGGCATAGAGCACTGAACTTGCAGTCAGAAAGATCTGAATTCAAATCTTGCCTCAGAGACCTAATGTATAATTCTGGGCAAGTCACTTAACCTCTCTCTGCCTCAGTTTCCTCATCTATAATATGCACCTACCTCCCACAGTTTTGAGGACAAAATTAGATAATATTTGTAAAACACTTTGTACATATCAAAGTACTATATAAATGCTAACTACTGTTATTATTCATATTCATTATCATTTGACAATTGATTAAAAGACACAGAAAATTTAAATTCTTTATGCTTACTATTTGTTGAGTATGCAATAGCATTTGATATCAAAAAGCAAAATGTCTTCTCAAAATTTATAGTATGTTATCTCCCATTCACATCTCAGAATCAATGAACATTTTTTGAAAGAGAGACAGTGGCAGCTAGGTGGCACAGTGGTTAGAGCACCAGCTCTGGAGTCTGGAGGACCTGAGTTCAAAACTGACCTTAGGAGTGTGACTTACTAGCTGTGTGACCCTGGCCAATGGAAAGAAGAAAGGAAGGAAGGAAGGAAGGAAGGAAGGAAGGAAAGATTCTGTTATATGCCTCACCCATGTAAATGACCTTCTTATCATTGAATGGAATTATTGTATCTTTCAAGGAATCTTGATTGGGAAATACCTTGTTAGAAAAGATCCCTCAAGGAGGCATTTTGCTTTGTGGTATCAAATTCTTTTTTTCATACTGAACAAATGACCAGCACATTGGGTTCTTATATTCATTACATATTTACCCAATTATGAAATCATAAATATGAATGAATAAAAAGCACTTATTTGGTGTTCTATATGTGCCAAGCACTGTGCTAAGTAAGTAATGAGGATACAAAAGCAAGATAGTGTAGTCTCCAAAAGTTTCCATTATGATGAAGGACATCCAATGCAGAAGCCAAATTGAGAGGATTTCTCTATGGATAATGAAGTTGTACAAGACACTCCTGTTTTAGGATGGCATTGCACTGGTTGCATCAAGTCCTGAAATATTCCAGAGCCTCCTGTAAGGATCTGCAAACACTCAAAAGAATATGACTCATACACTGGAAAAGTCAAGTGGATGAATGATGTCTGTTGCCCAGATTAAGTCATGCATTTGAATGGAAAGCCTGTAGAACTTATCAGCTGGCATATCTACCTAGGATAGACAGTATACATGGAGTGTCAGCTAAGAGGTAAACAGGAAGTTAGATTGCTCTTAGAAACCTACAGAGTTCCTATAATGAAGCCAAGTTTCCTATGGAAACATAGGGCCTTTTTTAAAATGTCAGAATTCTACAAGTGTTATCACCTATCAATGAGACATGGAATCTAATGATTTCAAAAGAATTAAAAATCAATAACACAAAGAGGGCAATGGAGAGGCACACGCACATAGGAGCATGTTGCAACAAATTACTGATGATAAACTTCAGAGATGAATAGGAGTAAAAGAGGTCAACAAGGGAATACATAGTAGGAAAAGGAGATGGGCTGGTTGTGTGGTGAGGACAAAGAGCAACAGCGACATACATTC
The DNA here is from genome assembly GCA_028646575.1 of Pseudocheirus occidentalis. Taxonomy (NCBI): domain Eukaryota; kingdom Metazoa; phylum Chordata; class Mammalia; order Diprotodontia; family Pseudocheiridae; genus Pseudocheirus; species Pseudocheirus occidentalis. The sequence goes on along the minus strand of CM053597.1, from coordinate 141,066,251 downwards.
AGACTGCTCTACATGCACCTTCACAATGGCAGAAGAAAGTGAGGAAGTCCTCCAGGACACTGGGTGGATTCCCTGTGACAAACTTAGTGAGAAGTATCCTCCAGGATAGGCAGGCATGAAGGAATTGCCCTCTTTATCAGAGAAAGCCCAAATTGATAAGATCACAGACCATTTTCAGGATCTGAGAATACTCTCATAATTTTATTTCTGACCAATTTTGACAGTGTACTGATCTTTTCTGAATGAAGGATCACTGTACTACATATCACCTGAATATGAAGAATAAGAATATTAATTTCTTAAATTTGTGTAGGGATTTTCTCTTTCCTGTACTGTGCTTACCTCTGATTAGGATATACTTTGCCTACCCTAAAATAACTTCACTCCTGGATTGGAAGATTAAGATCATGGGCCAAAGCTGCTTGAACTATACCATACAAAAAAAAAAATCTTGCATTCACCTCAGGTGAGAAATGTTGGCCTTATAGAGTCAAAAAGAACTAGTCTCACCCTCTACAACTGATTTTCTATAACTAGTAGTATAGTCATTGTAAGGAATTCAATTAATTTTTCCACAGGTCACTTATTCCTTATGTTAATGGTATTTAATGAGAAAACATTGTACACATGAAAGACCACCTCACTTAAAGTTAGAAGAGGTCAGCTTATAGGTCCTGCCTCCATTTTACTCACTATAAGACCAGTAGCAAGTCACTGAAATCTCAGCCTCAGTTTACTCATCTGTAAAATAATAGCATCTCTCCTGTTTTATCTTACAGGATTGTAATGAGAATCTAATAGGATAATGTAATAAAAGTGGTTTGAAAAACTAAAGTAGGCTACAAATATAATTCATCATTACTCCATCTGGTATCGGTCTACTCAGAGAATGAGGAAGTCATATGTAACTCTGTAATGGGCTTTAATCACCTATGAAAGAGCCACTTTTTAAGAAGATACAGATAGGGAATGAACCCGTAAATTTCTTAGTCAAAGGGTGCCCAAAATAAAGAATTTCTTCTACTAATGTAGGTCTCCAGCTTCTCTGCAGCTTACAAATATGAGGCTACCTAGAGCACTGAGAGAGGGTAACTTGCCACTGAAAGAGGGTTAACTTACACAGCTAGTGCATGCATGCTTTAGGGATTAATATTAGTATTGCTGGCAATATTATTATAAACACAATATACCTTTTTTTTCCAAAACAGGAAAAAGAAATAGGTTGATAATGTAGGAAAACTCTAAATAACACAAAAATTCTAAAAATAAAACCAGAAGCTACTCTCTGTAAGAAAATAATATAACAAGGACCATTTCAGACCTTGGCTCACGGTTCCTCCGGAGTAAATTAACAAATGTTTCAATTTCTTTTGCTGTGATATGTTTTTCTAGTAGTTTTCTATTGTTGTGCAACAAAGCTGTGATAGTATCTTCTGCCAAAATATCATAGCCAATCTGGGATTGCATGACACAGAAGTTCTTAGCAATATATTCCTGCCAAAAAAGAAAGGGCCCAAGATAATCTGTTAATTTCATTCAATTCATGAAAAAAAAATTATTAAACACCTACTAAGAGCAAGATACTGTGCTATATAAGGTTAAATGGTAAAAAATGGAGACGAGACATAATTCATAATGATAGGTCAATTTATTCAAATTAAATAAAAATCATCTTAAAATGTGTTTAAAGAAAGCAGCATTGAAATACTAAGTAGCTTAATGGAGAGAGCAAAAAATATTAATATAGAGCTGAAACCAAATTATAAAGGCAAATCTTATAAAATATAATAGGGTTTAAATATCATCACTAAATGATTGTCAGGGGAAAACAAAACCTAATTATAATTAAATATTTTATGTGATGAGGCACTTCAAGAATTGCCTGATATGAATCCAACTGCTGGTTCAATTGACTATTATTTATTTTATTATTTATCATAGGAGATCCAAAGATAAGTCTTTTTTAGCTTCCCTCTAAAGTAGTAGTATTTCTACAATTTATGAATCAATTATTTTGCATGATTTTATTGTTATTCAATTATTTTACATAATTAGAGGAGCAAAAATGGTTACTGAATATATAGGGCCTTTGTTCCTAATCTCTAGGTATGTGCATATCAAATGTGAAATGTCACATACAAGATCTCAGATGGATTTGGATGTTTTGTGGTTTGGTTTTGTTTCCAATATGTTTTTCTATAAAGGCACAATCAGTTAGGAAGAGAGCAGCAGGATCTGATAATGTCTTCGTTTTTAAAAGTTATATTGAGTAAAATGATATTACTGGTTAGTTCTTAATCAAATGTTCTTTGGTCATAATCTTTGTTATTTCTTTACACATATACTCCCATTTAACTACTCTTTAGTTCCAAGTTTGGGCAAACTGTACCCAAATTCATCGATTCTAATTTCTCAAGTTCTATTAATAATTGAGATACTATTGTCTTAGAAAAGATATCCCAATATGCAGAATTTTCACTGTCCTGCTCTGAAAAAAAAATGCACAAACATTATTTCTTTTGGGGAGGGGCGGGGGGGATAGGGCAGTTGGGATTAAGTTACTTGCCCAAGGTTACAAGGCTAGTTTTGTGTGTGTGTGTGTGTGTGTGTGTGTGTGTGTGTGTGAGTGTCTGAGGCCAGATTTGAACTTATGTCCTCCTGACTCCAGAGCCAGTACTCTATTCACTGTGCCACCTACTCCCCCCTCCACTCCCACCAAGCATTATTTCCTACAAGTAAATTTAATTCATAAAATTTGTAGTTAACAGAATTTATAAAGTAGGAAATTACTATACTTCATGTTTCATAATCTGAAGCTTCAAATTTAAGAAAATTTTAGGTAATATGTGTTGGAAAATGGAAGTCAACAGAGGTAACAAATGGTGCCCAGCACAATAAATGTGACTACAATTTACTTGCTAGATGCATTCCTGAAAATTTACATGCAAATGGCTTTTTTATAAATCAACCACTGTTTTAACTACACTAAGAGAACCCATACTTTAAAGGGAATATGTAGCAAATTTTTCTGTAAAGCAAAGAATTTTTTTGTACTGTGAAAAGTCAACCCTAATTTATACATTTAGGAATTTGGAAGTTTTGTGCAAGAGACAAGTCTTAAGAGAGATACACCTGTATCTAGACAAAAGGATAAGGCAAAACCCAGTAAATACTAGTTCAAAGTGAGAAATCCATTTTGGTACATTTGATTTAGTGGTATAACTATTTTAGGATAACAGAATTTAGAGCTAGCAGAGCTATTAGATGTCATTTAGCTGACCTCTTCTTGGGTTGTTTGTTTGATGTTGTTGTTGTTCTTGCTGTTGTTGTTTTTAACAGATGAAACCCAGAGGGTTTATCTGATTTGCTCAAGTCACAAAGGTACTAAATAGTTGGGAAGGATTTGAACCTATGTCCTTTGAGTTCAGTTCCTAAGAATTCTTCTGAGATATTTGGATTTCTTTGAAATATTTAAATTTAAATGTTAAATTCCTACTTCTGATTAATTTATATGTCATATAATAGTAGCAAAAGTCATTTTAGGTTTCATTTAAAAAGTAAGATTTCATGGAGAAGTTATCCAGAAGTCTAACCTGATTTTTCCGATAGTCCTGCTGCGAATGTCTAAGAACTCGGTAACAGAGCCTCAACATGTACTTGTAGGGAGCATATCTCTGGTCCCCCAAATCTTCAAGTCTCAGCATTGATCCTTCTCCCCCTTTGTCCTTAAATGGAGCTTTAAGAATCCCAAACACCTATGAGGAATAAAAATGAGCAGCTTAGCAAAATTGTTCAGCATTTTTAGCCAGTTAGCTACCACACTAAATTTCATTAAAAGAACTTTCTTATGGCATAGGTTGAGTTCACTTCAATAAAGGACCTAAGTATTGCTAAGCATTGCAGTTCCTCTGATATTACAAAATTTTCAGGGGTCAAATAACAAAAATCATCATTTTAACAGATACCTTAAATGTTTTTTGTTCTAAGAGCATGGAAGAAAATGGCCCTTACGAAACACACAGAAAATGTATGTGATCCCGTGACACATACAGGATATATATATAACAAAGATACATACAACGAAGGATATATTTTTCATCTCACAAGCTACTTAAAAAACATTATTTCTAAATTTTTCTCTATAAATTAATATAAAAGAAGTCCTATGTTTAATCTGGCATCTCACACATATATGTATGTATATATGTACACACATATACTCAGACATGTTTAGGGAAGAGTTTATTTGTTGGTCATATACAAAGACCATGGTTGAAAACAGCCCCTATTTTATACGCATGTACTGAGAATAACAGTTTCCATATATTATCACATGAAAATGGCCCTTTGGCTTATGGCTCTAGCTTCTCTTTGCAATATGAAAGGGTTCATGAGGACTAAGGAAAATCACTGGCTAGAGCTTTGAAAATATAAAGCATTCACAATGATAATACAGTGATGTGCTTCTAGCAACACCAACTCATTCAGATTCTCAGCAGGTAAAGAACTTGGGGACTCTGAAAGATTTGTCTCAGGACAATCCATTGACATGTTCCACCAATGAGAAAGGACTTTCAAAAAAGAATTTTATATTAGTTAAAGAGATACATTCCTGATGGCAAAATAAACAAATGCATAATACATGAGCACTGTACATTAAAGGCTACTGAATCTATTATACCTATGATGTTGAAATAAGATGTGTTAAATACATTAACAGGCAGTTTAGGTGTCATAGTTGTATAGTTTGCTCGGCCTAGAATCAGGAAGACCTGAGCTTAAATCTGACCTCAGACACTTAGTAGCTGTGTGACCTTGAGCAAGTCACTTAACCTTGTTTCTCTTAGTTTTCTCATCTATTAAAAAAATATTTTTCTTAAGCTGGAGCAGGAAATGGCAAACCACTTCAGTATCTTTGCCAAGAAAACCCCAAATGGAGTCACAAAGAGTTACACAACTGAAAAGACTGAACAACAAGTAAATATGTTAACATATGTCAAAAGGCTACATAACTCCTCAAAATCAATTTTATTAAAATAATAGGAGTGTTAACGGCAAAAATTACTTTCCTCCCAAAAGGTTTTGCAATCACATTTCTGATTTTTAATTGTACTCACCAAGACAAACCTAAGAATCTACTAGAAAAGAGTTTTACTTGATAACAATATATAAACTTTCTTCTTTTTCCAAATTATATAAAACTGCATGTGCCAGCAACCATCTTCACTTTTATATGACTTCCCTAAGTTTATATACATGGTCCATGATGAAGGAACATCTTTTGTTAGTGAACAGCTATTAAGCAAGGAAAGAATGAATAAAATGTTTGTTTCTTTGGGCATACATTTGTATTTAGATTCACAAATGAGTTGAAGGAATCAGGTGGAAGGGTTAGGAATAGAAAAATGTCTTCATGCACCTGGAAATTGGGCCAGTCAGCATAATGGAGAAGATTTGACCTTGATGCTTAATCACAAAGATAAAATATTCTTGCATATAAAACAACTCACTTGTGCCAATATGTTCTGCTCCCTCATTAATTTTTGCCTTTCCCTATTTGGCTTGGTGACTACCACATCTAGAACATCTTGTCCATTATTAGGTACATCAGCAACAAAGAAAATTAGGTCCTCCAATAACTTTGTTACAAATCTATAGGGAAAAAAACAGAAAAATGTTATTGTATGACAGGCTTAACTTAGAGAAATAATTTTACAAAGGAAACACCTGATGCCATAGAAACTAAATCAAGGAAAACCAAGGCAAACCAAATACAATGATGAAAATACTTGGGTCAGCAAAAGTAGAAATCTTACATAAGGATAATTAGAAAGAAATAATTAGAACTCAAAAGAAATACATAAGGATTCACAGTTACTCTTCCCCAGCCAAAAATAGCAACAACACACACACAAACACGTAATTAAAACACAAAAATCCTTGCAAGTCTATTACACCAGTCAAGTTGCCAAAGTAACAAACACCAGCAAAGTTGGTGATAGGCATTGCTGAAAAAAGTTCTCACTCAAGGAATTCTCCACACCAAGGAAATCGTAATTCTGCATCAAAAAGGGGGGAATAGATAATCTTCCCTAAGAGGGAAGATAAGTATCTTGATTTACAAAACTTATAACACTTTAATTTGTAAAACAGTAAATGACACTTCCAAAGACTTATTTTAAAGCTTTATTTTCCATGTAATATATGTACATGTGTGTGTGTGTATATATATATAGTGTTCTATATACATATACGTGTGAATATATTTTGTAACGATTTTTGAAGTTTTGTTTTCAATGTAACACATAATATATACATATGTGTGTTTATGTATTTATAGATACATATACATACATAGAGACACATGTACATGAGTGTGCATATATACATGTGTGTGTCTATGTACACGCTCATCCATGGACAGCTAGGTGATGAAGGAATGCTTCCTGATATCAGGAAGACACACCTTCCTGAGTTCAAATCCAGACTCAGACACTTACCAGCTGTGTGACCCTGGGCAAGTCACTTTCCCCTGTTTTCCTCAGTTTCCTCATCCAGTAAAATGAGCTGGAGAAGGAAATGGCAGAGCACTCCAGGATCTTTGCCAAGAATATTGGAGTCATAAAGAGTCAGTCACAACTGAAACAACTGGATAATAACAACATGTATACATAGGTATGTATGTGTTATACACACAGTGTGTTCAGTTGTTTTTCAATTGTGTCCAATTCTTTGTAACTCCAGTGGAGCTTTCTAGGCAGAGATACTGGAGTGATTTTCTATTTCCTTCTCCAGGCCATCTTAGAGATGAGGACACTGAGGCAAACAGGGTTAAGGATCACACAACTAGTAAGTCTCTGAGGCTACATTTGAACTGAAGTCTTCCTGACTCCAGACCTGGCATTCTATCTACTGTGCCACCTAGCTACCCGCATATATACATATATAGGATTTCTTTTTAAGTAAAGTGCTATTTCACATATAATATATACATGCATTTACATATATGTCTCTGTATGTGTCCCTATATACATATATGTATGTATAGATGTATGTGATTTATTTTAAGGTAGAGTTTTATTTTCCATGTAATACCTATATGTGTTTAGATATAGATACAGATACAGATATAGGCACAGATATATACACATGTGAGTATATGTATATAAAATTCATTTTGAAGTAAAATTTTATTTTCCATGTAGTACATATTTGGATCTTCAATTTTGGAACTTCATGTTAAAACATCGCAAAATGGGAAAAGACAAAGAACTATAGAGATTTGTCTCACTCTGATTCTCAGTTCAAGGTACAATGATCATGATACTGTGGCAGGAAAATAAGACTAGAATATCTGTCAAACAGACTTTTGCCTCAGTGCTTGGCACTGAGCTGAGAAATGGGTATAGGCTAATTTTGAAGAATCAAAGTATTAAAAACTTTTTTAGTGGTATTCAGGGAGGCAAATCCCGGTCCTAACACAAGCCTATTTTTTTGATGATCTCATTTTCTTGGGGGTAAACTAAGCATTTAATTCAAAAAAAAAAAACCAAAGAGGAACAAAAAAGGCAATTATTCCCCAATTTAGTACAAAATGTGAAAAGTATCCTATATGATGTTTCATTTTAATTTACTGAAAGAACTCAAAGAAGAATCATGTGTTGTTGGTTTTTCTTTTCACACAGAGACAGATGTGTTGAAACTGAGCCTAACCTTAATCATTTCACTTACTTAAGGTTTGTGTTAGAGTTGACAATTGACTATCAGTTACTTAGATGGCAAGTCAAGTCAAAAAGAATTTATTAAGGGTCTACTATGCATCAGACACTGTGCTAAGTGCTGGGGATATAGAAAGGCAAAAAACATCCCTGCCCTCAAAGAGCTCACCATCTAACAGGGGAGACTATATGCAAACAACTATGTACAAACAAGAGACATATGGGGAAAATTGGGGATAATCTCAGATGAAAGGCAGCAACATTAAGGAAGACTAGGAGAGACTTCTTGCAGAATGTGAGGCATTAGGTGAGTGAAATACACCACAGAAACCAGGAGCAGAGATGAGAAAGGAGAGGGTTCCAGGAATGGCGGAATGGGAGGAAGCCAGTGAAAATGCCTGGAGTCCAGAGATGAAGTATTGTGATGTAGTTTATAAAAAAAAAAAAAAAAACCACTGACCTTCTTTCATTCTGAGTTATTGCTCCATTCTCCATTTTTTTAACTGTGGATGCTAAGACTTTGTTTGCATCATTGGCAAAATCTAAATCCCGGACTTCAGACAGAGGGACCGACACAATGGCAAAAGCTTCCTTATCTTCCTTTGTTTGGCAAGTTCCAATCTGTAAATGTGTGTGGTCATTGTTAAGGTCAGTTTCTTTTAATTACTGCAATTTTCTCCAAATTAAAGTTCATTTTTCAATCACAAAAATAAGAGATGGATAATCACAGTACCGGTCAAGGGCAACACCCTCTTTCCATAGCCACTCCCCCTGCCCTCTGATCAATGCACTGCTTAGGACAGTATTCCCTCTCAGGATTCCAGATGTACCTCTATAGCAGTCATCTAAACCCCAGTTTTCCTCATCAGTAAAATGAGGCTGATAAGCTTCTGCCTCACAACATTATTATAAGGATTAAATCAGGGGGCCGCTAGGTGGCACAGCGAATAGAGCACTGGCCCTGGAGTCAGGAGTACCTGAGTTCAAATCTGACCTCAGACACTTAACACAAAAAACTAGCCATGTGACCTTGGGCAAGTCACTTAACCCCAACTGCCCTCCAAAAAAAAAAAACAGCAAAAGGATTAAATCAGATCAGGCATGTGAAAGTGATAGAGAAAATGTCAAGTGCTATATAAATGTTACTAGTAATCATTACTATTATGATTCTCTCCCCTATAGAAAGAGAGCTAAAACTTTTTCTTCTACTACTTTTTTTATTCTACTTCATTTTGGTTAAAGAAAAAAAAAGAGGGTGGCTAGGTGGCACAGTGAATAGAGCACCAACCCTGAAGTCAGGAGGACCTGAGTTCAAATTTGACTTCAGACACTTAACACTTAAAAGCCATGTGACCTTGAGCAAATCACTTAACCCCAAATGCCCTACCCTTCCACACACCCCCAAAAAGGCAGGTCCTTTAGGACCAATTCTGAGACCTTTGGACAGTTTGGAGACCTACCTTTAGAAGAGCAAGTTCATTCATTACAGCCCTTTTAAAAGAGGACAAGTGCTTGATTTTGTATCTGTTTCAGTAATTATTAATTGGTAAAGATGGATTATAATGAGAAAACTGAACATCCCTTGATCCAGTTTACCCATTGTGGGGCTGAAAATAGAAAGAACATCAGTATTATTTACCTTCAGCATCACAGGTCTCTCTTCATCAGTGTCTATAGGGATACTAGTGCTGGTTACCCATGTGTTAGTGCATAAATGTCTCAACCGAACATATGAGTTCCTAAAAACAAAACAACATAAAACAGCATGTCCAATAAAACTTTTAAATCATTCTCATACACCAAATAACATAGCTAAGCAGTGATTACAAGTAATTTACACTGTAGATATACAGGATCTCCCCAAATTCTTGGTGCAACTTAAAGCTTGACTGCATTAAGACTTCTGGGACACCCTTTATATTCTAATAAAATCTGAGCAGCTCATTTTAATTAGGACTTGGATGACCCAGTATCTTCAACAACAACAAAATCTTAATTATAGGATAATTTCAAATAAAAACAGTTCCTTTACCTTAAAATAAGGATAGAAATAAGAACTGAACCTGTGATTTCACTGGTATAGGGAACTCTCAGGTAAGGAAGTTCTACCAAATAGTATCTTCTCTGCCATTTGGAAGTCTTACAATTGCCCAGAACAAGACGTTAAGCTATTTGATCAGGGTCACACCATTAATATATGTCACAGGAGAGACCTGAATTCAAGTTTTCCTAGCTTCAAGGCTGGCTATCTATTGACTATGACTATACCAAGCAAAGTCATATGCTCTCTTTACCTTAAAATACAGATTAGTAAAATTAAGTAAGTTAACCTAGTGTTTTTTAATGGAGAGTCTTAATTATAACAATTCAAATCAGTATATCTCTAAGGTTAAAAAAAACACCTTATATTGCACTAACTCTGCCCTTAAGAGATCTGCTTTGACTAATAGATATAAATGATTTGTAGTCAGAATCCCAATTAGTTGGAGAAAAATAGAGACTTCTAAAGTGTTTAAATGTCCATGAAAAAATTCTCTTTTCTTTCCCATGCTCTTTATCAATGAGGCTGATGCTGTAGCTGGGCGTTGAAAGACCCTATATAGAAGGAGAATGGAGCAGGGCTGGTCAGATGAGTAGGAAGAGATTTTTTTCCTCTTTTCTATAATTCTCCATTCTCTTCCAGTAGGGGAAGGAAGCTAAAAGGGGATGCTCTCCTTGTTACCCTGAGAAGGTTCACCCCTAGAAGGATGATGGGATTGGAATCAGATGGAGAGGTGACAGGGAGGTAAGCTAGAATCAACAGGTGCCTCTGCCCCAATGGGGGCCTCTTCCCTAAAGGGGGAAGGGTGACCCTGAAAGAGAACGGGTAGGCACAATGATATGAAGTAAGAGCATCATCAAGCATTAATCATAAAGCATTCTTTCTATCTTTCAAATTTTAGGTATATTTCAATTCATTTTAAAAGTTAATCTGTTTATAATGGCAAGATCAATGTTTTATTACTATTTGTTTATTTATAATTACTTCCTAATCTTAATTCAATAAAACTTTTTATTTGGTTTCTTTACTCAATGGTATGCTGCTTTAAAGAAACCTCTTTATCCTTCTTCCCCTCTTTTTTTTTTTTACCTTGGCACTAGGCAATCGGCTCTCTGAAGAGTAGTAGCATCTAATTCAAAGAGCGATGCAATGTCATTTCCATGTGGTACAGAGACCAAAGTATACATAATCTTCTCCCCTGCTTGGCGTTTCTTCTTTGAAGTAGGAAGGTCACCATCTCTCTGTTGATAAGGCATAAGGGTTATTTGCTTTTATCAGGCTCCATTGTAAACTCTCCAATTAACTTGGAAGGAAGCAAGGAATCTGCAGATTATTTCACGTAAGAATACAAAGGTGTCTGTTGCAGAATAATGCTTTCACATCATCCAAAAAAAAGTGTTCCTGGGTCCTGACACACTACCTTTGAGACAACTATTATCTACACTAGTAGGTTTTAAGCTCCTGAGAGGTGGTTTGATCCAGGTACATTACTAAGGTAACAGTAGTCACAATAATATACTATAATTTGGGGTCACTTCCCTTCCATTAGATATAATTACAGAGTAATCTTGATCATTCTATAGCTTTTTAATATAACTTGGTAAATATCTTAGGTTTTCAAAAAATGAAAGAGCAGGCAGAGATGGGTTTCAAGAGTTTGTTCCTATCCCCCAGCACTGGCCATCATCATGACATCTACATTAAAAGGAGGTATTAGCAGCTCTGCTTCATTTGGTCCAGTAAGAAGCAAAAATTGAAGGTTTGGGGGGAAAATAAATAAAGTGCTATTAAAGTTGTAAAATAGGATATACTTAAATCCATTAGTTGGAACATAATTGTAGGAAGGAAGCTTGGGGGAAGAGGATGACATTAAAGAAGCAAATGCAAGGGCAAAAAGAGAAAAATTCTACATGTTTAAAATGAAATTATTTACAAAGATATTAAAAATTCAATTCAGGCTCATACAAAATCTATGCTATCATTTCCCTATGCATCCTATGTTAGGCTAATTATTACTTGTTTTAACTAACAATACTTGAACTTAAAGGATCAAAATTTATAGAATTTAAAACAATATAAAATAGTAGAAATCTGAAAAGTTCATTCAAGCAATATGGCTCTATCAATAAAGGAGTTTGGAAAATGTATTTACAAGAGACAAACATAAGGAGCATTAATAAATCAACGAGTTATTATTGAGAGATTACTATGTGACTCATGCATTAATGGCTATAATTGTGATATAATAATAGGTCGCATGTATATAGCACCTGAGCGTTTTCAAAGTGATTTACCATATTAAATCATTTTATGCTCACAAGAATTCTGGGAGATGGGCGCTTTTATTATTCCTGTTTCACTTGTGAGAAAACTAAAGAAGACTAGGCCAAGTGATTCGCTTAAGGTCACACAGGCGTTTAAGGCCAGACTGGAAATCAGGTCTTCTTGACTCTGCATCCAATGGTTTATCCACAACACCGTCTCACTGCCTCCAACCCAGTACTCTCAACAGCCTTATTTTTTTCCAGGTCATTTTTACCTTTTCCGTTGAACCATGGAAGCTTTTGATTTTAAAGACTTTTGGGATTCTTGGAATAAAGTGATAGTCCCAGTTTACGGTGAACAAGAAGAAAAAAGTAAAGAGCTATAGTCTGCTAAATGTATCTAAAATAGTACAAACTAACAGTATTTATCCTCCTGGACATATTTACCTCACAAAGAAGCCAAATGAATTATAGACTTAATTACCAAATCCCACCCTGACCCTTTGCATCAAGCTTACTAAGTATTTTGATCACCAAATTATTGTTTCTAATTCACAAATGTGGAAATTCATAAATGTGGAAATTGTTGATTATTTATTAGACCAATGAGGTTTGTCACTGGTAAAAACACCAAACAAAACCTCAGATTTTGTTCTTGATGGGGCAGTTTTTTCATAATAAAGAAAAGAATTTGAAACAAAAGATTTAAAGTGGAGGCAAATAGCACCACTAGCTTTATCTGAATCAAAGGTACTTAATCTGAGAAGCATTTTATATGTGTGTGTGCATGTATATATACCTATGTGTATATACAATATATCTGTATACATACACACATGCATTTATACATATATACATGTGAATTGCATAAGTATTTTGATGTAATTGGTTTCCTTAGTATAATGCTGTGTATTTTATGTATTTAATAACATGATACTATAAAGATGCCCATAAGCTTTACCAATCTGCAGAAGGGGTCCATGAAACAAAAAAGATTAAGAACCCTGATCTAAGTTTTTCTTGCTCTCAGAGTTGATTTGTATGGCAATTGGGAGTTTTATGGGGGCTGGGGGAACATCACTAACCCAGCCCCATGCCATTTCTTGGTAGTTTTGTTGGGTGCAATAACTCAAATTGTCTTTCCAAAGGATATATACTGAAAATTGGGGATCTAAAACATATTAACAGAAACTCTCTAACCCGGTTAGATGCTTTCCATCAAATACCATTTCCTACATCATATTACAAAATTCTGCAAAAATGTAGGAAAAAAGGAAGTATGGAGGCAATAGCTCAGCTGTTTAAATTGACACAATAATAACAGCTAACATTACATAGCACTTAAAGATTTGCAAAGTACTTTACATATATTATCTTATTCGATCATTACAGTAACCCTGTAAGGCAAATGCTATTATTACCCTCATTTTCCAGTTGAGGAAACTGAGTCAGGCAGAGATTCAGTGACCTGGCTCAGGTCACTAAGCTAACAAGTGTCTGAGGCCAGATTTGAATTCAGGTCTTCTTGACTCCAGGCCCAGCACTCTATCTACATTTGAGAATTAATTCAGAAGTCATTAGTTATCTTTCACAAATGAGTTCCAGTAGAGTGGTGGTGATGAAAACCAGATTATGGTGGAATAAAGAGTCAGCCTCCCAGGAGGCTGGAAGCATAAGTCTATATTTTCAAGTAGTTAAAAGAATCAAAAGCAGTGAGTTTAGATTTTTTTTTTCAGGAAAAAGAGAAAGAATATAATACATTAGCTTGAGAAGGGAGCAGGGTAGTCAGATGACATAACAGATAGAGCACCAGTCCTGAAATTAGGAAGATCTGAATTTAAATCTGGCTTCAGACACTTGCTAGCTGTGTGACCTTGGGGAAGTCATTCCATTTCTGTTTGCCTCATTTTCTTCATCTGTAAAATGGGGATAATAATAACACCTACCTCACAGGTATGTTGTGAGCATGAGTGACACAATAAGTGTAAAGCACTTAGCACAGTGCCTGAGACAAAGCAAACAATGTAATATACGCACTAGCCGTTACCATCGCTATCACTTGTTTGTGTTCTTTTTAAGGACAGAAGAGACCCAAGCATATTAATCATGAAAGAGAGAAACAGAAGGCAGAGAAGCAAGGGAGAGCGAAGTATAAAGCAAAAAACAAAAATAACAATAACAATAACAATAGCCTAAGCAGAAGGGTTACCCAGACTTCACTTACGCGTTCTCCCCCCACTTTTTCTTGGATTAACCTGTTCCTCTGTTCTCTCCTATATTCCTATTCTCTCCAGTCATCTGTTCTCTTCCATAACACTTCTTTATATCTTGTGCTCTTAAACCCACATATCCTTTGTGCCCTTTCCCTCAAGTAGGAGAGAGAGGAACAGGCCACATCTGATCATTTAGAACAGCGGTTCTCAACCTTCCTAATGGCACAACCCTCTAATACTCGTATGTGGGTGTATCTGCATGTGGGCAGGCCCACCTAGAGACTGATAGAGGAGCTGTGTCTCGGTTCTTAAGACCACCAGAAATATGTGTTTTCCGATGGTCTTAGGCAACACCGTGAAAGGGTCATTCAACCCCCAAAGGGGTCACAACCCACAGGCTGAAAACCACTGATTTAGAACCAAAGTCTACTGGTCAAAGTTCAAACCAATCCTGCTTGTTGGTATGCTAGGTCAGTTAATATCATTATAGTACCACTACAATTCTTTTTCTTTTTTAAACTTAAGATGACAAATTTTACTTTGCAAAACAACAGAAAGTTAGGGGAATTATTTCCTTGTAAACAAATATGCCTGGTGAACCAAAACAAACTTTACACATGTGTATGTATATAAATATGTATGTATGTATATCCACCTATATGTATGCATGCATGTGTATGTATACACACATATAAAAATCATTCTGCATCATAAACCAGTCACCTCTCTGTGAGGGATAACATGTTTCTCATCAGTCTTCTGGAATCATGAATGATCATATTGATCAAAATTCTTAAGATTTTTCATAGTTGTTTGTTTTCACAGTGTTGTTATTGTCTAAACTATTCTCTAGGTTCTGCTCATTTCATTATTCACTAGTTTATTCCCATAGCCAGAATCTTTTTTAAGTAATGCAGAAATTTCAGAGGGAGTCATAGAAACTGCTCAAAAAACTTGATAAGTAGCCCAGCTGTTCACCATCAAACTCAAAAATTGGTTCTTATGAAAGAAGTTCATCACCCAATTTTGAGACAGAAGCGACAGCCAAGCTAACCAAAATTAATGAGCTAGAGCATGTAAATGCTGAGAAGAGGCTATAATCATCTGGCCCTCTGAAGGCAAACATGAGCTCATGGTCATAAACTTTCCCTAAGGCAAGTCAGAACGAGAAAACTCAAGACAGAACTATAATCTCAGTACTTTGCATCCATCACCTACAACTCTGAGAACAAAATTAAGAAGTGACCTGCTGGCCTTAAGGGCAGAACAAAGTATTTATGGGTGGTTGAAACTCTTTTGCTGTGAGAGAAAACTGGTACCACATGAGTAACAGTAGATATTACCCATGTGTTATGCTTTGAGTTTGGCTCTAGTAGGTTTTTAGGTTTTTGAGATTTTCATAAGCAAATGAAGACACTCCTAGGAAGTGTCCTTACTATTCCCAAGCAATGCCTGATGGTGGAATGAATCTATTAGATGCAAAGCATTTCGCTTAGTCCTAGAGCTACAAAGACAAGATGAAAACTGATCACTAACCTTCAAGAAGCTTACAGTCTACACCCACCACTTTACACCACACACAGACTGAGGTCAGAGAGCAAGACCATACATGTTAGACCTCTGATTGTAATTGGGGAGAAAGGTATTAATAGGAGAAGCTAGAGGATACCTACTTCCTTTCATAATTTTACTAAGGGTTGCTAGTGGTCTCAGAAATCAAACTCTTTTGCCCCGCATTCAAGGCTTTCAAAACTACGGCACCTCCATTAACTCATATAACTGCCTCCCATGTTTACTACACTTCAATTGAATGGGTAGACTCCATCCCCCCAATACACCATGCTTCCACCCTTTCCCATTCCGTTTGTTCATGCTGTACCCTATATCTGGCATGGCATCCTTTACTCCCCTTCCCCTCTCCACTCACTGAATTCTTATTCAACCATATAAAGACCATTTCAAAAACCACTTGCTCCATGAAGCTTCCTCTGTTCCCTGACACAAACAACTTTCCTTCTCTGACATAGGTCTTTGTTTTACAACTTTCTAATCCATTTTTTTTCCAAGACAGCATTCCCCTGATGTTGGGGAAAATTGAAGGCAAAAGGAAAAGGGAGTGGCAGAAAATCAAATGGATAGATAGCATTATGAAAGCAAGGAACATGAGCTTATATGGATTTCAGGAGAGCATGAATCATAGAAGGACCTGAAAGGCTTGGTCCATGGAGTCATGAAGTTAGAAATGACTAAATAACAATCCATTTACCATCTAATAATGTATATAATAGATGCCTCTATTTTCTTATTCTTCTACAACAGTGGTTCTCAACCTTCCTAATGCCACAACCCTTTAATACTCATATGTGGGCATATCTGTATGTGGGCAGACCCTCCTGGAGACAGACAGAGGAGCAGTTCCTAAGACTATCGGAAATATGTGTTTTCCGATGGTCTTAAGCGACCCCTGTGACCCCTGTGAAAGGGTCATTTGACCCCCAAAGGGGTCACAACCCACAGGCTGGGAACCACTGTTCTACAAGATAAATAAGTAAAGTAAATTAAGTAAACTCTATAAGGCCCATAACTCTATAAACTTAATTATCCATTTACATCTCCTTTAGCACCTAGCTCAGTGCTAGGCACATAGTAATATGCCTCCTAACTCCACTCCTGTGGGTCACTTCTCCCACTGGTAAGTTCTTCTTGTAACCTCCATTTGAGGGGAGGGCCTAGACCAGCCATCCTTCATTCTCTGGACTTCAACCTCATCCTTCAGTTGTCCCTAACTCCAATCCTTCCCAGTCTTTTTTCTCATTGGTGCATTCTTCTCAGCACCTCCTTCATAAACACTTGTCTGTCTGACAATAGGTATGATGTAGTCTGGCCTAAGTCTGGCCCTCTGAAACATAGAGAAGAAAAAGTGAATCTGTCAGAGTAGACCCAGAGACCTAAGAAACTTACCCAGCCCCTATGGGTATCTTTCTCAATCTTATTCACTACCTGTATAGAATACAAAGGGTGACTAGGATCACTTTTTACCCTAGATTGTAGCATATGAAAAGGACCACAGATCCTCTTGGCCACCACAGTATAAAACAGAATATTCTAACCTTTGTGGCCATTCTGGGCAGGGCTGGTTTCCTCAAACTACTACAGAGAGCTATAACTTGACTGGCTAACAAAATTGATTAGTATATGCACCCTTTTTCTGTACCCCACAATGATTTGCATATTCTCAGTAAAATTAGCTATTAACAGTAGGATATAGAGCTAAGTTTCCTTCCTTTGAGATGCATTTAAATAATTCAAATGGTTTAATGTGTTTGTTGAATGAATAAATTAAGTCATAATATGTAAAAGGTGAACCTTACTGGTTAACCACCTCTTCCTTTACCTGAACTTCATTTCCTACATGTTCTACTCTTCACACAAGAGAAATCAGCTATGAGATGATCCCAATAACAAATGAAGCTGTTACAAAAAGATCTTGATGTCAAAACAGTTTTCCCCCCAAAGGCTCTGGGATCTGTGATTTTCATAGATTCTGCTAGGTCTACATTATTGTGTTTAGATTCCATTAAATAAGAATTATATGCAGTACTATGTGTAATATGGTGCTAGTGTTGATTATGGAAGGAAAAAAGAGAAAAAGAATAACCTTCTGGGGTATATATAATCAAGGAAATTAATACCTGGAAAGTTGCAATAACTAGAAAATTCTGTAAAAGATATCATTTAAATGAATATAAAATAGAGTAGAAATTCAGTGCTTTTAGAGCTAACAAAAAGAGTCTTCAATATGATATGAATCAAAAACAGTAAAAAAAAATCACTAATTTGTATTAACTACATATGATCTATCAGAATTCATGAAAATCTGAATTACCAAATTTTTAATAGTAGTTTTGTTACTGTAAAGTAGAATGAAAACTGCTTTCAGAGAACAGTGTGCCTGGCAAAGTCCCTTCAGGAAACTGACATCATTTATAATTTGTGTATTAGTTGCTTCCATGCCAATAGGGACTTCCAAATTATGTAAGGATACTTGAAAATAATGTTATCTTAAACTATCCTTATAGTATTGATTCTATTGTAAATTTCCCCAACCAACTCTTCTTTCCTAATTTTTTTTTATTTCACATTCTGCTCCACTTTATCCTACTAACTGGTTTCTGAATTTGACATGAAACTTCTCACCTCTGTGCCTAGTGCCCAAAATGTAATTCCTCTTATGACAGACACTAAGCAAGAATTCGATTTAATATCAGCTGGAGTTTTAAAAAAAGACATGACAAACTATGGTACATAGCAGAAATGCAGACAAGACTTTTGTATGTTAACCTATTTTAGTGGGTTCTTGGAAGATCAGGATTTTCGTCTACCGATTATATGAGGTGAAAATCCTGTATGAAGTCAGAAGAGTACGTTCATGGCTATCTTTGTTCCCGCATATCACAGAAGAGTACCAGGCAACACAACAGTTATCGTTCCATAATACCTTCACTGTTGTCTCACTTGTGAGTCACTGCATTTTTAGCAGAGACATCACATTGCAATTCTGCTCTTAGAAGCCAGAGACATTCTGTAAGAAACAATGTATGTGGTTTCAGAGCTGATTCAGACAGGAGCAGAATAATAATGGACCAGCATCTGTCTCAGTCACTAGGAAGCCTCCTCCCAAATGGTCTAACTGTTGACTTTACATAACCAAAGACACTGACATTTTCAACAAACACTTAAATGAGTTTTTTTGCATGCCATGCTTTTTTTTTTTCAAATAAATAGTTATTGTTGAAGTATTCCTAATCCAGCCCCTTTTCCTTCCTTTTCATGGGGACAACTCAGGCGTGCATGGCTAAATTTTTAAATAAGGAAAATTTTGATTTGGTTTTTGTTTCATCTAATTTCATCATCTGATACCTAAAAAAGTAAACAGTGTTGAATAGAATTTTCAATTATGTTTCTGTGTGGTTACAATTTTGTCTTAAATTCCTATCTAGATAAAGACCATGTGAATATAGCTCAAAAAATCATCAGTTGATACATAAATTTAGAGATACTTAGGACTTGAGGAGACTCAAAGCACAATTTGAAAACCTGATAATAAAAATAATTATTGTTACATAATAAAAATAATAACTAGCATTCACACAACTCTTTGATGGTCTGCAAAGTGTCTTACAAATCTCTCATTTTATTCTCACAACAACCATGAAAAGAGGTTCTTTATTATCCTCATTTTACCAATGATGGAACTGAAGAGAGCAGAGTTTAAGTGACTTGCCTAGGATCACACAGTTGTATCTGAGGCTGGATTTGAATTCAAGTCTCCCTGGCTTTAGGTCCAGTACTCTATCTACAATACTCTATGAGTACAACTGAGCTACTTCATCCTGAAAGAATAGTCTTTTGAGAAGTAATTAATGAATTTCAGGTTCCTAGCTGTGCTTGACATTGTTCTAATATTTATAGGATCCACCCTGTGGATGCTGTACATTTGTGAAATTGGAAATAATAGACTCCTTTCCAACATACATATACTCATTTGGAGTTAATAGGAGCTCTGACACAATGCTACATTTTTGATGCTTTACACATTAACCTTTGAATTTTCAAAACTGGAAGGAAAGTTTTGGTCAAGGTTTCAGATTTACAGGAAAGCCTTAACTGGGCTTTGGAGGGATAGCAGAGGGGAAATTACATAAGAAAAGATTTGCATATTCACACTGAACCCAATGTTACTGGAACTGGAGTTCTCGGTTAGGAAATATATTCATGTTTCTGGGACTGAAAAAACCTGTGAATGCTCCATTGCTTCTTTTTCACTAGACAATTATTGGTAGGTGGCAAATGCTCTATAAAACAAGAGCTCATAATGTTAGTTTTATGGTTTCCCATTCCAAGACCTGCTTCTATCTAAGCTAGGGATTTTGGAGGGAGGGAAATCAGCAGTGCCCAGCTGTGCCTTTGTCTGTGACAAGAGCCAGAAGGCAGTAATAGCAGCATTCCAAGCTACAGTAACACGAGTAGATCCAACACTGTGGTAGAACTCTGAACTATTGGCATCCTGCCATAAACATTTCCTTCCACCATACTTTTCTCAGATCTTAAAAACAAATAATGGGAACACAAACATACACAGAAAGAACATCAAAAATAAAAGCTCACCCTTCTATAATTATAATGACCAACCCTGACTCCAAAAAAGGTATATGAGAATATACCTCTGGTCCTTCTTTGCAGAGTTGGGGGAATACAGATGTGTAAGATGTCTGCTAGACTGTGAGCTCCTCAAGGGCACTTTTGCCCTTTTTTGTGTCTCCAGCACTTAACGCAGTGCCTAGAACATGGTAGGTGCTTAGTTAATGTTTATTAATTGAGTGTAATACTACATACACTGCAAAACTTGATTAGCATGGCTTCCAGTCACATAGTAAATGCTTAATAAGGGTTTGTTGACTGACTGATTAATTTCACCATAGTCTTACTTTACTTATTTTACACAGAATCCATCTTTATATGTCCCCTGAATTATTTGGTTTAGACCATCAGTATTGTCATTCATTAGAATTAAAACAGAAGAATGAGAGACAGAATAGTGTAATAGAAAAATTACAGGACTTGGAAGCAAGATAACACAACTATTAGTGTTGCTACTACTACTCTACTATTACTACATCTTCTACTACACTGTTATTCTTCCTCCTCCTATTACTACTACTACTATATTACTACTACTGTTACTACTTCTACTACTATAGTTATTACTGTTACTACTTCTGCTAATACTATTGTAACTGCTACTACTGCTGTTGCCACTACTATAGCAGCTAATATTTGTAATCTCCTTCAGGGCAGGAACTGTTTTTGCCTCTTTTTGTATCCAAGCATTTAACACCTAGAACATAGTAGGCACTTAATAAGTATTGATTGACAGTTCTTTATGGTTTGCAAAGTGCTTCACATATATTATCTCATTCAACTCAAATACCTGGGTTAATATTCTAGTTCTATTATTCATTATTTATGTAAATTGAGCATTTAACCTCACAAAATTTCAATTTCCTTGTCTGCAAAATGATATTTGTACTACCATGTGACAGTTTTTCTATTGGGAAAAGGCACTTTGTAAAGTGCTATAGAAATGTAAACTATTGTAACTTTTGCTGACAAGAGAAGCAAAGATACAAAGTCCTAGGATTTAAATATTATGATGTTAAAGTAATATCTTGCATTTGTAGATGATACTTATTCTAAATGTGTTTTCTATGATCTCATTTTATCCTGAAAATATATCATAAGTTAAAAAAAATGGACTTCACCACTCTCCCTTCACAAATACGGGAACAGAGTACCAGGGAAGGTTACATTATTTATCTGTCCCAAAGTGATTCAAATTGGCGACTGTTCTATGAATAAAATTCAGATGTCAAGTAACAATTCCCTGCTAACAATAGAAATGGAGTGATTAGAGTAAATCTAAAAATAATAATCATGAATTGCCTACCAAAGCCTGATTTATCTTATTCTCTACTTTCCACTTAATCTCATACCTCGTGAGTAAACTAATTATCACTTGTATAATGCAAGCTGAAAGTGTAACTGCTACACCCCCTCCCCAATCTTGGGGTCTTTCAAAAAAACAATGAAGATAGACTTGGAGTAATAAGACCAAATATGCAAATAAAAGTTCCAGTCTGATCTTGTTAGCTTATCCCATCTATACAGGGTCATTATGATACCCATCAAAACTTTCCATGAATATCATAAATTGATCATTTAGATTTATTTCTCTAGTCCTTGTTTCTTATGGGTTGATGATTCTGGAAAACACCACAGCTGCCGGTCATGTACACTCCAGTCGGGGTTTGTTCTGGCGGCCCTAGGGCTCCAGCCAAGGGTTCATGTGGTGCTGGTCTGGGCTCCCAGTGCTGCAATGAACCCCTTCCTGTCCACCTGCCAGGCTCTCTTCAGCGGGAGCTTTGTTACTCTATCATTATGGAGCTTTAAAATTTATTTAGAGGTATTTGAGGTGGTTATGGGGAGAGCTGCAGAATTTTGCTTCTTCTACGCTGCCATCTTCTAGATTTATTTCTCTATTAGATTATAAATTCTATGAAATTAAGGTCTCTCTTATCTAAACTCTCTATCTCCCCCAATACCTAACACCAAGGACTCTACACACAGTTGTTATTGTTCAGTCGGCCTTGTTTGACTCTTCATGACCCCATTTGGGGTTTTCTTAGCAGAGATACTGAATGGTTTGCTTTTTCCTTTTTCAGGTCATTTTACAGATGAGGACCTGAGGCAAATAGGGTTATGTAACTTGGGCAGGGTCACTTAGCTAATAACTGAACTCCTGTCTTCTTGATTACAAGCCCAGCCATCTATCCACTGAACCTACCTAACAGTATAATGTAGCCACTTAATAAATGTTTGGATTTAATTAAATTGAAAAAAATATATAGATCAGGGGCTTACTGTTCCGAAAGATGTTGGTCCCAGATCAACATAACCATAAATTATTCAATTTTTATTCATTAAATATTTATTGATAATTTACTGTGCTAGGTGCCTTGTAGGATTCATGGCTATCAAAATATATTCCAAAACACAATAGTCATTTTGTATGTGATATTCTGATTCTTTCTATTAAAGGAGAGGATTTTGTTTGGGAGTTTTATAGCAGTCCTTGCCAGTTTCAACTTTTTTTATTCATTTATCCAACATGTAAGCACCTATTTTATATGGCTAAGTACAAAAATGTAATATAGGTTGTCTATATGACATCAAAATAGAAATCAATTGAGTCAGAAATCCAATTACTCCTCCAGAGATTTAATCTTCATGACAGGAATAAAACTACTAGAATGGCTTGAGTAAATATGACAGATATTTTGGGATCATTTAGGCAGCTGGGATGGTGGGGGGAGGGGGAGGGGGAAGGGCTGAAGTCAGAAAGACTTATTTTCCTAAATTCAAATCTGGCCTCACAAACAATTACTAGAGGTATGACTCTGGCCAAGTCACTTAACTCTATTTGTCTCAGTTCCTCAGCCGTAAAATGAACTGGAGACAGAAATGGCAAACCATTCTAGTACTTTTGCCAAGAAAACCCCAAATGTGGTCACAAAGAGTTGGATACAACTGAACCACAACAAAAGAAATGTGAAATCATTTTTTTTATTTTAGTTTTTCTAGAAATATTAAAAAAATAATATTTCTCTGATTTAAAAAGTGGGCAAGACAAAAGGCCTTTCATGGGGAACTGGATTAAGGGTAGTAACTAAATCAAGGAACAAAGAATAAATCTAATTTCATTTAGGTCAGGGGCCTTCACCACCAGAATTGATTGGATCCACCTAAAAGCAGGCTCCTCTATGCTTATCTCCGGAAGCATTTGGCTCAAAGACTCACCTTTCTCCACAGGGAAAGGA
The DNA here is from genome assembly GCA_028646575.1 of Pseudocheirus occidentalis. NCBI lineage: Eukaryota > Metazoa > Chordata > Mammalia > Diprotodontia > Pseudocheiridae > Pseudocheirus > Pseudocheirus occidentalis. The sequence goes on along the minus strand of CM053597.1, from coordinate 141,042,578 downwards.
TTAAGATATAGAAAGGCTGGAAAGAGATCCTTTTGTTTATTCTAGAAGAATATACAAAGGGAATTGTTCAACTAAAGAACAAAGAATTAACTATTGTTTTTGGAAGGTGTTATGATATTTTTCTTGTTCAAGAATCCTATAAATGGAGGCAGCTAGGTGGTGCAGTGAATAGAGCACGACCCTGGAGTCCAGAGGACCTGAGTTCAAATCACAACACAAAAACTTGCCATGTGACCTTGAGCAAGTCACTTAACCCCAATTGCCCTCCAAAAAAAGCAAAAAAAAAAAAAAAAGAAGAATCCTATAAATGTTACTTCAAATCAAAGAGGGCATGGAGGATATATACCACTTTAGACATATCCTCTAAACCAGAAATGGTTTGACTATTAGATTAACCTTAGTACTACTTTTTTTTTTGGTTTCTTTTGGAGGGGGGAAGGTAGGGCAATTGGGGTTAAATGATTTGCCCAAGGTCACCCCCTAGTTTTTATGTTAGGTTGTCTGAGGCCAGATTTGAACTCAGGTTCTCCTGACTCCAGGGCCAGTCCTCTATTCACTGTGCCACTGAGCCACCCTACATTAACCTTAAATTAAATTTTTAAAAAATTTCCCAATATAGTATTAATAGTTTTTCTCTAACAATAATAAATGATATTTCAATTAAAATTAACTTCCCAATAATCTAAAAGTAAAGGCTTTTATTATATCATGTTATATCATATCATTATTATAGTGCAGTATATTTTATTATATTGTATCATATTATATCATATCATATATCATTTTATATTATATCATATTGATGTGTTTAGAGTTACAGGTGCTCGAGACCCCAAAAATACCAATACCAATACACCAAGTCCTGCCAAATGAATTGCCAAAGTCTTCTCTCAGACAAAGAAAGCAAAGTTTATTAAAAGTTTGCCTATATTGGACACAGAGTAAGTCTGTGCTAGAAAATTCTATGGCACTCTCACATGGGGGCAAGAAGGGGACTTATATACAGAAAGGATGTGGGAGGAAAGTAGTGGTGGTCTGGAGGAAGAGTTTGAGGAGGGTCTTCAGAAGGAATTAATGGGAAGTTGCTGGAGGCTACCTGGAGACACAGACAATGGTGGGCTAGGCTAGTTCAAGGGTGAATTTATATTTTGATAGGCTCAAGGGTGGGAAGCAGATGGACTATGGAGGGCTAAAGATTTGGGCAGGGCCATAATGAAATCTTATGGCCTCTGCAAATGCCTCATTAAGTGGGAAGATTCAATCAGAGCTCAAAGGGTTTCCCAGAGCCTGCACCTCATCAATATCATAGGTAGCTAGTTGGCACAGTGGATAAAATTTTGGGCCTGGAGTCAGTCAATCAATAAACATTCTTTAAGCACCTACTGTGTGCCAGACACTAAGCTAAGCCAGCTGTGTGACCCTGGAAAAGTCACTTAACCTCTGCCTGATTCAGTAGTAACATCACCTACTGCCCAGGGTTGTGGTGAGGGACAAATGAGATAATATTAGTAAAGTACTTCCAAACCTTAAAGTACTATATAAATGCTGGCAATTAAACTAGGGTGGACTATAACAATTCATAAATAAAATCATCTAGTTTCTAACAGCTTCTTAACTGGTCTTTCTGCCTCCAGTCTCCCTAGGTCTTCTTCCTCTTGGAGGTCTAAGAAATATTTCTAATACTGCTTCTGATCATGCTACTACTACTCAAGAACTGTCAGTAGTTGCCCATTTCCTAACAAATGGGAGGTAAAACTCTTGATCCTACTATTCCAGGCCTTCCACAATCTTATTCCATTCTACCTCTAGCCATACCCAACACCACTTACTCCTTTTCACATCCCTCAAGTTCTGTCTCAGACACCATTTTTCTGACACATTCCCTTACACACCCTACATCCACATCTTTTGACAAAAGTTATTTCTCTCCTCTAATTTCTCCGGCATTTTGAGTGAGGAAGGTACCACATCTATGTGGACTTTTATAAGGTAGGTTGCTGAATGAAATCATGGGGGCTAAAGCAGTAAGCGGTCAATGGCCTGGAAATGGGAGAGGTACTGAACAATTCAGATTTGAATGAAACCCTGCCTTTTCCATATGCCCATCAGAAGCTACTAGAAGAGCTTGTACAGTTTGCTAAACCTACAGACTCTCATTTTCAGTTTTTAGAACTAAAGGCCTTGCCTAATTTATACCTTACATCATCTCTATGTAAATATCTTATCCTCATTACCTCCCCATTAGATTATAAATCCCTCGAGGACAATCAGATAACATGTCACTTTTCCTCTTGGTATGCCCAGTAATTAGCACAGTGCTTTGCTCACATTCTTGCATGGATATGTGATTTCATCAATGTAAATACTCCCTCCAAAAGCACAGATCCCAGCCCATTTGAATCTTTTCAATCTGTATGATTCTTTGTTTTGCCATCAGATCCTCCAGGAGAGGTCCTTACAACATATTGGAGCCCTTCCCCTAAATCTCTTAATGTCACCTGAGTACCAATGTAGCACACGGATTGTCTATAACTTATTGCCTGATCTTTGCTATATTATTGGCCTCTTTTCTCTTTTCTTCAATTATAAATCTCTTTAATGATATAGCTTATGCTGCTTTTTCCATGCTATTTGTTATTGGCAATACACCAAAGCCTACTCGTTCTCATCATCTGACTCTCAATTGCTCTTGGTATTAGTTACAACTTTGATTCCTTTTGTACTAAAAAGTTATGTCATTCATAGTTATACAGCATTGCCAGAAGATTAATGACGTATTTTTTAACTGTTTCATTGGGAGTGATTAAAAGCATTATATAGTTTCCCAAAAGCAGTCCAGCTCTGTTTCCTATTCAATTCCATGGTCAGTACAATCTTGGTCTGCATTATCAGTCCAAGATATACTTATAAATGGATTGCCTCTTTGGGCTGTCTTTTCAACTGTATATCATATATATGGCTGAAATGCAACTGTACATCAACAAACATTCTTCATTCACTTTTTCCTGTGTAGATGATAAAACTGATCTCATGAGAAATTTTGAGTACCGCTGGTAATTCACGAATTTAGAGCTGGAAGGAACATCGGAGGGATCGCGTCTGAGTTCTTCATTTCACAGATTAGGACACAGAGGCTGAGAGAGGGACTTGTCTGACATGACATCTGTGATAATCTGGGGATTGAACCCAGGTCTTCTGACTTCAAATCCTGGACTTCTTTCACTCTGCCACATTGGCTCTCTTAAGAGGTTCTCCATAGTGTTCCAAGAATTCATGTAATTGCACAAGGTCACTCACAATTACAAGTATCTGGAAAACCTTACTTTCTGTCTCAGATTTCTCCCTAATAGCAGAACACACCTTTAGTGAGCCTAACTCTCCACTTCCATGTTCCATATATTAATCAAAGTGTAGTTGAACAAAGTTCTATCTGTTGCTGCATCTATCAAAGAATCTTGTATGATCTTAACAAATTTATAGGAGACATAATGATGAAAGAAAACCTTCAGGCTATATTTTGCTCTGTTGAATAAAACATTTTTTATAATCAACAAATAATAGCATAGTCATAAGCACCTTTTCAGTCAGGTAAGTGACTATATAAAGATGTGGTCTGCTTTCACATATTGTTTGCAAAAGCCTGCCTATTCCCTTTTATATTTTCACTAAGGAAAATCTTAATACCTATATAAACTATTCTCAGAGATTTTGCAGAGATGAGAAAGTAAGCATATAGATCAGAGGGGAGTGAAATCTTTTTGATCACCTTCCTTTAGTAGCAATAATATGGGTGATTTTTTTTTCTAATTGTTCAGAATCTTCAGAAATCTTAACAATCAATCCCTCAATGTCCTCCTTTTTTTTTTTTGCCTTTGATTATGGACCTCCTATCTAATCCAGTAAGTCTTTCTAGATTTGATTTTTTTTTTAATCCCTTTATATTTTCTTATATAGTTTATGGCAGACTGTAATGTCTATAACCATGCCTATATCTTCCCCATCCTCAGAAAAACCTTCTTGATGAGACAGTCCATCCTTGATAGCTATTGTCCCGGATCTCTCCTCCATTCTGGAGCTAAACTCCTTGAGAAGACCATTTACAATGGGTGTCTCTACTTCCTTTCTCCTCATTCTCTTAATTTTTTTAAGTCTGGCTTCCCACCTAATCATTCAAATATAATCTCTTAATTACTAAATCTAATGACTTTTTCTTAATCTTCAACCTTCTCAACCTCTCTGTAGCCTTTGACACTATTAATCACCCTCTTCTCCTTGACTCTCTCTTCAAGATACTACTCTCTCCTGTTTTGCCCCCTACCTATCTCACCTTTTCTTCTCTTGAAGATTACAAAGAAACTGTCCATGATAAAAAGAATCAGTCTTCTGGAGAAGATGGGGATGGGATGAGGTCAAGGATTCACATAAAGGAATTTGCCTTGCCTTGGTAAGAGGGATTTCCTCTTCATGAAAGACAAGGATGAAGGCAGAGATAGTGGAGAAGTCATCTGCATGATATGAGAGGAGGAGGAAGAAAGACAAGCTATTATTAAACTGTTTTATTTTTTCGGTGAAGTATGAAGCAAGATCCTCAGTCAAGATGATGGGGGAAGTGATGTCATGGGAAACTTGAGCAGAGATGACAAGGTTTATAATAGCCACTGTGGAGGGACAAATGGATAAGGGAGCTATAAAAGTATTTGTTGTAGCTAGGGCCCAGATGAGATTATGTAACATAAATTTATCATGTACCCATAATTTTCTCCATCTCCATTCAGCTGCTTACGAATAGGAGTGAAAAATCCTAGGGATAAAAATCCTGGAAATAATCCTAGATTGGAATTGGTGAGGCATGATTGTCAAGAACAGAGGTTCCCAAACTTATATGGCCTACCACCCCATTTTCAAAAAAATTATTCATACCATTTTGGAAGTCTGCTTTCTTTAACTCTTTAATTTTTTTTTATTTCTATAATTTCAAAAAAAATTTTAATGACATCTTGAATTTAATAGTTTATTATAAAATTGTAGGGGTTTTCCTACTTTTTTTTTTTTTTTTTTGCTTTTTGGAGGGGGAAAGGCAGGGCAATTGGGGTTAAGTGACTTGCCCAAGGTCACACGGCTAGTAAGTGTCAAGTGTCTGAGGCTGAATTTGAACTCAGGTCCTTCTGATTCCAGGACCAGTGCTCTATTCACTGTGCCACCTACCTGCCCCTGTTTTTTCCTACATTTAAATTTTGATGACTCAATATTGTGTCATATAACCATATAGTATCATATTATAAATAAGTCATTACATGCATATATTCCTGCTTATGTATGCTAGACTTCCTGACAATGCACAATATGCTTGCCTGCCAACACTTAACTTAAGACCTGTCAGTGTACTTGACCACTGATTGGTTATAACTTTAATTTTGTGCATTTATTTGGAAAATAATGACTTTAACAATAGATCAAACATGTATAAACAGTGTTTCAAAATTTTTCTTTTCCTCTTCTTTCCTTATACTTCCACCAAACCCTTATTTTTTTCAATGCCCCCCAATTGTACCTGAGACAACTACCGCCCACCCACCACTCACCCCCCCCAAGTCTCCCCACACAAATACAATACAGATCACTCCAGTGCCCCCCAGGGGCAGTACTGCCCATTTTGGAAACCTCTGGTCAAGAAGATAAGGAAGTAAGCATTTGAATGTAAATAATACTATGGAGTTGAAATCAGTGCTAAGAGTACATGCTCTCAAAGAACTTTGGTTTAATACTGATGACAGATTAAGAAATGATAGCCTATCGAAGACCAGCCTTTTCCTGTCTGTTAGAAAGGAATTCGTTTTATTTTTGTGATATACTCACTCCTAACTCTCTCTTTGAAAAAATGTTCAGAATTATACTGGCTTCTTCATAAGCTACAATCTTTGGGCCTCTTTTGTGTGTTGCCTCTGTGCCCATGTTTTACTGAAGTCACTGAGCATTAAAGTGACATTAGCCTTCTTGCTGTTCTTCACACATGACATTTTATCCACTAATTCCATTCATTTTCAGTGCCCATCCCCATGCCTGGAATTTTTTCCTTCATCATTTCCACCTCCTGACTTTCCTGGCTTCCTCCAGGTCCCAGCTAAAATCTCACCTCTTCCTCCCTTAATGTCAGTGCCTTCCCTGAGTTCACCTCCACTTTATCTTGAGTAACATAATAACTTGTGTGTTGTTTCCCATTATTATGTGAACTTCCTGAGGTCGAAGACAGCATTTGTGCCTTTCTCTGTATCTCGGGCACTTAGCATAGCGTCTGGCATATAAAAGACACTTAAGAAATGCTTGTTGACTTATTGACTTGACAAAAGGGCGTTCGATATGAGTGTCATTAACTTCTTCATAGAAATTTTCTGCCTAATTTCTTCATAGCATATTTCTGCTGCAATTATTTTCATTGTGGTCTTTTTTGTTGTTGATTTGATTTCTTTTACATTGCTTCCCTTCATAAACTCTACATTCCAGGAACACAGGACTCACTTTTCCTCAATATTGTTCTGTGTCCTCCCACCTCATTAATTTTTTAAAATTCAATTTTATTTTATTTTCAGTTCTGAATTCTGTCCCTTACTCTTCCCTTTCCCCTACCCAATGAAAAGGCAAAAAAAAATAAGAAAAACAAAATCCATTACAAATATGTACAGTCATGCAAAACAAATTCCTATATTAACCATGTCTCCCTCCTTCCACCAAAAAAAAAGGAAGGAAAAAAAGAAAATATATTTCAGTCTGCACTCCCCTATCAACTTTCTTTCTGGAGTTGAATAGCATATTTCATTGAGTCATTTGGAACTGTGGTGGGTCACTATATTCATCAGAGGGATAGAAGAGTGAAAATATGGGGTTTGGCTGGTTAAAAAAAATTTGTTTATATGTGTGTATATATGTGTGTGAATATTAAAATATGTGCACATGTATGCATATATACATACATGTATATATACATATACACACATACATATACATATACATATGCATATATATAAAACTTGGAACTGTACTCAACACAATGACCAGCCACAAATTCCTGAGGACTTATGATTAAACACTGTCCATCCCCTGAAAGAGAAGCAGTACACTCAGAACACAGACTGAGACATTTTTTTAGACATGGCCAATGAGAAATTTTGTTTTGCTTAACTATAAATACTTATAAAAGGACTTTTGTTTTTCTTGCATTTGCAACGGGGTAGGGAGGAGTGGGAGAGAGAGAAGGCTGGTCCTTGTTTGAAAATAAAATTTAATTAAAAGCAATAAAACTTTTTTTATAAAAGGGATATATCAAGTATGAAAACTAAAATTTGAGGTAGCTGAGAATCCCATGAAATATCTTTTTTGTTGCCTTTAGAAGTATGTAAGACCAACTCTGCCAATTACTTTGTTTCTTAAAGCACCATCTTCTGCGAGAAATCTTTCCTGTTCTCCCTAAACAGTGTCCTCTCTTCTAAACAATCTTGTGTAAATTATATGTGTGTGTATGTGTGTGTATACACACACATACATATAAACACACTCTGTGTATATTTTATATATGTTTGTTGTCTGCTCAATTAAAATGTCAGTCAATAAACATTTATTGACTCCCGATTATGCCTAAAGCACCGTGCTAAGTTCTGGAGATACCAATATTGGAAAAAGAAAAATCTCTGCCCTCAAGGAGCTAACAAAGGGAAGACAATACACAAAAGCAAGGCAAAAGGCAGAGAGGGAGATACCCAATGAGGTATCATGGTGGAGAAATCATCAAAGTCCCAAAGTAGATGGACAGGTGGGGAAAAAGGAGGTGTATCTCCTGAGACCTCTTCTACCAAGGAGGCTTTTGGAGTTCATGGCTGGGCCCTCCAATCAGAGGGTAATGGTAAGGGGTGAGTACCAAGAGAGATTCAATCTTGCAGGATAATTGTGATCCAATGATGAGATTCTCAGGGCACTGGATGAGTCAGAGAAGTCTCAAAGGTATGCAGAAAGGTGGGGAATGTAATGAGGGTAGGAACTTTTTCATATTTTGTACTTGTATCCCTGGGACTAACACAGTGAGCCTGGCACAGCAGATGCTTAAAAAATGCTTGTTAAATAATTGACTGATACTTCCATTTACCTGCAACTCCTTTTTACCTTCTGGTTTGATTTACAGCAAGAATGTTAATATTGGCACGATTTAGTTGCAACAATATTCCCGTTCACTAATCACTCACTAGACAAAGATTTCATCTTTAGAGTACCAAGTTAATTTAGCATTAATGAATGGTCTAGATTTGTGGTTCTTAGTACCCTTTGCCTCCATTTTCTTCTTTATTTCCATTGTGATTGCAGCAATTTTGTCCTTTTCTTCCTTCATGGTCGCATTTCCATGGCCAAAGAATTCATTCTGTAGTGACCACATTTCTGGTGATGAGCTTCTGTATTGAGCTAGGTTGGCTCATAGCAATCACTGTGCTGCCAGGACTGTATCTGAAACCTCTCTAGCATGGTAGAATGTGCCAGAGGTTGGGATCTGCTGGCATAATTTTTGAAACCCAGAATCCCCTCTATACTGTGCTGAGGATTCAGAGTAGGACAAGTATTTACCTTGTACATATTAGTCACTTAATAAACATTTCTTGGATGTTAACTACACAATAAATGTCTTCAAAATCAGAAATTATTCACAGTCATCTTTTCTTTAAGCCACTGAAAAATTTCCATGTTGTGGAAAATCAGGGTCATCCATAACTTGATGCCTCAGTTTCCCACTATAGAGAAAGAGTACTGAAGCCAACTGACTACCCAAACATCTGATTTTACACTAAAAACAAGTCCTGACACATAACCTCAATCCTTTTCTTCTCTCTCCCAATACCTATATACTCCTGGGGGAAAGCCCTTGAATCAAGCCAATTTCAGTTGCCTCCAGCTCTCTGTTATATCTGTTCATAAACCAAAATGAGCTCCTAACCGCCAGAATCTTCTCAGTTACTGAAAATCTTCCCACAGACCTGCATCACATCCTAATCTTTTCCAACCACAGAAACATACCTTAGTCCTGTTCTGCCAAATAGACAGACTTCAATTTTTCTGCTTAATGTTTAAAGACTAATATTTGCAAATGTAAAAAAAAAAAAATCTAAACTATATTCGTTCTTTTTTTAAAGCCTACTTACCATTTTTCCTTCATTATTGGCATCTCGATAATCAGGATTCAGCTGTAAGAAAAAAAAATTTTTTCAAATTTTAAATTAATTTTAAAATCATTCATCAGAGTTATTCTGGCCAGAGTCCAAAGAAAGATTTTTCTATTGATAGGAAGGTCTCCAAATGCTCCCATTTACTGATAAAACTATACTAATCTCAAAGAACTCCAGAAAATACCATAACAAAAATCCTTAAATAAAATGCACAGAAATTCGGTACAGATTCAATTAACCACTCTCATAGGAGAAGCAAAAATAGAGAGAGAAATACAGGATAGAGGATAAAGAGCAGGCCTTAGATTCAGGAAGACTTGGGTCCAAGTTCCGAACTTATATCAGAACTCTGACATGCAACAGCTGAGTGGTAACCTTAGGAAAGTTATTTGGCAGGAAATTTTAGTTTGAAAATCTATAGTGAAATATCAATTCCTAAGTGTCCCACAGGATTAATATAAGCCATCACAGCACTGAATATCCTTGAAACTGACAATATATTAATAACTCAGCCAACTGCTTAGGATCCATTGATTTACCTATGGCAAATGAATTTCCATAACTCACAAAAGTTGAGGACATTGTTTACCTTTCTTCAATTATTTGACAGCGGAAAGTAAAATGAGGGGGTTGGACCATAGGTCTCAAAGCTTATAATCTCATAAGCCCAAGAGCTCTTACTCAGAAAAAGGAAAGTCAATTTTACAAGGTAATCACCTCTTTATTACTCCCCTTTCATGTAAATGCAATACTATTGAGGATCAGATGAAATTTGATGGCCATATTTTCCTTCGAATGTCAACATAGCCCAATACCTCATGGAGAGATGACTCTAACTTGGAAAGTGATATAGTGAATCTCATAAGATGTCTCAAGGGCAGAATTTCATTTGCTGGGGATGATTTTTAACTGCACTGTGTTATTTATATCAACATAGTTTCTATTCTTTTCAATACTTCTGAACCCCCTGTTTTCATGGTATGAGTGAATATGAAGAGGTTTACCCAGAGAGGGTTAGGGTTGCCTGAGACCCCAAAATACCAACAGGTATAGCGCCAGATCCTGCGGAAAGAACTCCACTCAAGTATTCTCAGCCAAAGAAAAGTAAAGTTTATTAAAAGTTCATTAAAAGTTCACCATATGGGGTGGACTCTTAAGGAGCCAGTCTATGCTAGATCATTCTATGGCACTCTCACACCACAGGGAAGGAAGATGGGATTCTTACATACAGAGGAATCTAGGGGTGGTCTAGAGGAGGAGTTTGAAGACGGTCTTCAGGACGAGTCAATGAGGTCAGACTCCAGTAATGAGTTTGGGGAGGGTCTTCAGGAGGAGTTAAGGAGGTCAATGAAAGAGTGGATTGATATTTTGATAGGCTCAAGGGTGGGAAGCAGATGGACAATGGAGGGGCCAGGCTAGAGTGGGCAGTACATTATCCTGATTGATAAATAAATATATGACTCACAATATCTAGCTGGCCTCAGTCATACTTCAAATTCTACCCTAGCCCCCTCCTCAAAATCAAATGCTTTCATAACTCCTGGAAAGGGTGTGGCGGCAAATCTCCTAATTCTCTAAATTCCATACTAGAAGACTTCTCAAAACAAATCACCACCTCCTTCCCCAGCCACTAAATCAACATTTTATTAGGCACTTAATTTGTGTCTGGCTCTAGGGAGAGGGGCACAACAATGAAGACAAAGGATGGCCATAAAAATAGTGTTTTCATTACCTTATAAAAGGAAGGAAACTGTCTCTCTTTTATACTTCAGTCATAAAGCAATTGGCACAATTCTTTAGTAAATAAGTAAATGCTTTTCCATTCTTTTGTTGATTCCCCAGCCTCCAACACCACTGGACCCTAGAAGGCTCAGAGTTCAACTCAATGGTAGCTATAGCTGCTAAATTGGGACTTGTTGCTCCTGGAGTCCCAGAGATTCAGAGAATCTGTCTCCTACAGAGAAGACCTCTATCCTCTGTACTCTCTTAGTATTTTCATACTCCTAGGATTCCTCCTTTCTTTTTGGCCTCCCTCTGAATTGTTGTTGCTCAGTCTTTTTTCAGTTGTGTCTGACTCTTCATGGCACCATTTGGAATTTTCTTGGCAAAGATACTAGAGTGGTTTTTGCCATTTCCTACACCAGCTCATTTTACATATTAGGAAACTGAGGCAAGCAGGGTTAAATGACTTGCCCAGGGTCACACAGCTAGGAAGTGTTTGAGGTCAGATTTGAACTCAGGAAGAAAAGTTTTCCTGACTCCAGGCCCAGTTCTCTATATGCTGTGCCATCTAGCTGTTCATTCTGGATGGTTAATTAGATTTATTAGTGTCCAAGATTTATTAGTGTCCTTTGTTCTAACAACACAATTTCTGAATACACTCCTCCAATCCCTACCCAGTAAGCCTTCCTTTGAAACTAAAAAAAAGCTAAGTAAAATCAAATAAAACACAATACCAACATCCCATTACACATAATCCTCTACCTTTCCAACAAAAAGGAAAGAAATGCATTATTTCATATCTTTTTATGGGCCACACTCACTTAATTGTTAAAAAATAAAACTTTTCTACATCCTCAACCTCTTCTTTTCATACTTTCCATCTTCTTACATTGAATTAAATGTGCCTTTCTCCAAAAGACACTGTATCCCTGTCCATCTTTTCCAGTAATGATGCATTTTTAATTACTATAATTTACTATAATTTCTCCTACCTGTGAAAATGCAATTTAAATACAAATAATTACATGTGGATGTGATGATTTTACTTTGAAATAAAAAAATTTCATTCTAGTATATTCAAATGCTTTTCAGTAATGAACTCATCTTGGTCCTTCAAGATAGACTTAAATTCTAGTCCTCTAATGAATGTTTATTCTCTCAAGTTAACCAAATAGAATGGAAATTCTTTGATTTTGTCTTTGTATCTGTGCCTTGCACACAGCAGGCTTTTAATAAATGTCTCTTTGCTGAATTTAATAATCGCGCCTTATACTTGCATAGGGCTTTACAGTTTCCAAAGCATGTATCAATTTTCATATACATCATTTTATCCAATGTCCACATCCTTGAGAAGTTAAGAGGGTAGATATTAATTTCCTCTTTTTGCAAATCTTCCTAGATGTTCAAGTACACAGACACAGAGCCCTGGCTCTAAAATCAGGGAAATCCCAGTGTAAACTTGGTCTCACACATGTCTGTGTGACTCTGGGCAAATCATTCGATCTCTGTTTTCCTCAATTTCCTCATCTATAAAATGGGGATAATAATAGCACCTACCTCCCAGGGTTGTTGTAAGGAAGAGATGAGATAATAATTTCAAAGTGTTTAGAACTGGGCCTACCACATAGTAAGCACTATGTAAATGTTAGCTATTACCATTTTGTGTATGTCTTTATGTGTTTATGTCTCATTCTGAACCCTAAATCCATCAATCTATCACTTTTCTTTCAGAAGTTAGATAGAACATCTCATCATCATTCCCCTGAAGTCATATATGGCTATTATATGCATCATAGTCCTTACAGCTTCCAACTGATCCCTCTTTTGTACAGTATTAATTCTTGGGAAGTCTATCTTTACATGAAACCTAAATCTACTGTTTGCACCCATGATTCCTAGAAGTTTTTGCTACATAAAACCCAAATCTGACCTTTTTGCTACTACTATACCTACTGCTTCCAGTTTTCCCCTCTGGGGAGAAGCAGAATAAATTTAACTCCTTTTCCACACATCAGTCTTTAAAGTTAGTCATCATGTCCCACTCCCCCCAGCCCCTGCCAAAATGTTTTCTACTTGAAGGTAAATATTCCTGGTATGATTTCCATACTCATCCAAGGCTATTCACCATTCTGGCCACACTTCTCTGAACACTCTCCAGCTATTGATGTCCTTCCTAAAATGGAGCTCACAGAATTAAAATAAAACTCAAGATATGATCTGGCCACGAGGACTAACATTTTCCTGGTCCTTGGTACCATACCTTATCGAGGCAGCCTAAAATTTTAGTAACTTTTTTGGTTGCCAAAAATACTGCTCACAGCTACTAAAGTCAATCTCTTTTACACCAATATCACAAAATACATGGGCAGCCCATCTATTTTTTGTCTTACTTTCTATACATGAACAAACCATCTCCTTTTTCTAGTCATACATGCCTCTAATGATATATTTTCCTCATATGCAGATCATCAATGGTAATATGTTATATATTACTGACATCCACCACATGTCTTTCCATTGCCCCATGCATCATTTGTGATTTTGGCTCTCCTAAGATCATGCTATTCCATGATTCATAGCCATATTTCTTTACTGAAGAATTGCTATTATCAAAGAAATGGACTTTAGTGGAAGTGATCAGTCTGATCTCATCTTCTTCCTTAATTCTGGACGTAGTTCCTTGTACACTTGCACACACACACACACACAGAGTCACAGATATATACACATATAAAAATATAAGGACTAGAGAGAAACAAATTATCTACTAAATGCCAACTATGTGATAGACACTGTGCTAAGCACTTTACAAATGCCTTATTTGGCCCTCACAATAATCCTGGGAGGGAGACAATATTATAACCCACATTTACAGAGGAGGAAACTGAGATACCAAAAGGTTATGTGACTTTCCCAGGGTCACACAGTTAAATTTCAAAGACTGGATTTGAACTCTGTTCTTCCTGATTCCAGGACTAGTGTTCTGTCAACCACGTCACCTAGTTGCCTCTATAGATGGACTCAGTTTGCTGTTTGTCTAGATGCATGTTATTATCTGTGTGGGATATATTTCTCATAGAGGAAACGTTGCTATACCAGAAGTTAGGAGACCTGGGATCAAGTCTTGATTATGAAACTTACTAGCCATGTGAACATGGGCAACTCAATTGAGTTTTCTAACTCAGTTACTTCATTTGTATAATGTCAAGACCATGGGAACACAGGTGGTATTTTCACTGCTGCTGACAATTTAAGGCAAAGGATTCAGAAAAGAAAGGCACATTTAGGAAGCAAACATTTGGTTGGAAAGATGGTGTTCAACAATGCAATATGGATTTCAGGACCATAGCTTAAATTATAAGAATGTTAGACTCCTATAAGTAAAGGAGTATACCCAGAAAGTCTGATAAAAACATATTTTTCTACAGTCTTGCAAAATCAAAAAGACTTTAAACAGAAAAAGAGAAGAGAAAACCATTTTTGTACAGCCTTCACTTTGGAAGAAGCAATACAAATGCCCAACAACTTAGTAGAAAAAATATCCAAGAAAGAAGCCTTCAATAAAAGTTATCACCTCAAATATAAAAACAAATACACAAAATATAGGGATTAAACAAAGTGAGCAGGAGATCCTATAACAAGGAGGAATATGTGACCTTGTAGACTTCATTAAGCTTTGGTAGTAAGTGATACATGACTCAAACATGACTCTGGAAGAGTAGATCTTATTCAAAAGGAACAAGGTAGAAGAAGCAACACTAAAATAATATTAACAATTGCTAGCATTTATATAGGACTTCAAGGTTTGCAAAGTACTCTACAAATATCTCAGAGGTGTTGTTTTTTTTATCCCTATATTACAGATGAGGAAACTGAGGCAGGTATTGGTTAAGTGAGTTGGCCAGAGTCACAAGGCTGGTAAGTTTCTGAGGCCAGATTTGAGTTCAAGTCTTGCTGACTTCTTCACTCCAGGTCCAGCATTGTATTTTACCTATCATGACAATTAGCTGTAGAGTACATCTGCCCCTAGCTGTCTAGCATGTAAAATAAACAAGACATGAAAGGAAACATGGGAACTTGAGGGATAAAGCATTTGAATAAAGAACAACAAAGGCAGAAAGTAAAGTACTATTGGCATCTGAATATGCTCCAGATGTCTCAAATGTAGACAGGAAGTTTATGAGAAGTTTGGAAAATAGATCACAAGCTAGACAGAGAGCTGTCTTGTAGTAAGGTGGGGTTTCAGGTAAAACTCACACTTCTGCTGGAGTTCTCTCTGTGTGTCTTCTAGAAACAAAGCAAAAGATGATTTCTTGACTTCCCTTAATGATAATTTCATCCTCCAAAAGACAGAGGACCCAACAACAGCTACTATTCTAACCTTGACTCTGAACTATAAGAAGGAATTGTTTGATGAAATGAAAATAATAGGAACCTTGGGAGGAGGGAAAAGTAAGCATTTCATCTTTCAGTTTAGTATAAAGGAGGAAGAAGAAGAAGAAAGCAAGTTATAATGTGACATAGACCCTCAATTTTGGAGAGTATATGGGTTTAGGAAAAAACTGTAGCTAGAATCTGATACACTAAATATCTCTAAAAGTCAGACCAGGAAAAATTAGTAGGTGTCTTTAAAACATTCTAGTTGGAGGAAAGGGAGAATTGACTAAAGAAATTGGTGTAGATACACTAGAAAATCACTGACACACAAGATTGTTAAGATGTAAAAAAAAAAAAAAAAAAAGATAAAACAGCCTCAGGCAGGAGAGTGAATATAAAAGCAGGATTAGGTTCTGTAATAATAGTGTCAGGAATGCTCAGGATGGGCTGAGGCTGACCAGAAGAGAGATAAGGCCAGCAAAAAGACAGTACAGTTTGTAGACACATTGAGAGAAAGAAGATCAAAGAATGGAGAGGACCACTGTGCAGGATAGGTAGGTGGAGCAGACAAATGACAACAGGGAGATTAGGTATGTTCAGTTCTTATTTGGATCCTTTTTTCTCTGCCAAGAAGAATATTTTTTGGATGGGAAGGACAGCACAGAAATAGCTAACGGGGAGTTGAAATCCAAGATAAGTAGGGAGATAATGAGAGAGCAACTGATATCATAAGATGATTTTAAGTCACTGTGCATCCCAGAGTACAGAAAGAATTCAATTGAATTTCAATAAGTTAATTTAGTTAAATGCCTGCTAGGAGGAAGGCACCAGCTAGGAAGGAAAAGACAAAGCAAACAGAAAAGAAGCTCACACCTTTTAGGTGCTTCCACCCTACTTGATACAACATTTACACCACTAACAAAATAAAAGCCGATTCCAGGAGGCAGCAAAAACTAACAACCAGGAAGGATCAAGAAAGACTTCTAGAAAGTAGTTCCCAAAATGATCCCTTCAAGGAAGTGAAGAATTTTAAGAGATGAGAGAGAAATACATTATACAGGCAAGGAACAGAGACACTATGAAAATAGAGACACAATAGGGAATTCCAAGTTTGGAGAATTGCAGGAAGAGAGTGTGGTTATAATGTAGATTGTGGAAAGGGGAATACTATGAAATAAGTTTGGAAACAAGCTAGTTAGTGCTAAGCTGTGATGAACTTTAAATGATAAAGCAAAGAGCCTGTGTTTGATTCTAGTTGCAATAAGGAGTCACTGAAAATTTATTATCTGGGGATTATGATGATCAAATCTGTGCTTCAGAAATACATGTATATATTATACATGTAGATATATATATAGCCTGAATATATGTAGATATGCATATATACACACATACCTGATGACTTCCCCTTTATATCTTTTACCTATCAATAGACAGGTATCGACATAGATATAAAGGCAATTATTATTTGCCTTTTTATTATTTACTTATTTGTTATAATTGCCATTATTATAATAATGATTAATATGTGTATAGATAGTGTGTGTATACACAAACACACACACACACACACATCAGATAAAACAGAAATACTAAAGATGTAAGAAAGAAAAAGGGAAATTAAGGTAAGAGGATCCCAGAGAAGATGGTAGAGGAAAGAATTCAGGCTATAGGGCTTAGAATTCACAAAAGGAACAGGGTCACTTCTTCCTATATAGAAACTCCCTAAGGCACTAGCCTTTTCTTTCTTTTCTCTTAATATTCTCTCTATTAGAGATGTCAATTATCCCCAGTCATCCTGATTTTTTCTGGCCACTGGTCCCAGATGGCTCCAGAGGAGAAAGTGAGGCTGGTGACTTTGCACAGCCCTCCCTCACTCAAATCCAATTCAATTACAAGCCATGTCATCGTCTCTCTGATGTCAGGGTCCTCTTCAAGAATGAAGGACAAACAATAATTATCCCCACAACTTCAGTTATTATGTCTGAGTGACTCCAAAAATTTGAGCTGCAGCCTTGATCTCCACCCTAAATTCCAACCTCATATATCCAACTGCTGGCTGGACATTTCTGTTTGGGTATCAGACCAGTACCTCAAGCTCATTACATCCAGAGCCACATCCTCCCCACATTCCAAACATACTTCTTTCAGTGAATGACATCACTACTCTCCCAATCATTTGGGTCTGAAATCTTAAGGGTCATCTTTTGTCCTTTTATCATATTCATTCATTTGCCAAGTCCTATTGATTCTATATCCACTATGACTCTTGGCTCCATTCCATCCCTTCGTTTCCATTCATAATGCAATTACCCTGTTTCAGACCTATGTTACATCCTGACTGACGACTGAAGTAGTTTCTTAATTGGTCTCCCTTATTTTAATTTCTCCCCATTCCAGTCTATCCTGTATAATTCTTCTTCATCTCAATATACGCCCCTGATCAGTTGTTATTCTAGTGTTTAAAGCATTTCAATAAATCCCTATTGCCTATCCACAAAAAGCCCAGATTCCTTAATCGTTTATCCAGTCTGACTTCAGCCTTCATTTCTACCCCTTTTTCCCATACTACTCAGCTTCACACACTCTATGTTCTAGTAATTCAGTCAATAAACACCTACTATGTATGTGTCAGGTACTGTGCTAAACACAAAAAAATAACAGGAGCAAAAGATAGTCCTTACCCTCATGAAGCTCATAGTCTAATGTGGGACCAATAGGCAACAACTATGTATAAATAAGTTATATCCAGTATAAATTGGAGATAATTAGCAGAGGGGAAGGCACCAGAATCAATTCCAGCAGCATGGAAGTGAGGTGACATATCAAAGCAGATAGTCTGATTTTGAGTCAGGAAGACTTGTATTCAGGTCTACCTCTTATACATACTGCTTTAAACTCTCAGTGTTTCTGGTAACACATCTCCAAGACTCTAAGTTTCATAGAAGGTACCAGTCCACATGAATAGAAGATGATCTCTCATTGCTGGTTGTTTATACAAGTGAAAACTACAGGTCTAGTCTCATCTACTCTTGCAGCTAGACAGAACCTACATGTTACTATCCAAACTTATGATATCAGTCCCTGTTAGTGGAATACACTTCCCTACTCCCTCCTCTCTATTCAAATTTTCTACCCATCCTTCAAAGCCTAATTCAAATCTCACATCCTCCTTTAAATCTTTCCTGATTCTCCAAGTTAGAAAGAATCCATCACTCAATCAATTAGTAAACATTCATTAAGTGCCTACTGTGCATAAGGCACTATGGTAAGCACTAGGGATACTTCTGCTGTACACTTTTCATATTCTAGAATGCACTTATAAAGATTTGTTAACATGTATTATCTCTTTCTGACATAATAAGCTTCTTAAAAGCAGGGAGTATGTTTTTACATCTCCCATAGCCTAGCATAATGGCATTTGCAAAGTAGATGATTAATAAGTATTTGGTGAACTGAATAGCAAATAGGAGGCAAGGATGAGAGAATAGGTATGTGCAGAGATGAAGATATCTGGAGGTTATGTTTGTCCTTCATTCTGTAAGAAGACCATGACATCAGGGAAGTGATGCATGACATGCAAGTGAATTGGATTTAAGTGAGGCAGGTCTGTGCAAAGTCACCAGCCTCACTTTTTTCCTCCAGAGCCCTCTGGATCCAGCAGCAAGATATAGATCAGGGTGACTGGAGATGGCCCTGGGTGCAGTGGGGGACCTTGGCCTTTTGAAGCCAAGGTCTTTAACAGTTCTAGGTTTGATTGAAGCAACACCCATTCAGTGATTAATGCTAGGTAAGAAATGAGACTGAAGGTAGTCTCTTTTACTTGGTCTCCCCCAAAAAAATCAGTCTGGAAGGGGAAGACCTTCAGGGTTTCTCTGGATGTAGAGAAAAGGGAAAATAGGGAGCTCAGGATTCATGGTTCCTGTCTTCTTGTTAACCAAGGAGGCACCATCATTTGCTGAGAGCATTAAGAACTGAGAGCTAGGAAGGAAAGATGTTCTGTAATCAACATTGTGGGGAAGCGTGTGCCAAAGAATACAGGGGTAGAACACCTGTACAAGTAGCATTGAGGGCCCAAATGAAATGAGAGCATGAATCTGTCATGGGCCAAGTCATACATTTTGGATGATGATAACTAGATGCAATATGTATATGCTCCATTACAGCAAGAGTTGCTGGGTTTAGCCGAAAAGATTTTCACTTGTATTTAACATCAAACTAACAAATCCAAAGACAAATGTTGTTCATTAAAAAGTTGGACTTGAGGTTCCTGAGTATAATTTTTATTTTGTCTTCAGCAAAGAGAGATGCAAACTGAGGAATGCACATAGGGATCACAGACAGGTTTCTCTGGGGTTGCTAACTCTAGCTGTGCTTATCGTTAAAAGAACAATAACACCAAAAAAAAAAAAAAAGCCCAACCATTTGGCAGGCAGGACTGCAAGTTAATTTAGCCAGTTAACCCATTCATTTGCAAGTGACTCTGGTCTCTCTGGACAGTGTATTAAATAGTACTAGATTAATGATACTGGTAGCATCAGTATCATCTTCTATGCAACCAACTGGCTGGGTGGACCACCAACTTTTTTTGCCTGTACATTCAGAAGAGCCTAAGATGCCTGAGGGTCTTTCTTCATCAAGATTCAGTAAATTGCCCTCAAATTCCAGTAGCCAACATAGGAAAGGGCTTGAAACATTGACAGGAAGAGGAAAGGAGCAGGGGAAAAGTTAGAAATCTCTTCCTAATTTTGGTGACTTAAACTCTGCTAGTGCTGAAGCCACACTTGGCTGACTCCCAGTCTGACAAATGTTGATGATTCAGCAGCACCTCCTACAGGGCCAACAGCAGCTCCCAGTACTTTTCCCACAGTAGAATGTCAGCTGCCGACCATATTAAGACATTTTCAATTTGTGCTCAATTCTCTCTTTTGCATTTGCAGCTTCAGAAACCTCCTACATAGGTAGCATCTTCCTGAAGTAGCATACATCCTGTGTTAGTCACCTAAAAATTATTGTTCTCCCAAAGATTTCCTTGCAACCAATCACCTGAGTTCATAATTTAGCCCTGTAGTTTCCAATGCATTTTTTAAACATTTCTAGCTGGAAAACAGCTGCAATATCCCATTTAACACAATACAATCCAGGTAAAACAAAATATATAGACCCAGGGCTTTTAATCTCATCATATTTTTCCATTTTCCTTATAGAAATAATGCTGCTTTGCCCTAGTGAACTGTTTTAGCTTCATGAAATCATACAAAATTGCCTTATGTATTTTTAAAAATAATGTATTTGTCCTACTCCCTTTAAACTTAAAAGCAGCCAAGAATAATGGAAAGATCACTAACTCGAGTCAGAAGTACTGGATTCAAATTTCACCTCTGGTGATTCGTAACTGACAAGACATTTAACCCTTCTAGGTTTCAATTTCCTTATACATAAAATAATTCCAGGAAGGACCAAAAACAACAAGGTAAAATGAGCGTCTACACAGCCTCTGGGGTTCCTTATTGCTCTAGAGAGGTATAATTCTATCACTTAATATAACATAGCCAACCCCAAGGTGGAAAGAGCCAAGGGATCTTTGGAGTAAAGAGACCCAGATTTCAATCCTGGCTCTACCACTTATTTATCATCTGCATTGAGTCAGGTAAAATCACTTCCACTCTCAACTCCAGTTTCCTCATCTATGAAACGATTTAATAAGACTTAGACCCCTACCATCCCTTCCAGCTCCAAATCCGTGACCACATCATAACACTATATTCTCTCCTGCCAAGGTTATTGAAGATTGTTGTCCCAATAGGAGGCTTTGCACTAACATAGGGGTACTTAAGTACCACTATAGAGTGCAATTTTAAAGAAATTAATTAATTTTATTCCCAAAACCAAGAGATGAGTGTTTACTGCCATCTGGTGGTTGTTGTGTCTATTTACAAATAAACAAAGGTTTTAAAGAGTACAGTAGTAAATTAATGATTTTGTATGATTTATTCCATTATATTTTGGAGGAAAAAAAATCATCAATTAGAATAATTCTGACTCTGATATAATTTTGTCAATTAGTTTATAAGAATTGATGAGCTTTTAAATTTTTATATTTTATTTCCTTAAATCAGATCATTTAATATAAACTAAAAACTTTCCTCTTTGATCTGTGATTTCATTGTAAGAAGCTTGTCATGACATCACCTTTCTGATGTCATGGTCCTCTTTGAGAATGAATGACAAACAACATTTTAAGAAGCTGCCAATAAGGAATTCCATCTCCTTCCATTACCTCCCCTGATAAGAGTCTTAGATCAAGTTACCCAGGACTCTGAACCATTAAGCAGCTTGCCAAGGGTCATACAGGCAAAGGCTAGATTTAAATCTAGATCTTCTGGACTCCAATCCTAGCCCTTTATTCATTACACCACGGCACTTCTTTAGACATTTATGTTGTACTTTATATTTTTTAATCCATTGTTTTACAGAGTTTATGTGATTTGCCCATGGTTACATAGCTTGTAATGCCAGAGGTGACGTTAAGAACCAAAATCTTCCTCCCTACAGATATAGAACTTGATCAATTACTCCATACTTCCTTTCCATTTGAATATCAAACTCGTTAAATTGAGTAAAGGGGGAATTTCACAAATTTTTATTCATTTTAGTATTCTGAAGTAGGGGAGCAAAATTTTAACAAAATAGTGTCTTTATCTTATAACCAGTGCCTCCCCAAAATATCCCTGAGCACTTTTCATAATTCATGAAAAGATCCTTAAATATTATCTGAAGAGCTAGATATGAAATAGGTATCTGATAAAGAGGAACAGGGAAGGAGAGAAGTGAATGAAAGAATGAGTACCAAAAGATACTGGGCTATTGTAATTCTGGGAAACAGCAGCATAACCCAGACTCTGCCTATTTGCAACAAACAAAAACAAGGTGGATTTTTTTGGAGGGGGTGAAGGAAAAGGAAGTTTCAAGTGAATAACAATGCAATACTTCACAAAGCGGATATGATCATAAACATATGATCACTACAACAAACTAGATCAGTTTTGATGAGAGCACAATTCACACTTGTAAAAACTAGTAATACAAGTAGCAGCATCGGCAAATGTAAAGGACAGGATTATAATATACACAACAGAGTAACATGTGTATGTAATACATAATATAATGAAGATATTTATTAAAATATATAATATAATTAATACATTTTGTATAACATATTAATATACTACTATACAATTTAAAATTAAATAAATTGGATAGAATGCTATAATATATAAATACTATATAATATATAATACTATATATAAATAAACCACACATAAGTCTTACATTTATAAGAGTAAATTCAGTTGTTATTTTGTAATAGAATCATTCAGGAGACTGGGATTCTAATTCTGACTTTGCCACGAAGGACCTTCATGAATCTACTTTTTTATGTCAGTTGACCAAGTCAGGATGACCTTTAAAGTGCCTACCACCACCACCACCACCACCGCTCCCAATTCTGTCATTAGTTTTTCTTTAGAGAAGACAAGACATTTTTTAAAGTAATTATTCATTTAACCAGTGCCTTCCACTTATAGGGCTCCAGTGCTTTTCATGCCACCAATGCCACTCAACAGTTTGGATGAGGCACCACAGTAGCGAGGCATTTAACTGCTCTGCTTCTTTTAACCCTCATAATACATTTAATGACACTATGATTCCGAGCTGCCTTAGAGCACAGATGAAGAAACAAACTGAATAAAAGAGAAGGATGAAAACGGGCGCAGGAAAGAAACACCATTTTGTACTCCCTAGTAGTACGTGGCTTGATGTTATCCTTACATTTTATACACACACACATATACATATATATATATATTTTTTTATCCTCCCACTTGGATTATAAACTTTACAGGTTTAAGAGCATCTTGTCACCAAAGAGGTAAAGCATTTTGTGGCACTTAAGAGACCACATGTTTGTCAGCTGTTATTATGACCATTATCTTCTTTTAAATAACCCAGGGTATCACAGAACACCGAGTACAGAAGTCTTCACTAAGTATGTTTTGAAAGGCAATATAAGGAAACCAAGCAGTATAGAATCTAGAAAATTTTTCATTAGTTTTTCTCATCTATGTTGAGCTCTGGGGTTATATTTAAGGCAAGATTTATCAAAGTTTTCATAGATATTTGTAATTACAACATGTCTGCTTAGAGGCAACTTATATAACTTGAGAACCATGATTCATAGCCTATTCTGGTTTTCTCATAAGAGTAATGCAGAGTGAAGGCAGTTCCTGAGAATGAGGTGATATATTTCTAAACTCACAATGGCTTAAAATGGGATCTTAAAAATGACTTCACCTGTAGCTCATGTTCTTCATCTAAAACAGGAAATTTCTACCCTACATGGCTAGAGTTTTGAAATAAACTGCAGTGCTTATAAATCACAGTACCTAAAGTACATTAGAAATCATTTAGTCCAACATCTTGATTTTACAAAAGAGAAAAATGAAATCTGGAGATTAACTGATATGCCCAAGCTCAATACTTAACCTCTAAAACAGTAAATAATTGTTAATAGTAAAACATAAGAATAACATTAAAGCACAAAGCAATAGCTTAAGTTAAACTCAACATTTACCTTTAGACAATAAAAAATGACTTTGCTATCCAAAAACTCTGCATTTCTGTTCCAGAAAACTTTATCAAAGGGACTTAGAAAAGATAAACAAGGTATGTAGAACTGGTTTTTTTCCTGATCTAGGCCTATGGATAATCTTTTCTAGAGATAAGCACTCACTAAGCTTTACCCAATTGATTAAGAGTTATCTCACTCACAAAAGGTGTTAGCTAGTCCATTATATAAATCACTGAAGCCTACATCTAGTTCCCATACTATGCCTCAAATATGAATTGTACAAAAGCAATTCAGGGGATTTGAGAGAGGGTTATCTTTAATACTAACATTATGCAAAATTCATGCGTCAAAGCACAGTAGTTGATGCTTCCCATGCACAATAAGTAGCACAAACTTTGCACCCCAAAGTTTTTCCCCTCTGTGGAGTATATTTGTAGGCTAACAAAGAAATACCATTACTGAATATTTTTCAGCATGAAATGTAGTTACAATATACATACCAGAAACTCTATGTAAGTGTCAAGCAGAGCATAATGCTATTTACTGATGATTCCCAGGATACATTCAAATAACACCAGACACTTTATTATATGCTCCTTAATAAACCTCTTTTCTTTTTGTTAATTAATTAATTTTCTTGTTTATATCACTCATTTCTAGGAGATTTTGAGTTACAAATTTTCTCCCCATCTTTCCCCTACCCACCACCCCAAAACACTGATCCCACTGTATAGCCCTCCCCCAATCTGCTGCCTCCTATGTCCTCCCCCATCACCCCTCTGACTTTCTGGTAGGGCAGGATGGGTCTTCCTGCCCCAGTGCTTGTATCTCTTAATTCCTAGTTGCATGTAATTAATAGGAATAATTATATATATATATACATATATATTTTTAACATTTGATTATAGAACTTTAAATTCTAGATTCTTTCCCTTCCTCCATCACCCACCCCCAGTGGAATGACAAGCAATTCAATACAGGCTGTACATGTGTAATTACACTGAACATCTCCACAGTGGACATATTGTGAGAGACTGATTATATGTCCCTCCTTCCTATCCCACCCCCCACCTAGTCTATTCTCTACTTTGTCCCTGTCCCTTTACAGAAGTGTGTGCTTCTAACAAGCCTCCCCCCACAACCTATCATCCCCTCTCTCATCCCTACTCCCCTACTCTCCTGTAGAGCAAGATATCCAATTAGAGCGTATGTCATTCCTTCCCTAAGCCAAATTCAATAAGTGTAAGGTTGACCCTTTCCCTTTTGTCTTCCTGTTCTTCCCCTCCATTGTAACAGTTATCCCTTGCCTCTTCTATATGAGACGATTAACCCCATTCTCTCTCCCTGTCTCCTCTCGTTCTAATCTTCTCCCACCTCAGAATTTCACCTTTTAAAGTATTGCCCCTTCCTATTCAATTGATCCTGTGCCCCCTATGTACACATATATACACATACTCAGATATGTGTTCATATGCAAATATAAATCTTCCTATATAGACAAACGTGAATTTATATATATACATACATTTGTGTTCCTTTTATCTATCCTCATACTGAGAAAAGTTTCATAAGTTACTATTATCATTTTGCCATTTTGGCATGTAAATAGTTCATCTTTGATAAGTTACTTATGATTTCTTTTCCATGTTTACCTTCTCATGCTTCTTGTATTTGAGCGTCAAATTTTCTTTTCAGTTCTGGTTTTTTCAGCAAGAATGTTTGAAAATCCTCCACCTCACTGAACGACCAGATTTTCCTCTGGAACATTATACTCAATTTTGCTGAGTAGTTGATTCTTGGTTTTAATCCTAGTTCCCTTGATCTCCAGAATATCATATTCCAGGCCCTTCAATTCCTCAATGTAGAAGCTGCCAGATCCTGGATTATCCTAATTGTCTTTCCACAGTATTCAAATTGCTTCCTGTTGGCAGCCTGTAATATTTTCTCCTTGATCTGGGGACTCTGGAACCTGGCTATAGCATTTCTAGGAGTTTTCTTTTGAGGATCTTTTTCAAGAGGTGATTGGTGAATTCTTTCAAGTACTATTTTGCCCTCCAATTCCAAAATATCAGGGCAATTTTCTTTGATAATTTCTTGAAGGATGCTTTCCAAGATCTTTTTTTGATCATGGCTTTCAGGTTGTCCAATAATTTTTAAATTGTCTCTCCTGGATCTATTTTCCAGGTCAGTGGTTTTTTCAAGGAGATATTTCACATTGCCTTCTATTTTTTCATTTGTTTGGATCTGTTTAATAGTATATTGATTTCTCATAAAGTCATTTGCTTCCATTTGCTCCACTCTAATTCTGAAGGAATTATGCTCTTCAGAAAGCTTTTGAGATT
>CM053597.1:140990573-141015808 GCA_028646575.1 Pseudocheirus occidentalis | reverse complement strand
TTTTTCCTCCACTTCTCTTATTTGGTTTTTGAAATCCTTCTTAAGCTGCTCTATGGCTTACAGGCAGTCTACATGTTTCTTGGAAGCTTTTGGTGTGGGAGTTCTGACTGTGTTGTCTTCCTCCTGTTCCATGCTATCCTTTTGTCCCCAAGAAAGGATTCTAGAGTTTGATTGCTGTTCTTACTTTGCTTTCTTTGCTTGCTCATGTTTCCAGCGAATTACTTGACTTTTCGGCTCTGTGGAACTCTGCTTCCAGGGGGGAAAGCTCTGTCCCAAATTGCTGGGGTTTTCACAGCTGCTGGAGATATTAAGAGGGTGCTGCAGCCACCCCTAGCTTTGGCTCACTGAAAACGCACCCTAGGACCACCATCCAAGACCACAATCCAGATCCAGGCTGCTCAACGCAAGAGCACTTAACCTCTGAAAGATCACTTGGCCCCCCTGCAGTCTGCAGGCCAGGAACTCTGAAGCAGCCATGTGGAGGCAGCTGCGAGGCTGCTTCCTTGCCCTGGAGGCAGTTTGGCCAGACTGTTTTTTTTTCCATTGACCTTTCACTTAGTACTTGTTTCTTATGGCTTGATAATTCTGGAAACTGCCATAGCTGCTGCTGATCCACTCTCATGAAGGCTCCAGCTGCAGCTCGTCCTGGCCGCCTCAGGGCCAAGCTGTGATTTTGGGCTGGGCTGGTTTTGGCTTCCACCATGGTTCAGGCCAAAATATTTGCCTGGATGGCTGCAATATTACCCTACTTAGATTCCCAGCCTCAAGTCTCTCTTCCCTCCAACCCATCCTGCACACAACTGAAAAAACAATATTCCCGAAACACAGGTCTGACTTTGTCACTGTCCTATCCAAAAAGCTCCAATGACCCTCTATTGTCTCTAGGATGAGGGTTATTCATCTTGTTTGTATTACGGACTACTTTAGAGGCCTGATGAAACCTAGAGACACATTCTCTGAATATTTTTTAAATGCATGAAATAAAATAATATTATTACAAAGGAAACCAATTGTGTTGAAACATTCATAAAAATTTTTTTAAGTTCACAGACCCCAGGTTAAAGACCCCTGCTCTAACATATCTGTTTGGCACTGAAAGTCTTTCACAATGGTGCTCCAGTATATACCATTCCAGGCTTCACATACTCTACTGTTATTTCTTTTCAAAATATTCCGTCCCTCTTCTCTCCACTTTTGCATAGCCATACTTGGAATGCTTTCCCTCCTCACTTCCACTTCTCAGAATTCCTAGGTCCTTTCAAAGCCCAGGAGAAGTGGCACAATCCTGTGAGCCCTTTGCTAATCCCAACTGCGAATGCACTATCCTAACATTGTGTATATATTTTTTTAATTTACTTATATGTATATGGATTGATTTCCTCTATAGAAAATAAGCTCTTTGTGGGCAGGGATATTTTGTTTTTGTTTTTATACCCCTAACACCCAGAACAATGTTTGGCATATAGTAGACACTTAATAAATCCTTATTGATTTTGGCATAACCCAAAGCTGGAACCTCAAAATAAACCAGAAAATGTATACAGAGAGATAGGATAAAGAAGAGAGGAGTGTAAGAATATTACACCACTTCTAAAAGGAATCCTTCCATATTTATGTTTAAAAGTAAGTGACCATTATTAATGAACACCAAGTTTAACTAAATTAGTTCTACTAATTCTTTGGAATTACTTTCCCACATCATTTACATATCCTTTTAATTGAAAGGAGAAAGAGAGAAACAACTTTGTAATTCTAAGACTTTATAGACAGCTTGAGGGTAGCTCAGTGTCTCAGGAAACAAACCCTTTCCTCTCCAATGACTCAGAAAATAAAAACCACCCACTTAGTGCAAGACTGGCAACTGAAGATAAACTTGAAGATCTGGGGCGTGCTACATTAAACAATGAGCTAAATGTGCCCCAAGTCAGAAGGGTACTATAAAAACAAGGGTGCTTTTTTGTAATAGTAAAGAACCGAAAGCAATGTAGATGTCATTCAACCGAAGAATGGCTTAGTGGTATATGAATGTAAGAGAAAGTTATTGAACTTCATGAAACAAAAGAAATTAAAGAATACAGGGAAGCATGAGAAGACATGAACTGATGCAAAGTGAATTCAGCAGAACCCATATGTACATAGCTGTTTGCATATTGTCTCCCCATTAGACTATGAATTCTACTTTTTTATATCCCCAATTTTTAGCACAATACCTAGTACATAGTAAATGCTTAATGGATGCTAGATAACTAAGTAAGAAATCCATATGCACAATAATAACAATAATATAGAGAAAACAAAAAAATCAAAACTTAACACTATATAATGATAATGAGCAAATGAGAATTCTTTCTTTGTAGAGATAGGGGACTATGAATATAAAATGCAACAAATACTGTTGAACTTGTGTGAAGTATTGGTTAGTTTCACTGAATTGCTTTTTTTTTCCTTCAGTTTCTATTCTTCAATGACTCTCCGGGTAGGGGATAGGGATGGTTGTGTTGGGAAATTAAATGATAAAAACAAAAGATAGAGTTTTTAAAATCAGTGGCAATAAGTCAGATTTTATAGGGTACATTGGAACCAAATTAATTACCTAATTCCATTGACGCTGAAAGAAAACAAATTAAGCCTTATAGAGTAGGCTTATGGTGGAAGTTAGGAGTGACATTGTTTTCCTTTGTGAAAAAGTGAAGTAAAAAAATTCTTTTTTTGTTTTACCTATATCACATACTTCTATGTTCAGAATCCTTTTTTAATAGCAATTTTACTGTCTCCACAGGAAACTATCATATTCAACTAATAACTGTCTACTCCCATGCAAAACGATGCAGAGAATCCAACTCACTTTGGAACTGTATTCTCTGTTCTACTTCAAACATGTAGAAACAACGCAAGTATTACTGAGGCAAATATTCGTACCTCAGCAGCTAAATAATTTCCGGTTGCCAGATGTTTGAATCTGAATAAGCTGTTCCACTGTCCTGCTCCCCCACGGCATGGGTCATGATGCACCACCTACAGACCAAGACAATGATAACCACAGTTAAACGATGTTCATATTCCTGGTGAATGAATTACTGATGCTAGGGAGATTAAATCGCCTGTCCTAATATATTTTAAGCTACCTATTCCCAATAAAGACAGCTAGGTAGTGTAGTGGACATAGACCTTAGTTCAAATCTGGCCTCAGACACTTAATACTAGCTGTGTGACACTTAACCCTGTTTGCCTCAGTTTCCTCACCTGTAAAATGAGCTGGAGGAGGAAGTAACAAACTACTTCAGTATGTGTGCCAAAGGAAACCCCAAATGAGGTCATGAAGAGTTGGATAGGACTAACAACAACTAAACAACAACGAATTCCTAATAAGAAAATAGAAAATTAATGAATTGCAAAAATGCTCTGCAATTGAGAGGCAGATCATACTATAAAAACACTTGACTCACCATGTATCATATTACATTCATAACTTATATTTGAAAATAAGGTCTCACAGTCTGGAACCACTTCATGAGAGTCAATTGTTGAATATCCAATGAGAGCATTTATACCTTACAAATATAAGGTATTTGTATTCATACCATATGGTATAGTATACATAAGGTGTTTGTATTTATACCAATGAGAGCATTTATAACTTACAAATATAAGGTATTTGTATTTATACCATATGGTATAGTATACATAAGGTGTTTGTATTTATACCAATGAGAGCATTTATAACTTACAAATATAAGGTATTTGTATTCATACCATATGGTATAGTATACATAAGGTATTTGTATTTATACCAATGAGAGCATTTATAACTTACAAATATAAGGTATTTGTATTTATACCATATGGTATAGTATACATAAGGTGTTTGTATTTATACCAACGAGAGCATTTATACCTTACAAATCAGTAAATGCTACAGATCAAGGCTTGACTTATTGTTTTGTTGATTGTCTAGACTTGTCTAGATGAAATAAATGTTAATAATACTGAGTGAATTTTTTTTTTTTTTGCTTTTTGGAGGGCAATTGGGGTTAAGTGACTTGGAGTTAAGTGGCTAGTGTGTCAAGTGTCTGAGGCTGGATTTGAACTCAGGTCCTGCTGATTCCAGGGCCAGTGCTCTATTCACTGGTCTACCTAGCCACCCCCTGTTGATTGAATTTTAAAATGTTACATGCATACATTTTTCTCCTAGAGAGTCAGTTATTAAACATTTATCAGTACATGACCTTATACCTAAACATGAATTTCTCAGGATCAAAAATCTACTACTGGAAACATGGTGTGTGGTTTCTTCCCAATTTCTATACCATTCAGAACTTTTTCAGATTCCCGACTTAGTTTCATGGCCTCTTCTTCTTTCCAGGCTTGCTCAGACCAGAACTAGAACCTTAGTTTAGTGATACCCAGGATACCACACTTTGAGGTGATACAACAATGTTCTGAATATCTCCCAAGTCAGAAACATTACTATGACAACAGTGACTACTATTCTCATTTAGTTGTGTCCAATTCTTCATGATCCCATTTGGGATTTCCTTGGCAGATACTGTAGTGATTTTCCATTTCCTTCTCCAGATCATTTTGCAGATGAAGAAACGGAGGCAAACACAGTTCAATGACTTGCCCACGGTCATACAGCTAGTAAGTGTAGCCACCATGCCACCCATCTGCCCTAGTTTCAGGTAATAGGTTTGTATTATATGCACACAGCTGTTTGCATGTTGTCTTCCCCATTAGAAGGTGGGATCCTGGAAGGCACAAGCCATTTTTTGCTTTTCTTTGTATTCTTAAAACTTAGCACAGTGCATGAAATATAGTAAATACTTATTGAATGCTCAATTGACCACTCATGAACAATGGATCTAACAGAATATCTGGTTAATATTTTTTTTGTCTTTTCTTCATAAATTATTTAGAAGAGAAATAAATTTACATACTTCAATTTCCCAGAGTGCTTTAGAACTTGTGGCAGATGTAGCTGATTGACGTAAAGTTGTACGAAGGAAAATATATTGTATTTTCTCATATTCATCACAAGTCAGAAACTTCTCTTGTTCTGCATGAAACAATCTAACAACATCACCCTAGAAAAATAAGAAAGTGAAATCTTTATTTCCAAACATTTTAGCAGATGCTGTCAATTCACAAAGAAAACCAGTGAAAGCAAAGTTTATAAATCTATTTGATTTGGGATTATGACAAAAACAACCATTTATCATGCCTATCCAGTGGGGACTACAATACTCTCCCTTATTCATCCCAAGAGGCTATGGTATTTACTGGAATGTTTGGCAATGGATTCTATGCTTCAGAAGTCACATTGAAAGTTCTTGAATGGATTCAAGGAGTTGTATAAGTGGTTTGTCATCCAGAAGCAGAGAAGACTCTTAGGAAAGATTAAAATGTCTAATACATCTGAAGTACAACCACTCCCTGTGACAGTGGAGGAAGCCAAACACTGATGCTTTTTTTGTTCCCTTCAGGCGCCCCCTCCATTCTTCCTGGAAGGTGTCTGGGTCAATCAACTTTCTTCCTTGATTTTTGCTCTGACTCTACCCAAGCCCACTCAGAGCCATCAAAATTAAACTTAAAGGGCAAAAAACATGCCATCTCTGGTATTTTTACTTCAAATCACTAGATATCATCACCATCATAAAATGATTAAAATAAGTATTATCATTAATATACCCCACATTTGTATGACTTAATAAAGATTACAGTCTTCCAGAGGTACTGCAAACATTATCCCTCTTTTACAGATGAAGAGATTAAAGCTTAAAAGTACTATATAACTGGCCCACAACTAATAAAGATCACCTATGCAAAAAACAAAAATAAAGATTAGTAATCCATATATTAATTTGCCTTAATCAGTGATTAGGTGTGCAATAAGAAAACTTTCATTTTCCCAAACTACATACCCCTTTGAGAACATCTTCACGATAAGAACTGTATTTCATGAACAAAGTGATTTTCCAGCTAGTGTTGCAATTAACAGCATTAACCTAGGAAGGAAAAAAATGTATAACCACTATAAAATACTTAATCATGTTCAATAATATAGTAATGAGGCTTTATTACAATGTAATTGAGAAAATAAAAAGTTACTTTGGTCAACTGACTATATGTCCCAGTCCAATGGTTTTCCATCATGGGCCCTCCATTTTCTATCTAGGTCTCTGTTTGATTTCACCTCTATGAAACATAATGCCTCTGGGCTGGGCACCTCCTGGTATCCCTGTCTTTTCAGCTTCCTTTTGTGTATTGTCTTCCTTCATTAGATTGCAAGCTCCTTGAAGGAAGGGTCTGTTTTTCTTTTTCTATTTTCCCATCCCCTAGCACAGTAAGCACTTTTAAAAAATGTTTATTGAATTAAATTCCATAAGCAATTACAAAAATTGCAATTTAGGTGCTACTTTTGCAGGTTCACCCTTCACTTTCCCCTAGTTTCTGCACAGATGTACATTCCAGAGAACAAAAGCAGATTTGCTGGGAATGCAGTAAATCAGGACTTTAAAAAAAAAATCAGCTGCTAAGGGATACCCTATCACATTACAACAAGCAATACCACATGGTTCAGGGAGTCTTGTAAAGAGGGTGCAGGGGTGAAGCTACAGTGGAAAAGGAATTCTCTTCACATTCCCTGTCTCTTTCATGGATATCTGTGGTTATCAAGGCTAGTTATGTAGGAAGTACTTCAGAAAGTCTACCATGCCAAAAGATACACTATCCTCCCCCAGATCCAACAGAGACCTGCATGCTTACAGCCAGAGTTCATGGGATCCTAGCTGAAGAGAATATTGGTGCCATGAATTTTTCCTTTTCTCCTTGAAACTATAGCTACAGGGAGCAGGTAGAAGTTCCCTAACAAAAGCATTTGGTATCCCCTAATTACAAGTATTGAGGACAAGGGGTATAGGAAAGAAAGGGTTTAGTTTCCTTGGGAAAAGTTAAATTGTGAACAATTTTTCTTAATTAATGGGATATCTGCTACTATTGGGAATGGAGATTGCTGACACTTTTACCTTAGCCACAGTCTCTTGACATTTCATTATTGTGTCTTTAAATTCTAATTTTTTTTGCAATAAAGATAGACTAATCTATATATAATGGGACTGCATATTTCCTTTTGGTTCATGCAAAGTGGGAACAGAGATGAGAATCTTAATGGGAAATGAGACATGAGCTATATTTTTTGGAGATTTTCCCAGAGTCTTGGGTGGGGACAAAATAATAAGCCAAATTTGTGATAAACTTATGAAACATTTTATGTGAATGATTTTAAACCACAGACTGAGCCTAGAGGAACCAGTGCCAACAAAGGAAGGGCAGGTGTTTGTGCATTTAGGAAAAGTTATTTCAAATGTATCTTATCCATGTAGAATAGCTAGGTGATCTCCTCCCCCGCCCAGATGGAGACTAGGCTACTCCTCAAGCAAATGGTATGCCCTGCCCTGCATTACATAACAAGCTAACTGCATCAGGGGGCAGGAGACTTGGGATTTTTCATCAGCATTTAACAGGGTTACATTTGCAATGATTTGACTTTATTGTCTATTTTCTTAAAGTTTAGTCATATATGGCACTGATTAGTCTTTCATGATGACAGCAAGTAAAGAAATTATGCGTATGGAAAAACAGATCCAATACAAATAATCACATTCAGTCTCTCTTCCTTGAACTTACCTCTTTACAGCCTGGATTGTCTAGAAGCTCTATGTTGCTTGCATGCAGTGGCTGTCCTGCATTGACAGGCATCAATACAACTTTATCTCCTACAACAATCTAGGGATGATCAAAAATAAATAGAAATTGAAGCAAGCTGGATTATAGTGACATTGGTTCTTGAGAGCTCAGTTTAGAAGCTAAAAGCAACTCCAAAGACAAATTTGGTCATTAAACAGACACCGAACTACTGATTACTTCACTCCCATTCTATTTTTTAATGTCTTTGAATACATGTCCTATGACTGTTTCATTTTGGATAGCCATCTGGATTCAGATACCAAACAGAAACCTTGCAACTTTTAATTGATGGTAGAAATCACAGCTTACATTTACAAAGCACTTTCATGTATAGTATCCAATTTGGTCCTTACAACAATCTTGTGAGTTAGTTTAGATAACGGTGAATAGGCTTAGTGGATAGAGTCAAGAAATCCTGAGCCTGATGCTAGTTCTGTGATCCTGGGCAAGTCACACCTTCTACCAGTCTTAGCTGTAAAAAGGGGTTAAAAATGGAATCTAACGCATAGGACTGTGGTAAGGATCAGATAAAATAATACTGTATCTTAAGTGCTTTGTAAACCTCAAAGCATCATATAATGTTAGCTATTAGTACTGCAAATACAACTATGCTTTATGGATGAGAAAAGCAAGGGTCAGAGTCCAAGTTACATGATCATGTATACCTAATAAATAGCCCAGACAGGATTTGAACCAAGGGTTTTCTGACTTCAAAGTCAAGGTTCTTTCATGTTGTCATTTAAAGTTAAAAAAAAAAAAAAAAGGGAGCTCTCAGTCTGTTCTAAGTCTGATACCAAATTACTACTCTGAAACTAAATGGATTTGTCAGACAAACGTCACCTTAGTATAATTTTCAATAATTCTGAAACACATATGCCCATTTAAATGGGCTCAAAAGATCAAAAAATAAAAGTATTACATAATGAATGAAATGAGTAATTTAGTAAGTTAGCTCTTCCTTACAATCTAAGAAACTTGTTATATATTTTAATATCATTGTTAAGAATGAAACAACAACTATACCTTTTGATTGAGTCCAAGTTTTACAGAACAAATCCTTTTATTAAGGGAATTTGTTCTGTGAAGTTTGGATTCAGTCAAAGGGTTGCACCTGAGGACCCAGGAGGCCACGTGTGGCCTCAAGGCTGCAGGTTCCCCACCTTTGCCCTAGTTCTCAAAGAATGGTTTAGGGACTAGACCTTTTTGGGGGGTCCATGAAGTCAAACTGTTTTCATAATACTAAGATGTTTTCATTTCTAACATGGTAAATACCAATAGACATAATTCACATAAACAAAAGCTCTCTGAGAGAGCAACAATTTTTTTTTAAGTGCAAAGTGGTTCTAAGTGCAAAAAAAGTTTGAAAACTCCTCCCATATGAAAAAAAAATTAGTTTAGCATATAAGAGCATTCCAGAAGTTTTAATGGGGTTTTAAGCTACCAATGTGCTAAGACTTTTAGGAGGCCCTTGTCACAAGGAAACATGTTTATAACTTGGTCCTTGTATATTTGAATTCACTTTTAGCTGATATTCTCCCAGAAGATCTGATTATTAGGAGAATGTTCATTTTTAAGATAATGGAATCATGGAATATGCTGGAACTGACTTTGTATTGACTCATAAGAGAGTTTTGTTACATTTTCAGCA
This sequence comes from Pseudocheirus occidentalis, assembly GCA_028646575.1. Taxonomy (NCBI): domain Eukaryota; kingdom Metazoa; phylum Chordata; class Mammalia; order Diprotodontia; family Pseudocheiridae; genus Pseudocheirus; species Pseudocheirus occidentalis. Next base: position 141,006,414 of record CM053597.1, on the reverse strand, counting down.
TAAACATTTATATCTTGGGAATCAGCAACGCTGTAAGTCAGGGCACGGTTTACCATTTTGTTGATTGTCTAGACTTAAGAAAGTGATGGAGAAAATGTTAATAATGTAGATTAAATGTTAAAATGTGTTGTGCTTACATTTCCTCTCCCCAGAGAGATGGCTGCTAAACACATACCAGTGCCCCTGTGCATTGAATTCAGATTGATTGCAGGAAAGCTGCATTAAAGGACCGAGACAATCTAGTCTGATTAAGCTTGTTGCTGTTGCCTATTGCTTCTACATGTTTTATTTTCTCATCTTCAGTAATTACAGCAATGAGAACTAAAAGTTATGTTCCCCAAGCCACAAGTGACTGTTTTACCTGTTCTCTTCAATGCATGCACACTATTCTACATCTGTCTACGTCCTTATCTAAGCTCTGCTCCTCTAGGACTCAAGCATAAAGCGCAGTAGCACTATCCATCCCTGCAGCACCTACGGACTTGGTCAAATACTGGCTCACTAATACACCAAAAAAAGAAAAAAGAAAATCCTACTCTTTTCATGGGCAGTTAGGCAGTACAGTGGAAAGAGCACTGGTTTTGGAACCAGGAAAACTCATCTTCATGAGTTCTGATCTGGTCTCAGACACTAGCTGGATGACCTTGGGCAAGTCACTTAACCCTGCTTGCCTCAGTTTCCTCATCTGTAAAATGAACTGGAGAAGGAAATAGCAAACTACTCCAGTACCCTTGCCAAGAAAATCCCAAATGGGATCACAAAGAGTCAGACATGACTGAAATGACTCTACAACAGTAACAATTCTTCATATTTTAGTGAAGTCTTAACCAGCCCCTCTTCCCCCACCCATACATCTACATTTTGTAGGTCTGACCATCATACAAACACACACACACACACACACACACACACACACACACACACCCTCCCCAACTGCAAAACCTTTGATAAAACTCCATAGCCTATTTAATGGAGTTCAAAATCCTTAGGTTGGCATTCAAGGTCTTCCACAATCTGACTCTGATCTAATTTTTCAGCCTCATCTCATACTTTCCTTCATATTCTCTACAGCACAGCCAAACAGTATTATTACTTAATTCTTCAAATGTGGCTTAAGCTATTCCTCTTCCATGCCTTTATTCACAGTGTTCTCTATCCTGAAATTCCCTACCCCCTCCTGAGTTCTATTTTTCGAAACTCTATACATTCTTCAAGGCTCAGTTCAAATGTCACTCTCTCTGTGAAGCCTCTCCTGATTTTCTATGCTGAAAGCAGTATCACCCTCTTAAAACCTCAAAAAAGTTTTACAGATTTACAGGTCCATATGCAATTATCTTTTTTTTAATTATGCTATGTTACAGTAATGCTTGTTTTATTCCATAAATTAAAAATAAAATAATTTTTTAAAACTCAAATAGCACCTTGATAGTATGTCTCACATATTTGCATCCTGCTGTATTCTAGTCATTTTTAGTGAATATTTTTATGCCTTATTATATTTTAATCTCCTTAAGAACAGGAATAATATCTCATTTACCCTTTCTCCCCCAGTGTCTAGGCTATAGTGCCATGAACATACTGGATATTTAATAAATGTATTCTGAATGAATGAATAAACATTAATCAGATAACCATGGATAATAAATCTTGACCAGTCTTAAAATTTGTGAGATCTTGCTAACTAAAAGCAGTAAGATGTTCTTTTCAAGAATTTATATATTGATTTAAGCCCTACCAGAGCAGAGTTCCATAGCCTAGATCCAAATCAAGCTTTATACCCAAACCACCATACTTCCTTATATATATAACTGGCACTTGGTAAACATTTGCAGAGCAAATCATTAAGTGAACAAATGAATAAATGTTTTTGCTAATAGCTGTTGCTGCCAGTGCTGCTATCCATGCATTCAAATAAAGATCAGTGATTAAGGAGAAAATTGGTCTATGGTTTGGGGGAGTAACTGAAGTTTGCAGGACTTGTTCAGGTTCATAACCTTATCTTTTCAGCTAAGTAGCAATCGAGTCATTTTGTAACTCAAAATGAGCTATCCTAGTAGACACAAGGTTGGTTTTTTAGCTGCTATGAGTCCTAACAATGTATTTCACTAAAATCTTACTTCAGTATGTCCTTAAAGCAATTCTTTTACACTGCCAACTTATAATTAACCCACTTCAACTCACTATAAAAATGGTAGCTATCTGGACATCTACTAATATTTGCCCATCTGATTAAAGCATCATTTTGATGTTAGCTACATTCCAGGAAACCTCCGGTTTTGCTATTCACTGTTATACTAGTTCAAGTTTCACTTGAAATTAAGGAAAATATAAAACTGTAAGAGATCCCAAAGGGACATATTTGACAGGACTAAGTTTCAAAGCCACACAGAAGACAGATTATTTCAATCACTCTATAAACCATTGATTTGTCAGAGAAGTTGCTGTACCCTATTTGCCAACATCCCAAATAAGATGTCTCATAAATTGTTTTTCTATTTTCTTTTCTATCAGCATTGCTAAACAGTCTTCTGTGAGGTGTAGCTGAACCAATTGATAACTTGGAGTTATGTGTTGCCCATGAAAATCATAAGCTGCATTGACATAACATCTCTCACATATACCCCTTTCTCTCCTCTGACACTGCCACCATCCTCTTAGGACCCCATTCTCCCATTCCCAGACTGCTGCAATAGTCTGCTTGTTGGTCTGTCTGCCACATGCCTCTCCCAACTCCAGGTCATGCTCCACTAAGCAGCCAAAGGGATCTTCCTAAATCATAGTTCTGACCATCTCATGCCCTTGCTCAGTCAACTCCAGTGGCTTCCTATCACTTTTAGAATCAAATAGAAAATCCTTCTTTCTGGCGTTCAAAATCCTTCATAACCAGGCTCCTCCCTACTTTCCCAGTCTTCTTACTTCCACATATTCTGTGATCCAGCGACACTGACCTTGATTGCTGTTCCTCAAAAAAGACCCTCCATCTCCTGACTCTGGCCATTTTTACTGGCTGTTCAACATGTCTGGAAGGTTCTCCCTCCTCATCTCCACCTCCTGGCTTCCTTCAAGCCTCACCTAAAATCCTACCTTCTGCAGGAAGCCCTTAATTCTTGTGCCTTTCTTCTGTCTGTTGACAATGTATAATTTATCCCACATATAGCTTATTTGTACACACTTGTTTACATGCTGTCTCTTGCAATAGACTATGAGCTCCTTCTGAGCAGGGGTGGCCTATGTTTGGTCAGAAGAGACTGACACACAGTAGGCACTGAATAAATGTTTATTGATGAATGGGCTTTTACATGTAAGTTGTGATACCTAAAAGGAGAACATCTTCAGGCTCATGGTCATTTCATAATGCTACACTTACTTGGCAAAGCCATCCAACTAGGTATGGCATTTCTTCAGGAATCACCTATGAAAGCTGCTTAGTAATTGCTACAAGGACTTCCAGCCACCAAAATTCATTGAATTTATAATTTCCCAGAATTCCATAATTCAACAAATGTTTGAATAACTAATATATTATGTGGCAAGCACTGTGCTGAGCACTAGGGATACAAATACAAAAGCAAGAGTATTCCTATCCTCTAGGAGCTAACATTCTACAAGAGGAGGAGGAACAGGTTATCATAGCACCAATGCAATATGCACAGTGCCAATGACAACTGTAAATATACTGGTATAGTGCTCAATTGCGAAATATAACAGACACTCCATATAGAAGACAGAAGCAAAAACATTTATTCAAACACCAGAAAACCAAATCCCAAAACCAGAAAGTCAAATCCATCATAGTAGCAAAGAAGTTAATCTACACTATCCTTTAGCCTTCCCACAAACCAACACAAGGCTAGCTATTCAGCAAGTGATAAACACTCAAAAGCCTAGCTGTCTCCTTCAGATGCATCCTCTCCTCCCTCCATCTCTAATTGCTCTTACATATAATACAGTAACCTGTTAGTAAAACCCAGTATCTAACAGTTGGAGGTTTTTTGAATGAGGTAGCCCTTGAACTGATGCTTGAAGGAATCTAAGAATTCTAAGGGGAAAGAAAGCATTCTAGGCATGGGAGACAACCTGCAAAGACTAATAAAGAGGCATCTTTGAAACACAGCCTCATTGCACACTGCTCTCCTTCCTGTTTCAGGAAAACTGAGCCTCTTCTAATCTTGTTCTTCCAATTCAACATTCCATTTCCCACCTCATCACCCTTTATTCCCATGATACACCTCTCCTCCCACCCCTCCAGGCATAGAATACCCTTCCCTGGTCAATTCTGAACTTCAGACTCATTATCTTTCTTCAAGGATCATACTCTATGCAGCCTCTCCCCCTGTTATTAGTGATCTCTCACTCCTCAAACTTCCTTGTATTGACATAGTTGCATGTGTTGTATTTGCCCTTAGACTATAAGCTCCTCAAGAGCAGGCATTGAAATATTCTTACTTTTGTATCTTCAGCACCTAAGCATAATGCCCGGCACATAGCTGACATTAAAAAGAAAATCTGCAGAAATATACTGAATCTGTCATGTCATTAAGCACAACTGAATGAACTCAATACAGTGCTTACAATTGGATCTGACACTGAAAAGATAAGGAATGAGTTGGACAACATGCTGACAAACAAATAAGATATATTAATAGATATTTGTTGAACCCTTACTGCTCATAAGATGCCAGATGCTGAGAAGGATGGGGAAGATAACAAATAAACATAAAGTTCAATCCATAACCTTAAGTAGCTTATAATTTAGAGGGCAGTTAGATGGAGCACTGAATAGACTATCAGACCTGGAGTCAGGAAGACTCTTCTTCCTTAGTTCAAATCTGGCTTCAGACACTTACCAGTTGACCCTGGACAAGTCATTTAATTTGGTTTCTGCAAAATGAGTTGAAGAAGGAAATTCTAAACCACTCCAGTATCTTTGGCAAGAAAACTCCAAAAGGGGTCATGAAGAGTTGGACACAATTAAAAAAATGACTGAACAACAACAAAATCTATTTAGAGAACCATTTTAATTTGACAGACTTCACTGGAAAGTCTAATTTGCTTATTAGCTGCCACAGGTTGGCCTACTGAAAGTATCAGGTACTTTTTCAAAGGAAAATTGCAGAGGTCTTGGTATGTTTTCTTTTTTTTTTTTTTTTTTTTTTGCTTTTTGGAGGGCAGTTGGGGTTAAGTGACTTGCCCAAGGTCACACGGCTAGTTTTTTGTGTTAAGTGTCTGAGGCCGGATTTGAACTCAGGTACTCCTGACTCCAGGGCCGGTGCTCTATTCACTGCGCCACCTAGCCGCCCCGGTCTTGGTATGTTTTCTGCATTCATATCTCCACCATGAAAAAATTATACACCCTTTTCTGAATCTAAACAACCATGGAGAGTCTAGAAATGCATTTGAGATAATACTGTGATCTGAAGGCTCTAGGTAAAGTCTAATTGATAAAGAAAGGGCTGCCACACTCCTATTTCTTGCCTTTCTTCTTGAAGTTCTGGTATGATATTGTAAAAATAGATCTGGTCTATAAATGAGGAGTCCTGGCTCTGTCACTATACTCAGGACATCGGGCAAGGTAATTTCTTTCTTAATGGCCATTTCCTCATTTGTAAAATGGTAAGGATTGCTAAAGTCCAGCCTGACTCTAAAATTTTATAATTCTAAATTGGAAATTACAGTGGTGAGCTGTCTGATAATGTTTCTTTGGTTCCCACTGGAATACCAGTCAATTTTCCCAAATTAAAAGGCCCATAGGATCAAAGGCAAAGAGCTGGGAGTGTCTTCAGAAGATATCTGAGTCCAAATCCCTCAGTTGAAAGATTAGGAAAGGGAAGTACAGGGAAGGGAAAATGATCTGATCAAGGTTACACAGACAGCAAATATCAGAGGTGGGATCTGAACCCATGTTCTCTCTTACAATGAAGCGTACATTCTTTACACCATGCCACAACATAGAAGCCTTCCCCTAATAGTTCAGGATTTCTGTTCTTGTTGTTTCCATTCAGTGAGAATCTAAGGACCATCAAAGCTCACTGTTTGTAACCCACCATCAAAGAAATAAAACGTGTGTCTTTGGGCATCAGTTCAGTATAAAAAAAAATTATACAGTAGCAAAAATAAATTATTCCAGATGAGCAATTGCATTTTATTTTTCAAAATTAAATGTCAACTACCATAATTTTTCATGTGGTTCCCTCAATAGCTTTTACAATAACTGTAGTTAAAGAAAAGTTTTCTAACATGTTGAAAATTCAAAAATAATTGTTTTCTGACCCATGAGGCCGCTTTTTCGTGTGGATAGCACCATCCTATAAATCTCCATGACACATTCAACCTCTGCTATTATTAACAATTATTGTTAATAACCTCCAAAAGTTCCTTCTAATTTTTGTAAAGATTGACCAAATTCACCCATTCTCTTTACTTGGGTCATGATGAACCCATTGGATGATTATCATCAACCCAAATGCCACTTGAAATAATGGCAGAAAATGTAAACCACAATGCCAAAATTTACAAGTGTTTTGACCCTTACATTCCTGTTCTCATTTATTCTTTTATTCTTAACATTAGCACAAATTAAGCAGTTGTTGAACCACCAATTATGAAATACCATTTATTAAAAATATCTTCAAATAAATCATAGAATGTTATTTTAAAAGAATAGAAAACACACCTAGAGAGAAGTAAACAGCAATTGTGATTAGTAATATGACATATGTAATAACTAGGATGTGCTTTATATTTTCACAGCAACCTTAATCATACATAATTATACATACAAAAGCTAACACACTCTGTGACTAGCAAAAAAAAAAAGTGAGTTTTTTTTTAGCTATAAGCAGTGTGGAAGGTTGTCTCAGCCATGCCTTTCAGAGCACATCTATGTAAAAATGACTTCTTTGCTGTATATAATTATTGCATCTCACAAATTAAGAAAATTCATATGCTTAACTCTGGCCTTTGCTTATCTTTTTCAATAAAAATACATGTATTTATTTCAAATAGTTCATTACATTCAACTCTCTAATAACTCTCTAGGTGTTTGGGGGCAATAAGAAGAAGAAACAAAATGAGTAAATGAAATTTGTAGAAATTTTACAAATCCAAATCTCCATTTTAGCCAAAGATTTTAAACTACTCTCCCCAAATCTTCAGAACTTTAATTCTTTATGTTTTGTTGAGCTGCAGATGAAAGTCCTATTTAGCAATTTAAATGGATAAAAGAAATTAGCTAAGGACATAGATTGCCCAAAATCTAGATAATCAATTAATCCCTGAATATTTGAGAGTTGATTGTAATCAACAACACAGTACCATGCTCAAAGCACACATAAAATATCTTCTGGGTGCAAAAATAAATAAATAAAGGGGGCTTAAAGATTTTTTTTTAAGGATTCAAGAAAATAAAACTTAAAGTGCATTACATTCCTGCATGCCATGCTTCACTCAACCTTACCTATAGAGGTTAACATCAGATAATTGGTTAACCAAATTAAACCATCAAGCTTGTGTCCTGTGGGATTAAATTAGTACTTCAAAATTCACTGAAAGTACAGTTCAACTAGAAAATAATGTAAATTACCAAACTTTACATAATATATAAAAAGCATTCATCAAAGAATGAAACTATTCTAAAAGCAATGATATTCTCTCTATTTCAATAATCCAGAGGCATTCATACTTAATTTGTAATTTATCCTGAAAGTTTTCTATTCATCACCAAACCCACTATTTTTAAATCACTCCTTAAGAAACTGATGAAGTATCATGACTGTGCTATTTAATTACTTATGTTATTTATTCAGTCACCTAACCTAAACAGCTTTAAAAAAAAACTCACAGTGATTTATTTTCACTCAATATACCTAAAATAAATGTACCTAAACAACTATTTTAAATGTAGTTATCATCTATGAGCAGATACTCATCTATGTTTTCTCATACATCATACTTTTTTTAATAACATTTTTCCCCAACTACAAATTCTCTGCTTGTATTTTCCATGCTCCTTTCTCTGTAATTAAAAGTAGGATTGTTAACCTCTCTTTGAGCAAGTAGTCTTTCCTTTAAAAGCAGATCAAAGAACTTGTGTTAACAGGCCATCTCAGCTGTGCTACGGTGCTTGCTATTATATCTTACCAAACCTAGCTGGAAGCTGGCTTAAGGAGTAATCTGATTTTTTTGTTATGCTTGACTCATATTTATTATAAACAAGTCATTTCAATGCATGCAAAAAAAATAGGTTGGAGCCCCCAAGTTATCTGTTCCTAGCATTATATTTTCTCATTCTACTGATTATAAAGAACTGTAATTCTCTTTGCAAAGAAGTCTTTTCCTTTTTTAGGTTATATTTACATACATTGTCACCTTCACTCCTCAGTTTCCAAAAGGGATGAATATAAAACCAAGACCCTTCATTTCCTGCAGCATCCAAGGACACCCGCATGGCATTCTTCTCCAGTAAGGCAGGCAAGCGCTTGTTGACTGTTAGGTATTTGTTGCTTTTTATGTGCAGTAACTGTCAGGAAAACAAATAATCTCAGTTTCTTGCATATCCATTGATAATGTTTTATACTTGCATCATATAGATATCCACAAGTCCTAGAGGTAAGTGTGGAAGGAAGAAACCCTTTCATACCCACATTTTATTTTTAATTTAAATTTTTTTAATTTAAATTTTAAATTTTAAATTTAATTTTTAATTTAAAAAACATTTTTAAACAGCTACTGTGCTATTGTCCTGTACTAAGACATTGTGCTGTGTAAGTCCTTCAGATACAAAGATAAAATATTAATTTTCTTTGTGTTGTCCCTGAACTCAGTTGCTCTATTTTTCCTAATCACACCTCTCCCAAAGTACCCCCACAAACTAAAATGGGAACAGGATTTTTTTTAAAAAGAAAAATTTCAGAAATATTTTTACCCTCTCACAGTAGAAAAATTAAACAAAGCCCATGAAATTGGAATTAAATTCTTTCACCCCTCCTCAAGCCCAGCACATAAAAGAAAAATAGATGTTTTCTTTTTTAAAAAAATCTAAATAATTATATTTTCCTGGGTTTTTTTAATCAAACTAAAGAATATGTTAAAAGTTCTACATAAAATGTGAAAAAATAACATAGTTAGGCTCAGTCATAAAGTGTGTACATGGGTTAACTAATAATTCATCTAACTTATTTGAAAATTGTCATCTTTCTAACACTTTATAAGAAGATGGAATGGATTTAATCTTCAAGCTAAAAATGAGGAACAGCTACTATTTTCACATATTTTGTGTAAGATAGAGGCTGGACCTTTTTCAACTTTTCAATCAAGTTGGTTCACTATATACTCTAAAATTACATAACAGCTGAGTCCATCTACACATGCCCACATAAAACTATTTGATATAAGCATACTTTCAAATGAATAAAATTGTTACATATTATCTAAAAATAGCAGAACATTGCCATAATAATGTATATATCAATTTAAATGGACATCAATTTAAATGCTTCAAAATATTATTCAATTTATACTACATTTCTATTTCTATTATATATAATATTATATAAATATATAACATAAAAATACTATATTATATAATATTATAGAGTTCTATTATAATTTCTATTTAGGACAACCAGGTCTGGCAGTGGATAGAGTGCTAAGCCTGGAAGACATCTACCAGAGTTCATATCTGACCTCAGACACTTACTAGCTGTGTGACTTTGGGCAAGTCACTTAACCCTGTTTTGCTCAGTTTCCTCAAGTGCTAGAGAAGGAAATGGCAAACCACCCCAGTATCTCTGCCAAGAAAACCCCAAATGGGGTCACAAAGAGTTGGACATGACTAAAAACCTACTGAACAATAGCAAAGATTTATATTTAAGGAAAATGTATCCCTTCCTTCCTCAAATTACCATGAAAATTTTTACCTTCTTTTAGAAGAAAAAAAATCAATAAAATAGACTTACTTGTATCACATTACTATATTTAACAATTTCTCCCAACAGCTTCCTGTTCTCTGACTCATTCTGTTTTTGTTCCAGTTCTGCAGCATGCTACAAAATAATTATCAGATCATCAATAAGAAAACATACTATCAAGAGTACAGTACCTGACAAGAAAGCTATCTGACATGAAAACTGGCAACATGAAATGATATTTGTGGCTCCTATGATCCTCTAAATCTCCCCCAGGGTCTGGAATCCCTTCAAGCAAGTTCTGATTCCCTTCAAGCCTACCTGTGAATTCAAGAGTTACCTGAAGCTTTCCTATATTCAATTTCCTCATCTGAAAATGGTGGGGGCAGGGGTAATAATAGCACATATGTTTCACAAATACTGTGAAACTCAAATGAAATAATATTTGTAAAATGCTTTACAAACCTTAAAACATATGGATGCTACTACTACTTCTACTACTACTACTACTACTACTACTACTACTACTACTACTACTACTACTACTACTACTACTACTACTACTACTACTACTACTACTACTATATGTCTTACAAGTTGAAATGCTGATTCATGGGGTAAAACTTACAAGTTTTCAGAGGGAAATGGTACCTTGAGGCCCCAGACCTACCTCATCCCATAGGAAGTCCAGTTCCTAAGATCCAAAGCCCAGAAATCCTTCTGAGCCCCTGATGTCTCTTATTCTTGCCTTATCAGATTTCTAGAAAAGTATATGGTTGGTAGGGAAAGGACAAGAGAGAATATTTGGCTTTTTGATACACCTCCAGAAAGTGAACTCTGGATATGGAGTTCTCACCACCAAGCTTTGATTGTAGTATTTGCCAACGTCCAAGGTAAAAATGCTCACAATTTCTATCTCTTCATCCTCAACAACTCACTCAATCCCTCTGAGACACAGTTTTCTCAACTATAAAATGCGAGAGTATGGACTGGATGATCTCTAAAAATCCCAATAAATGTTTTTTAGGGAGTTGAACTCCAAGATCCTTTGTGGATTTTGTACATCCTTGAGACAATGAATAGTCTACGAAGTCTTTTGAGCAGGCAATGGGTGAGGTCCAAGTCAGACCTGGACCTCAATTTTCTCAACCATAAAATAAGTGGGTTGGGATAGATGAGCTCTAAGATTCCCTGTAAGATATAAATCTACAATTTCCATGATCTTATCTCACTGGGTAAGTTGTCCAAAGGAGAACCATGAATGTCAGTGAAATCATCTCAGTTGAGAATCTTAGGCATACTTTATGCCTTAATTCCAGTAAAGGTTCAGGGCTGGGTGGTGGTGATAAACATTTAACAACCACTTTTCCAAAAATGCAGGATGTGTAAGTTTAATCTACATTATTAACACTTTCTCCACCACTTTCTTAAATATAGACAATCAATGAAACAATAAATCAAGATTTGATTTGTAGCATTCACTAGTTTTTAGGTATGACTTTCTCAAGCCCATATATAAGTTCCAGCACACCCTTAATTCAAGGATATCTAATGAGAAGAACTTTCTGAAGGGTCTATATGGCAGCTTGGGCAAAGTTAAGGGTTAATGTGATACTACAAGTTACTTCACCCGTTAGCCTAATACTTTTACTGAAAGGAATCTATGACGGGTGAAAAGTATTAGGAAGGAATTTTTCTTCATGTTATTCCTCTAAATATCTATTTCTGTAGGACCTACAGCAAAGGCCTCCAACATTCCCTATATATCTAAATGACTGATATTAGGGAACCCATATAAATGGGGGAAGGATCTAAGTTTGAGCCAGGATTTAGCACACTAATATAAAAATGTGTTCAAATGAGTAACTGAGAACTTGGAAAAATGGCTCTTGTTCTATGGCACTAATATGTATCTGTTGGGATAGAAGTCTCAGATGTGGAAAAGTTTTACAATATTTTACAAACAAAAGACTTTGAAAGACTTAGGAACTGTGATCAATGCAATGACCAACTGCTAATTCCAGAGTACTCATGATGAAATATGCAATATATTTCCTTACAGAAAGGTGATGGACTTAGAAAGTAGATTGAAACATGTATTTTTAGATATGGCCAATGTGGAAATGTGTTTTGTTTGACTTTGTTTTTCTTTCTTTTTTTTCCCAGTGGAGAAAGAGGAAGGGATGAAAGACAAATTTGGGTTCATTGAAAAAAAATGAAAAAAAAAAGATAACTGTTTCAGGCCCTATAATAATCTTAATTTCTGATATTTACATACATATTAAGGGTTGTAAAGTACCTCACATGACTTATTTCATTTGAGCCTCACAATGAACTCAGAGGAAGATAACCAATCAATAATCAAATATTGTTAAAATGCCTACTGTGTGCCAGGCTCTATCTTAGGGATAAAAAGACAAAAGGAAAAACAGTACCTGCCTTCTTATAATCTAGTCAGGAAAGATGGCATGCACATAAACAGGCACGTGCAAACTATACAAAAATAGAAACACTATGCCCAAAAGACTACAAAAATGTGCATACCCTTTGACCCAGCAATACCACTTCTAGAGATGTATCCCAAAGAGATCATAGAAGTGAGAAAAGGACCTGTATGCACAAAAATATTCATAGCAGCTCTTTTTGTGGTGGCAAAGAATTGGAAGTCAAGCAGATGCCCATCAATTGCGGAATGGCTAAACAAGTTGTAGTATATGAATGTAATGAAATACTATTGTGCTATAAGGAAGGAGGAGCAGACAGAATTAATAATAACCTCGAAAGATTTATATAAACTGATGTTGAGTAAGGAGAGCAGAACTAGGAGAACTTTGTACACAATAACAGACACATCGTATCTGTGACAACTAACTTTGATAAAATGGCCTCCTCTCAGCAAGACAAGGTTAGAAGGCAACTACAGAAGACTAATAATGGAAAGAGATATCCTCATCTAGAGAAAGAACTAGAGAGTCTGCAGATGGAAACAAACTGTTTGTTCTCTCTCTTTTGTGTTTTGTTTTGTCCCTTCTTTCTTATTGTTTACCCCGTTGGTTATAATCCTTCTTTACAACTTGACTAATGTTTAATGTGAAGGTATTTGTAGAAGCTATATTTGATTGCATGCCACCATGGTGGGGAGGAGGAAGAAGAAAGAGGACAAGAAAATCTGAAATTCAAGGGATTGTGGAACTGAATGTTATAAACTAAAAGTAAATAAATAAATTTTCAAAAAAAAGGGAAAAAAGTAGAAACAAAATTATGTAGGGGGTGAGGAGAATGAGGCTAGTTGCCTGAGAGATCAAGAAGAATCTCAGATAGAAGGTGGTGCCAAAGCTTAGCCTTGAAGAAAAGTAGGGATTCTGAGAGGCAGCAGGAAGGAAGTACATTAGTGTTCCAATTTTCTCACATCCTCTTCAACATTTGTAATTTTCCTTTCCCTTTATATTAGACAATCTGATAGGTGCGAGGTGGTACCTCAGACTTATCTTAATTTACACTTCTCTAATCAATAGTGATTTAGAGCATTTTTTCACATGACTACAGAAAGTTTTAATTTCTCCATCTGAAAACTGCATGCTCACATCCTTTGACCATTTATCAATTGGGGAAAATTTTTCTTGTATAAATAAAACCTATGCAGCCAAGAGTGGAAGGAATGCAGAAAACTGGGGAAAACTTTCATAGACAGTTTCTCAGACAGGATGAGATTTGGTTGGAATATTACTGTGGAGTAGGAAATGATGAGTTGATTGATTTAGAAAAAGAGCTGGCCTTATGTCAAGTGGAAATACAGTCTTACACATATGAATATGAGTAAGTATGTCTATATGTGTACATGTTTATAGATATCTATGAATTATACATATATGCATAAACATATACACACATGCATGCACACACATGTGCTTAACTGTAGCCTTCTTTAGATCAGTTTTGGGGAGAGGGAAGAGGGAAAGAAATGAAGTAAAAAGTTCACAGCAGAGAACAAAAGAAAACCTATGAGGAAGCAAAGAAAAGCTGAGCAGTTTTGAAAACAATGCATCATATTTATTATATAGGTTTTCTTGAAATGGAAATTTATTGTTTATATTGAAAGTTTTCTTAAGTTCTGCTGTGTACATGACAATTTTTTCCTTTTCTCATTTTCTATTTAAGTTTAAAATAAATTTGAAAATCCCCCCAAAAAAGAGAGATTACCAATAACTAAAAGGAGAGAACGATTTTCATAGAATATTGAGATAGAAGTTGAAAGACAAACTATTGAAGGTTAAGAGAGCAAGAAGAAAGGAAATCGAGCTACTTACTGTAGGCAGAAAAGCTGGGTAAGCCTATAGACTGGATCTTGAACTGATACCTCAGACATGAGGAACCACCTATTCAAAGGCATGGAGGTAAGCAATAAAAGAACAACCCTAGGGTATGGCTAGCAAGCTAGAACAGAGTATAGGAAGGGAAATCATATGAAGTAAAACTAGCAAGGTCGATTAGAACAAGATGGTGGAGGGCTTTAAATGCCAGGCTAAGGATCCTTTCTTTTATCCCAGAGACAATAGGGACACACTCCAGCTAAGGTTACATTGGCCATTCCTTACTCCAGTTCCCAAATGTTCCTCCAGCTGGGATCACTCTCTACAGTGGGTTTTTGGTGGAGCTTTCTTCTCAAAACCCTCTACTGCTCTGAACCCTTATATGCCAGTAAATGTTAAGTGGGCACACTCTACGACTTTAAAATCTCCTCCAGGTTTACTAGCTGTGTGTCCTTGGGCAAGTCATTTAACCCCAATTGCCCTGCCTCCCGTCCTCCAAAAAAAAATCTCATCCAGTTTCAATTTTTTTTTGTTATTTCAGACATTTACAAGTGGACTACAAGCTGAGTCATAGAAACCAAGAGAAAAGAGTCCTATTTTTAAACTAACTCTAACCTAAAGACTCAGAAATAATAACCTCTAATGGACCTTACCTGTAATTTCTTAAGCAATGCTGCTTCTGTGTGGTTTCCTTGTTTAGCTTGCTTGGCCTTCCAGTATTGTTTTTGTGCAGAATATCGGTTCATAGGGCACACTTTAAAAAGGCAATCTGTAACAAATTTTTTTAAAATAAGAAGAATGGTTAATGCCAGATGACTTTCTCAAATTCCTATCATAGCAAAAAGCTTTTATGCTATATTGTTACAATTTTTAAAAATACAGTATATACATAGGACTCAGCTTAGGGATCACCTTACCCAACTTCCTCATTACTCAACATTATTTTAAAAGAAAATGAACCTGAGAGACCAAGCCAACACAGCAGCATAGAAGGAAGGAGCACAGCCCCGCTCCTCCCACACCTGTTCCAACAATGACCTATGAACAATGCCAGAGGGGAAAAAGGACAAATACTCAATAATTAGGGGGAAAAATAATTTTAGAAAAAAACCCAATTAGTTATGAGAAGAGATCACTTTTTAATCAGCACGTGGCTACCTAATTTAAAAACTGGCTGGTTTCCTACAAGTAACTTCTTTGACCTTGGCCTGTTTATTTTCAACTGTCCATTCCTTAGGTCCATCTTCCACAGCCAAGGTGAAGTTGCATCACAAAGTGATCAAGGTTGTCCCTTGCCCCATTACATACCCATCTATGTTCCATAATAAGTCACAGAAAAAAATCTTCTGAGAGAATTGAGCAGTAATGTAGCATAAGAAAAAGTACCTTAGACTAGGAGTCAGGAAATGTAGGTTCCATTGCTAGATTTAAGTTCCTCAATTATAAAATGAAGGAATAATATGGGATACCCAGTATCCCTCTGTAAAGCCAATCAACAGTAGATTCCTGAGAGAATGCTACTGTGAACAGCTCTTAAGATTCGGATTACACAGTATTAGTGAACACTCTGTTTATTCCATTACAAATCAAGATTCAGTACAATGTTCACAGTATCAACAATTCACA
>CM053597.1:140924267-140990073 GCA_028646575.1 Pseudocheirus occidentalis | reverse complement strand
TGAGGGAGTTCTGACTGGGTTGTCTTCCTCCTGCTCCATACTTTGGTCTTTTTTGTCCAAAAAAAAGGATTCTAAAGTTTTACTGCTGTTCCTATGTTGCTTCCTTTTTCTCATGTTGGCCAGTCTATTAAGTGCTTGGTTTTTTTTTAGCTCTGTGGAACTCTGCTTCCTGGAGGGGGAAAGCTCTGTCCCAAATCGCTGGGGCCCTCACAGCTGACAGAGCTCTTAGTGGGATGCTGCAGCTCCCCCCCCAGCTTTGGCTCACTGAAAGCGCACCCCAGGACCACCACTCAAGACCCCGATCCATATCCAGGCCGCTCAACGCAAGAGCCCTTGGCCCTGATGGATCGTGTCAGCCCCCCTGCTGTCTGCAGGCCGAGGGCTCTGAAGCAGCCCAGTGGAAGCCGCCGTGGCCCTCAGATGTTCCTGCTGCAACAGCCACCTCCCAATGCTTCCTTGCCCTGGGAGCAATTTGGCCTGACCCGCTCTTCTCCTCCCGAGTTAGCAAAATCCACTGACTTTCTCTTAGCCTTTTTGTCTTCTGGCCTGATAAATGTGGTAACTGTGCCTCCAGTGCAGCTGATCAGCTCTCCTATAGCCGCGGTTCCCCACCCGATGCCCCAGGGCTTGACCCAGCCGGGGTTTCAGCAGCCGGTCCCAGACTGCTGTGAAGAGCCCCATGTGCTGAGCTGCCTGTAGCAACAGATGTGCTTTCTGTCCTGTGGAGAGTTTTTGAGCTTTAAAATATGTTTAGTGTCCTATTTTATGAGTTTTTTAGCGTGTTTGTGTGGGAGCTGTGGTGCTTTGCTACTTCTACGCCGCCATCTTCTAGGACACAACTTTTTAGGTATTTGAAGGGCTGTCATGTGGAATAAGGAAGAAATAAGAGAAATGCCTGAAAGTTGAGGAGAGGCATATTTGTACTTAGTGTGAGGAAACGCTTCCTAATAATTAGTAGATGTTGCTGAGTAGAATGAGCTGCCCTGGGAGGTACTGGGCCTGCTTTCACTCTTGGAAATCTTCCAGCAGAAGTTGGATCACTGCTTGTTTGTGGTGTTGTAAAGAATCTTGTTCATGTATGAATTGGACTGGATGGCTTGTAAGGCTTCTATTTTTCTTTCTTTCTTATTATGAAAAAGGACGACACCCTGCCCCTCATTCCTTTATGTGGGGGCATTCAACATTGATTGAGGGTTTGCTGTATACTAAGTACTGTGCTGAGTGGGAATAAGGGAGTTCCAGAAGAAGACCATGATGTTAGGAAGGTGATGCCATGACTTGCAAGTGAGTTGGATTTAAACAAGAGAGAGCTATGCAAAGTCAGGAGCCTCCCTTTCTTTTCTAGAGCCATCTGGGTCCAGTGGTGAGATATAGATCAGGACAGCTGGAGATGACCCCCAACAAGGGAGTACTTGATCTCCAGTGGACTCCAATATTAGAGTGGAGATAAGACATATACACAAATATAAACCAAAAGCAAAGCTAGGTCCCAATTAGTGTGGATAATGGATCATCTGCAGTGGTCTGATATATTTGAATTTGCACTATTTGAAATATATAATTATGTGAAATTAGGTACAAGTGCATAATGAAGGTATTAGTACCACTAGCTCCTGTTTATATGATACCTTATGATTTTACAGGTGCTTTTTCTATCTCACAACAACCCTGGGAGATAGGAAGTACAAGCATTATTATCAGCTATTTTTTCTTTAAATTTATTTATTTTTAGTTTTCAACATTCCTTTCCACAAGATTTTGAGTTACAAATTTTCTCCAGATCTTTTTCCCACCCACATCCCAAGATAGCCCCAAGATAGCAAGCCTGCTGAATACCCCTTCCCCCATATGCTCTCTCTTATATCCTACTTCCCCCCTCCTCCACAATTTTCTAATAGGGCAAGATGGATTTCTATACCCCAGTGCCTGTGTATCTTATTTCCCAGTTGCATGTAAACAACAATTTTTTTTAACATTTGTTTTTAAAACTTTGAGTGCCAGATTCTCTCCCTTCTTCCCTCCTTACCCACCCCCACTGGGAGGACATGCAATTCAATATAGGTTGTACATTTGTAGTTATGAAAAATTGTTTCTGTAGTAGTTATATTGTGAAAGACTATATTTTCCTCCATCCCATCCCACCCCCTACTTATTCTATTTTCTACTTTGACCCTGTCCCTTTTCAAACATATATGTTTCTAACTACCTTCTCCCCCAATCTGCCCTCCCATCTATCAGCCCCCCTTTATCCCCTTCTCCCCTACTTTCCTATAGGGTAAGATACCCAATTATCAAGTTTTTTTAACAGATGAATTGGAGGTAGGTAAAAATGAACATATAGTAGCGGCAGAACTGGAGCTTGAAGTCTAGGTCTTCTGACCTCCAGTCTGGTGCCGCCCCCCCCCCCTTTTTTTTTAAAAAAACATCTTGCAGTCTCCTTTGCTATGGAAATGGAATTCAATGGGGAGAGGTCACTTGTGAATGAATGACTGGTTCAGGAAAGGTAGCAGCTCTATTGTAAAAGGAAAGGAGTTGCTTCCTACTTTATTTTTGCAAACTAGGTGTGAAAGTAAATTGATTCTTTGCTGAAAATGCTATTAAATTATGAATGTAGCAAATTTAAAAACTGTACAATAATCTAATTTTAATTTTTTACATCCTCTTAATTTTATTGTTTTAGTATAAAAATGGTGGTAGAACTTCCTCTGTTTGATGGAAGAGAAAAGAGTTAATGATGACTTGGAGTTTTGCAGAAATGTTGGTGTCATTAATAGAATCAGAAAAAGCAGAATGATTGACCAAATGTTTAATTTAATAAATTCAACAAACATTTAATAAACATTTAATTGATAATTTAATTTAAGAAACATTTAAAAACCACTGCTTTGTACCAGGCACTATGCTAGGCATGGGGATACAGAGATAAAAACAAAATAGTTCTTGTCTTCAAGGAGCTTACACTCCATTGGTTAGATACAGTAGAAGAATGATTATTTCTCTTTCATATTAACAATCAATTATTGAATTGGGATCAGGACTTTTTCCCCCAAACCTGTAGGTTGTTCAGAATCTGAGGGACATTACTGAAAAAGAGATTGAATTAACTTTCTCCTCCTCACCCAGGTGGGGAAACCCATTGTGCTCTCCACTGGCATGGGTGGGGATAAATTCTTTGATTAGATTACCCAAGGCTAGGCAATTTAGAAGTAAATGACATAATCAAAGTTACTGTCTCCAGCTCCTCATTAGAATAGGTCCACCTATTGGAGAGAGGTGACTAAAGCAACTGTCTGTCTTGACTCTCCATGATCCCATTTGGCATTTTCTTGGCAAAGATACTGGAGTAATTTGCCATTTCTTTCTCTAGCTCACTTTACGGATGGGGAAACGGAGGCAAACAGGGTTAAGTAACTTGACCAGGGTTCCACAGTCACTAGTAAGTGTCTGAGAGATGAGTCTTTCTGATTCCAGACCTGACACTCTGTCTACTATCACTTAGCGGCGTGACTAATATATAGTATTATATAGTAGATGCTTAATAAATGTTTATTGTTTGATTGAAAGAGAGAATATAAAAGAAGGAAGCTTTGAATTGAGCTTTGGGGGAAACACCTAAGAGTATAGGGAAGGATGTGCAAAGAAGACCGAGGAGCAGACAGGACAGGTAAAAGGAGAAGCAGGAGAGAGCAGTGTCATGAAAACCCAGAGATGATAGAATATTCAGGAAGAAAAGGTATGTTTAGCAGGGCACAATGGCTCATAAAGATCCATTAGGGAAAAGACTGAGAAATGGACATTGAATTTAGCAATCAAGAGATCATTGGTAACGTTGGAGAAAGCAATTCCAGTCAAATACTAGGGTTGGAAACCAAATTTTGAGGATTGAGAAGACAGTGAGAAGGTAAAAAAACAACTAACTAATGCAGAAAGTTCCTTCCCCTCCTGCTACACTCCCCCATTCATCTAAATTTGTTTGAAAAAGGGAGGTGAGATATGGGATAGCTAAAAGGAGAGTGAAGTGAAATTTATTTTAAAGGCTATGTAGAACTTTATGTAAGTATTAAAACAATGATTCAGTAGGGAAAGATGTAAGACTGGAGAAAGGGGGAATAGTCAAGGGAGCAAATTGTGAGAACTGTGAGGGAATCAATCAACTGATCAATCAGTCATCCATTAAGTACCTATTTCTTGCCGGGCACTGTATTGGTGTTGGGAATGCAAGTATAAAAAATGAAATAATCCCTAATCTCAAGGATTTTACATTCTAATGGAGGAGATAAGTGTGAGTATGTATATGTATACATACATACAAATGCATATATATATATTATATACATATATACAACGTAACTATTGAGCAAATATAAATATAAACAAATATATACATAAAATGTACTTTAGGGAAGGGAATCAGGTAAAACTTCATATAGTAGAGTAGATGGTATTTAAGATGCATCTTAAAGAAAAAGAAGCATTCTGTAAGGAAGCAGTGAATTCCAGGAATGTGGACATATGCAAAGGCACAGAGAGAGTTTATTGAGTGTTGTGTGCAAGGAGGAGAGAAAACTTCAATTTGTCTGGATTTCAGCATATAGGAGGGGGAGTATTGTTGATTGAGGCTGGAAAGATAGGTTGGGACTAGATTGTGAATGGCTTTAAAAGCTAAGCAGAGGAGTTTATATTCTATCCTAGAGGCAATAAGGAAGCCACTGGAGTTGATTGAGAAGGGGAGTCACATGGTCAGATCTGCCTTAAGGGAAATTACTTTGGCTGGTATGTGTAAGAAGGGTTGGTGTTTGAGACCAGGAGACCAATTAAAAGGCTGTTGCAATAATGTAGGTAAAAGGTGTTGAAGGCTTGAACTAAGGTGGTAGCTGTGTGAATGGAGAGAAGGGATGGGATGATATAAAGGGCACAATTAGAGAGTTGGCCTTGGCAAGAAGAGCCAACTATTCATCAGACACTGGAACAAAGAGAAGAGAATGGGGGATGATGTAAAGTTTTGTGGTTTGGAATAGATGGGAAAAGGGAGGTCATGACAGATGGCTTAGGCTGCATGGTTTGTGGAAAAGGAAGGAGTACAATTTTTGACATAATTTTGGGGTGCTGATGGGATACCCAGGTTAGATGTTTAATAGTTGAAAATGTCAGTTATGGGGCTCACATTGAAGAAGCTGTGGCTAAAGATAAAAAGTTGAGTGTTGTTTGCATAGAATAAGAATTCTGAGAGAGGAAATATCTAAAGACAAGAGAAAATGGTGGATGACAGAAACTTGGATAACATCTGCACTTAGAAACAAGATGAGGTGAGGAACTTGTGAAGTAACCAAGAAATAACACTTGAAGAAGAACCTAGGGGACTACCATGTCTGTGTCTAATGTGTAAGGATAAAGAGAATATTAATGAGGAGGAGTATTGAGGGGTGTCAAATGCTTCTGAGAAGTTGAGGAGACTGAAAACTAAGAAAAAGGCATTGAGTTTTATAAAAAGAGTCATCCCCTGATGACCTTAAAAATTACACCTCTGTTAAATCAACAGAAATGAAAAGACTGACCTGAAGAATTTGGAGGTTGGGAGTGGTTATTGAGGAGGTTAGGTTCTTTCCCCCATGTTTAACATATTCACATACATACTTTGAAGATATGGATTACTAAGCTATGTTTTTTTCATGAGATAGAATCTCTAAAAGGGAAAAAAGCCCTCCCAAGTCTTGTGTTTCAAAAAGTTCCTTAAATGGATGATTTTATCATAGATTTAGAGCTGGAATAGAACTGAGAGATTATCTAGTCTCTCTGCTTTGTTTTACACATGAGAAAACTGAAACTAACAGGTTGATTTACTTGCCCAAGTTAATTCAGGTAGGCAGCCACAAAAGAAGGCTGGATTTGGAATCAGTGGACCGCTGATTCCAAATCCAGCCTTCTTTTGTCTCTGTTGCTAAAATTTAAAGTTATTACGCTTTTGAATTATTAGTAGAATAAAGAAGTAAACATGTGCATTGACATTTTGATTTTTAATTTCGGAGAGAAATAATTTTTAGGCATTTGGGAGTAGTTTAAGTCCATATTATGAAGTCTCTAGGAATGTAACTTGTTTAGTGGTACCAAATAAACAGGAAGATTTCTAATTTTTTACTTTTAAAACAACAACAACAATAACCACAACCACAACCACAACAACAGATCTATCCAATTCTATTTGCAGAGATGTGCTCTGAGAAGCCTCCATACCTCTACATTTATCAGAATGGATTGGATAGGTCAGCTGCATGCTTAGCAAAAAGCCACTTTATTACTGCAATGGCAAAATGCCAGCTAGTGGATCCCTATTGACTTGTAATGTAGACATGGGACTGGGAGTAAATTCTTTATGTTTCATATATGACTAATCTTTTCTAGGACAATGAGGTACCATGTACAAAGTAGTATGTTGAAATATTATTTAAGGAAATATAGTGTAGTTTTTCTGAAGCATGAATTTTATTTCACAGAAATTATTAGCTCAAAGAATGTTTGAGCTTAGAGCCCCTTAGAATAATCTATTTTTACTAATTTTCTTTGTTTAAGAATAGATTTAATTGTATTGTTTTCAGTGAATGAAAACCTATTTTCTCTCCCTACCATCCCCTTCTCACCTCCCTCCCAACAAAACCCTTGTAACAAATATGCATAGTCAAAACAAATTCCCACATTGGCCATGTTCCATAGACACACACAGAGATACACACAGACACAGACACAGACACACATTTTTGTACTTTGACTCCATCACCTCTATGTGAGGAGGTGGGTAGCATGTTTCCTCTTGATTCCTCTGGAGTGATGATTAATTATTGCTTTGATCATTGTTCTTGAAATGAGCCATTTTTTAATCGATAGATATTCAAAGGCAATGAACTGGCAATTTTCAAATCTAGAGGTTCATGCTGTCAGATAGTGAAATCCAAATCACAAAATTAGAGAAATGCCAATTAAAGCTACCCTGAAGTTCTGCTCACACATATCAAACTGCTCAGGGAAAATGACAAATGTTGCAAGGGTTGCAGGAAAACGCATAGTTATGCACTGTTGGTGGAGCTGTCAATTAGTCCAGTCATTCTGGAAAAGAATTTGGAACTATGCCCAAAGAGTTACTAAGCTGCACGTACTATTTGACCCAGCAATACCATTATTAGGGCTATGATCGAAGAGATCAATGAAAGAAGAAAAGGACTTATATGTACAAAAATATTTATAGCAGCTATTTTTGGTAGTAAGGAATTGGGACATCCATCATTTGGGGAATGGCTGAATAACTTAAGGTATTTGAATGTGATAGAATACTATTGTTTTGTAAGAAATGATGGAAGTGAATGGTTTCAAAGAGACTTAGGAAGACTTGTATGAACTGATGCATCATAATTAATTCTTTATATATTTGGATATGAAACCTTAATCAAAGAAACATGCTTCAAATGTTTTGAATTTTAAATTTCAAATTTTAGATGTACTGGTTTTGTGTGTTTGAAAATTTTAAATGTTATATATTCAAAATTATACATTTTGTTTTCTGTGATTCTCTCTATCCCTTGTTTGGTCATCATGCTTCTCCTCTCTTTATATATGTATGGTAATTTCTTGCTTTTCTGATCGGTTTATGATGCCACTCTTTATATCCAAGTCATGGATCTGTTTGGAGCTTATTTTACGCATGGTACGAGACATTGATCTATTTCTAGTTTTTACCAGATTGCTCTCTAAGTTTTCTAGGAGTTTTTATCAAATAATGAATTGTTACCCAAGTAAGTAGCTGTAGTCTTTTACTTTACCAAATACTATGATTGTGTTCATTAGCTTCTGTATATTGTATTTTTAATCTTGGTTCTTTATTTCTCAATCAGTACCAAATGGCTTAGATGATTAATGCTTTGTAGTATATTTTGAGATCTAGAACTGCTAGATTCCATTCTTCACAGTTTTTTTTTTGCATAATTTCCCTTGAGATTTTTGCTTTTTTGTTTTTATGGATTAATTATTTTTTCTAGTTCTGTAAGTTTATCCTTTGGTGGCTTGATTGGTTTGGCATTGAATAAATAAGTTAAATTAAGTAATATTGTCATTTTTATTATATTGGCTTTGCCTAACCATAAGCAATTCATGGTTTACCAAAAACTTAGGTCTTTCTTTATTTCCACAAAAATGCTTTGTAGTTTTATTCACATAGTTCCTATGTCTGTATTGGTAGATAAGATTCCCAGATACTTTATACATTTTGTAGTTATTTTAAATGGAATTTCTCTTTCTATTTCTTCCTGTTGCATTTTGTTAGTAGTATATAGAAATGCTGATGATTTTTGCAGACTTATTTTACATCCTGAAATTTTACTGCAGGCATCAGTTATTTCAATTAATTATGCTTCAAAGAAGAAAACAGAGATGATAAGCCACAAAGCATAAGGAAAACAAAGAAGAGATAAACGGCCAAGGTAGAAAAGATATTCTTTGAAACGAGTTTCAGTATGTATTGCCTCTACTAGATATAAACATTATACAGAAATATTACTTTCTTAGGTAATAGAAAAACCCAACATGAATCTTCTTTTGGGGGTTTGGGGAAAATAATCTTGGATGATTTGCAAATCTCTGTTTTGCTGTATAAATACTGAGATGCAATAGGCTTCAAACAAGTTTTAATTTGTTATTTGTTCAATGGGATGTGTAGTGGTAGTTAAAGTCTTCTTATCTCTTATATGTTTGCTTTTTTTACTTACAGGTCTTTGGCTATTTGTTTAAGCATTACTTTGATATTTCAAGCTTCTAAATTCTAGTTATTCAGTGTTGGTATTTACTCAATTGGTTCGTTGTTTGCTATTCTTTTGATGTAATGAAAACATTCTCACTATATCAACTTTAGTGCAACATCCAAATTTCTAGTATCCAAGCAATTTACCTCTGTTTGAGTCAATCAGCTCAAATATAATTTCAGTTGTTAACATTTACCTTATATTGGAAAGTATTTTGAAGAGGAAGCTTGTTGTGAAGACTTTAGAAGAATATACTTTAAAAAATTTCCATGAACTGCTGATATTCCTGCCCCCTCTCTGAGATGTCCTTTTGGCTGAAAATATCCATGGATCTTCATATACTTTTGTGTTAGAAGCATTAGCAAAATAACATTTATGTAGTTTGAGATGGCCATGTGGCTTAAAATAGTTTTTTCCTCTCAGGAGAAATTTATCAAAAATCATGATCTTCTCAACCAGATAGACTAGATTTATTCTATGTGACTCTGGAAGAATGAACTGGAAAAAATATAAGGCAAGGAAGAACTACCTAATAGGACTGTTTCAAAATCATTCAAGCAGAGTATGGACTTGTTAGGGAAGCTATAGAAAAGTTTCACACTTTGATTAGGTTTGGCTTTAGATGACCCCTTCAATTTTTAGAGCTTTTCTTGTTCTACACCAAAGGAGGTCTGGGCTCAATGTAACACAGTTTTGAAGGTATGGAGAAATAGTTCCTGATAATTATCTGAATGAGGAAAGGATACCAAATGCCTGGAAGAAATGTGCTCATTTAAGCATTCAAGTGCTTAAGTTACTGTGCTAGATGGGCTGGTTTTGTGGGGATGAAGAATAATTGGTGAACAGCCTGATATCTTCCCAACATCAGCAAGCAGATGCAGCTTCCTGTACATTGGATGGATCCTTAGTGGCAAGTTTATGGGAGGATATGGACAAGAGTCCTGTGTTATGTAAAGGTATGGATGGATTGTTACCTGAATCATGAGCAGGAATACCTGCCTCAATGGGATTTTCAGATCCATTTGAATAATTGCATATTACTTGTAAACTAAGCTTATCAATAAGATATCCTTAATTACCTTACACTTTGTCTACTTTTCCATCTCTCCAAAGTTTTTATGATTTATGATAGTAACTTCTCAATATTGAGGTCATCTGATGAAATTGTGAGAAGGGAATAAACAGGCTTTAATAAACAATATTCTACAGCAGACCATGTCTTTATAGTTGTATAATTGACTTCAAGGTGTGAAGAACAAGAGCTTTTACTGCTTTTTGTTTGTTGACTATATTTAAAAAAAAAAATCCATGTTATTAGAAAAAGCAAAATGGGAGTGGCTAGGTGGCGCAGTGAATAGAGCACCGGTCCTGGAGTCAGGAGGACCTGAGTTCAAATTTGACCTCAGACACTTAACACAAAAACTAGCCATGTGACCTTGGGCAAGTCACTTAACCCCAACTGCCCTCCCCAAAAAAGCAAAAAAAAAAAAAAAAAAGCAAAAGCAAAATGGTTCCTTTAAGGTTTTTATCCAAAAAAAGTATTGCAGCATGTTAAGAAAGGAAACTTCTATTTGGAGCTTTTGTTTCTTTATCATCCACATTTCCCAATATATCCTTCCCCTCTGTCCTCCTGGAATTCAACAAAGAATACAGGAGAAAAAAAACAACAACAACCAAGTTCAATAAAACTTACCAGCACATTGAAAAAGTCTGACTATGTAGTGTTCCACACTCACGGTCTCCTAGCTTTGTGAAGAAATGTGGTAGGTATTCTTTTATTTATTTTCTTTGGGCAAAACTTGGTCATGATAATTTCATAGCATTCAGATTTCATTGGTTTGTTGTTGTAGTAGTTGTATATATTTTTCTTGATCCTGTTTACTTTGATTTGCATCAATTCATGTCTTCTCTTTGCATATATGTCAAAATCTTTCAAGATTCTTTGAAAGATGCAACGAAAAGGATGTTTGTATGATGACCTTCTAATTATTAATATCAAATGAAGCATAAAAGGGAGAAACATATATTTGTCAATTTGTTTGCTGTTGTCATGGAGGGTTCTTCACCACAGTGCCCAAATGGGAGAAGGATTTTTTAAAAAATTGATAAACTTTTGGTTTATAATATTCAATTCCACAAGTTCGTGAGTTTCAAACTTTCTTCCCCTCTCTCTCCTCCCTCCCTATGGCAGCATGCAATCTGATACAGGCTCTACAAATACCTTCACATTAAACATTAGTCAAATTGTAAAGAAGGATTATAACTGATGGAATGAACAACTAGAAAGAAGGAACAAAACAAAACAAAAAAAGAGAGAGAACAAGCAATTTGCTTCAATCTGCATCCAGCCTCTGCAGTTCTTTCTCTAGATGTGCATAGCCTCCTCCATCATGAATCCTCTGGATCTCTCTTATACCCCTGCATTGCTGAGATGAGTCTAGTTTATCAGTCATTCATCACAAATACCATGTTTCTGTGTACAATATTCTCCTGGTTCTGTTCCTCTCACTCAGCATCAGTTTATATAAGTCTCTCCAGGTTATTATGAAGTCTGTCTGCTCCTCATTTCTTATAGCACAATAGTATCCGTTACATTCCTATACCACAACTTGTTTAGCCATTCCCCAGTTGATGGGTATTTCCTTGCTTTCCAATTCTTTGCCACCACAAAAAAAGCTGCTATAAATATTCTTGTACATACGGGTTCTCCTCTTACTTGTATGATCTCTTTGGAATACAGCCCTAGAAGTGGTATTGCTGGGTCAAAGGGTATGAACGTTTTTTATAGCCCTTTGGGTATAGTTCCAAATTGCTCTCCAGATTGGTTGGATCAGTTCACAACTCCACCAACAATGCATTAGTGTTCCAATTTTCCCACATCTCCAGCATTTATCATTTTCCTATTTTATCATGTTAACCAATCTGATTGATGAGATGTGGTACCTCAGAGTTGTTTTGATTTACTTTCCCTAATAGTGATTTAGAGCTTTTTTTCATTTGATTATAGATATCTTTAATTTCTTCCTCTGAAAACTGCCTGTTCATATCCTTTGACCATTTATCAATTGGGGACTGACTTGCATTCTTATAAATTTGACTCAGTACTCTGTATATTTTAGAAAAGGATTCTTTATAGATTGTGAGGTCTTCCAGGTGTTTCTGTTTGCATTAAATCCTAGAACCACTGCTCTAGAACACTGAAGAAGCATCTAATTGTGATAATTACTCAAAAAAGTTCAGGCTATGAGACAATTTATAGATCTGATCCATCCATCTGCGTATCTTAGACAAAAACTACAGGTACACAGTGAACCTGGACTAGAATTGAAGAAGAGGAAGAGAATGTATTGGATTGTCTTTGGAAATTCATGCAGAAGGACAAATAATGTAAATAATAAGGAAGGGAACTGAGGAGAGTTTGCCCCTATACACAAAAGGTTTCATTCTCCTACATCTTTCTAGGTGGGAGATAGGATAGGCATGTCCTAAGAAACACTTAAGAGGGGATGGGAAAACTTGTTTAATGCATGAGTAGACAAGGTGAGACCTATCTTGTCATCTGTCTCCTCTTGGCATATTTTCAGTGGGCAGCAAGGATATTTGCTAATTGATTAGGATAAGATAGAATCCTCTGATACCTTCAAAGTTTGTCTTTATATGAATACTTTCTTGATCTCTCCTGCTACTAATGATCCCCTCTTCCAATTGCCTCACATTTATTCTGCATATTTTTGCGTATACACACAACAACATACCTTTCTGTTTATAAACAAAAATATAGAAAATAAATACGAGGGTTTTATATACACACATGCACATATATATATGCATATGCACATATATACATGGAGGCAGCTAGACAGAGTCCTAGACCTGTAGTCAGGAAGACTCATCTTCCTGAGTTCAAATCTCACCTCAGAGTCTTGCTAGCTGGTGATCCTGGGCAAGTCACTTAACCCTTGCCTCAGTTTTCTTATCTGTAAAATGAGCTAAAGAAGGAAATGGCAAACCACTCCAGTGTCTTTGCCAAGAAAACCCCAAATGGGTATCACAGAGTCAGAAACGACTCAGATGACTGAAGGACAACAGAATATACATACACACATATTATTTCCCCTGATACAACATAAGTTCCTTACAGGCAGTTGCCATTTCATTTTTGTTTTTGTATCCTCAGCCCCTTGGACAGTGTCTGGCATAATTAGGTACATAATATAGTCTCTTTTAATTGTTTGATTGCTTGGTCTTGAGTCATGAAGATTCCCTGGGACTTCCTCCCATCTCCTGCTCTGCCTGTAGCCTGCAACTTACCTCTCCAGTTGACTTTCTTTTACTGTTCCCTTTGGCAGCCTAGGTAGATAGGTGACAACCCTCTGCTCCTGGCTCCTCAGGAATACATCAGGGCTTCCTGGACTCCAGGACTGCCACCACTACTTTATCCTTATTGCTCTTTTAATTTCATCCCTTTTCTTTTCTTCCCTTTCTAAGCTTTTGGTTGTTGTTCAGTCATTTTTCAGTCATGTCTAACTCTTGAGTGGCCCCATTTTGGGTTTTCTCAGCAAAAGATACTGGAATGGTTTCCCATTTCCTTCTCTAGTTCATTTTACAGATAACAAAACTGAGGCAAACAGGGTCACGTAGCTATTAAGTGTCTGAGGTCAGATTTGAACTCAGGAAGATGAGTATTCCCAAGTCCAGGCAGCATTCTATCTACTGTGCCACCTAGCTAACCCTTTCCAAGCTTACTCATGCTGATTTGATCTTTTCCGCAATGAACATGGCCTGGCATTTTTCTCCAGTTAAGAATTATTTCCCTGCCTTGTCACTATAATCAACTGAAGTGGGGACAGAGGTACCCAAATCTTCTGCCAGGATCCTATTAAATTGCTTTTCCCATCACACCCCAAAAAAGGAAGCCAATATGAATTTATTTTTAAATTCAATTAAAATTTTTTTGCTTTTTTTTGGAGAGGCAATTGGGGTTAAGTGACTTGCCCAAGGTCACGTGGCTAGTAAGTGTTAAATGTCTGAGGCTGGATTTGAGCTCAGGCCCTCCTGACTCCAGGGCTGGTGCTCTATTCACTGAGCCACCTAGCTGCCTTGCAATATGTATTTATTAAGCACCTGCTATGTGCTAGGTCCTGTGCTAAGAACTTTACAAATATTTTTCTCATTTGATCTTCACAATAACCCTAAGAAGTAGGTGCTGTTATGTTTATTATTTTACAATTGTGGAAACTGAGGCAGACAGCAGTTAAATGATTTGCCTAGGGTCACACAGCAAGTATCTGAATTGGATTTGAACTCAGGTCTTTCCTGACTCCAAGCCCAGTGCTCCGTCCTCTAAGCCACCTAGATGCTTCTAAGCCTTGCCAAAGCTAATGTTGACTGAGGTACAATAAATTCTGAACTAGGGCGGCTTATAAGATAAATAATGATCATTCCCCCTTTTATATCACTATCCCAAATATAGTCTATGAAGTAATATTATTACCACCATT
This sequence comes from Pseudocheirus occidentalis, assembly GCA_028646575.1. Taxonomy (NCBI): domain Eukaryota; kingdom Metazoa; phylum Chordata; class Mammalia; order Diprotodontia; family Pseudocheiridae; genus Pseudocheirus; species Pseudocheirus occidentalis. Next base: position 140,975,789 of record CM053597.1, on the reverse strand, counting down.
TTACAGATGAGGAGAAGAAGTTAATTGCCTGCATTAAAGATCCAGTTATGTGACCACGGCAAAAATGAAAACCAGGTCTGGGCTAAAGCCCTTTCCATTGTACTACAATGACTCTGAAAAAAGAGGATGATTTGTGAGCATTGAATCAACTGGCATTTTGGCACTGGTCATTTGAAAAGCGTTAACAAACCACATTTGCCAGTGGATTTTAAATCTTATTTAACTATGACCTCAGTTGGGCTAATTTCCCACAGTGTTCTATGAATAGGAAAAAAAAATAGCCAGCATTTATATAGTGCTTTAAGTTTTGCTAAGTATTTTACAAATATCGTTTTATCCTTATAAAAACCAAGGGAAGTAGGTGGTGTTACTATCCCCATTTTATAGTTGAAGAAACAGAAGCAGAGATTGGTGACTTGCCCAGGGTCATACAGCTCATAAGTATCTTACGCTGAATTTGAACTCAGATCTTTCTGAGTTTAGGTCCGGTGATCTACCCACCATACCACCTACATACTTCTCATACACACACACACACACACACACACACACACACACACACACAAACACACACCAATGTAAGCTTCTTTCCTGTGTGACTAAAGAAGGGATTTGATTGGATCTTAATGCCTAATGTCCAACTGGCATCAGTGAGACTGTTGACATTTCATTTACTCTAGGTGAATTTCAGACTTTCTATACTTTAGCAGGAAGTGTCCTTTTTTTTAAATTGGTTGGAATTTTTCAGAAAATGGGAAGCACATGATGGAAAGTAGGTCATGTATTTGTGGAAATTCCTGATTTGGTCCAAGGATTCCTCTTTACCTACCTACACTCAATAAAATTTGGAAGGCATAATTTTGAGCAAGGCTCTTTATGTAAGAACATAATGAATGACAGGAGATGTTTTATTAAATAAATTCAAATAAAACTTCTCTCATCTCCTCTTTTTCTTGCAGTTCCTAGTTTGTTTGAGAAGACTCTTTGCTGATTAGCAATTCTTTAGGAAACACTAAGAAAGTTCATGCTAGGAGGTTGGCCTAGTGACAGCCTGTTGTTCTGCCAAATGGTTACACTTAAGTTTTGGGGCTTGAGGGATGAGATTTTGTGCGAGTTTGGAGGAAGGAGACAAAAGAAGAAAGGAGGATGGGAGAAAGATAGTGAGAGCCTGACTTCAGGCTTGGCCACTGTGGTAAATATATAGCATAACTCAATCACATGTCCCCTATCTCAGCCTAAATCTTTTTTTTTTTTTTTTTGGAGGGCAGGGCAATTGGGGTTAAGTGACTTGCTCAAGGTTACATGGCTAGTAAGTGTTAAGTGTCTGAGTTCAGATTTGAACTCAGGTCCTTCTGACTCCAGGGCTGGTGCTCTATTCACCAAGACACCTAGCTGTCCCATAAGCCTAAATCTTGATAGAAAAATAGAGAGCCCATAGAAAACGTAAAAGCTCATACAAGTATGGCAGTGATTTGAGCTTTTTCCTTGAAATGCAGCATTGAACGATGGGAAAAGCCCTGGTTTGGGAAGTAGTGAATTCTGATGCTTACCTTACTATCTTGGGCTTAATTTTCCTTAGTTGTAAAATGAGGAGATTTCACTAGTTAGATTCTTAGGGCACTTCCAGCTCAGACCTATGTTTCTAAGATTTTTTTTTTTAAAAGCTTTACTTATTACTATGTAAGTGTACCAAAAGTAAGTTTGCTATGTAAAAGAACCAAAATGAGAGCAGGATGTTGGGAACACCCAGATCTCAGATGAGGCTTCAATCTTTTTCATTCTTTTATTTCCCACAGATTCTTCATATAAGCCTTAAACAAGACCACAGGTAGATGGATAATCAGCAAACATTTATCGAGCACCTACTGTGAGCCAGGCACTAGTGGGGAAATTTCTTTATTAGGGTACCCTAAAAGTCTTAGTGATTTGGGGGGTACATTGTATATGTGTTAGGAGTTTAATCCTTGCAGAAGATGCCACACTTGTGTCTAAATAGTTATGATCTCTTTATGCCAAAGCTGACAGTGTACAAACCAGAAGTACTGCACAGTAAAAGAATTGTTGGAGTCTTCTGGTGGATATATTTGTTACCTGTAATTTGCAGTTATGAATGACATGCCAGAGTGCTAGCTGAAAATTAGAAACTTTAAAGGCTGACAATTTTTCTTTGAACCTTCCTGTTGGTTAAGTCAGAGAGGGTGAATTGATTACTAAACTTTGCTTCCACGTTGCCCTAAAGTTGGGGAATTAAAGAGGTTTCTCTAAAACTTGGTTAAAACAGGAAATCAATCCTGGCTATGTGGGTTTGCAAGATCTCTGTGTGTGTTTCAGAAGATAGGTTTTTTGTTGGTTTGTTTCAAATGATGTAAAATGAGCTTTGAGCCTGCAATTATAAAATAAAAACAAAAAAAAAGTGAAACTGGCCTGGCATTTGTTGCAGCTAGGCAATGTTGGGGATACAATGCTGGACTTAGAGAGTCAGAAACAGCGCAATTAATTCCAATCCAAATATTTTTTTAACTGTGAGACCCTGGCCAAGTCACAAGCTCTCTTTGCAGCAGCTTCCTTATCGGTAAAGTAGGAATAACAATAGCTCCTCCCTCTCAGGGTCATTGTGAGGGTAAAGTAAGATAATCTTTGCAAAGTGCTTTTTGAACCCTAAAGCACTATATAAATCCAAGCTATTATCATTCTATGTGCCTGATAAAAGATAACATTTGGGAAGTACTTTGTAAGACTTTAAATACTATATAAATGTTAGCTGTTAATTTCCTTCACCAGTGGTGAAGTCCTAGCAACCTTCTGCAATATCTTTTGCTTCTTTAAAATTATGTATGTATGTATGTGTATGTGTATATACATGTATGTATGTATATATTTATACATACACACATATGTATATATTATTGTTTTTGCCTGACATAAGAAAACATATATAAAGTACTCCATAAGACTTAAAACACTATGTACATTTTAACTATTAATTTCCATGATCAGTTGCAAAATTCCATCAACTTCTGTGATATCTTTTGCTTCCTTACAATTATATATGTATAGATATTATTTATAGACATATAATCTCTTATTCAAAGACTTATGAAACAGTTGTTTGCAAGAAGCTGGTGAAGCAGACAGGAAAAGTATTTTTACCCTCTTTTACAGATGAGAAAACAGGTTGAAAGAGATTCATTAACTTGGTCTTAGTCCCATAGCAAGCAACTCTCAGATGTGGTATTCTAACAGGACCCAAACTAGCAAACTTGGTACCCTGGGCAATCCATTGGGTGGTAGAGAGATTCAATGGCAGTGGCTCATGATGTGTAGGAAATAGATACAAGGAAATAGAAAGGAGGGTTAGTTTTTGGAGAAGTCACTTTTGGGATGTGGCCATGGTGTAGATGGAGCACTTGCTGCCAGATGACTTCCTTGTCATTGTTTAGTTATTTCAGTCACGTCTGACTTTTTGTGACTCCATTTGGAGTTCTCTTGGCAAAGATCCTGGAGTCATTTACCATTTGCTCTTCCAGCTCCTCCTACAGATGAAGAACTGAGACAAACAGGGTTAAGTGACTTACACAGCTAAGAAAGTATCTGAGGTCAGATTTGAACTCACAATGATGAGTCTTCCTGACTCCAGCCTCAGCACCGTATCCACTGTGCCACCTTGCTGCCCATAACTTCCTCAAAACACTAGATAATTTTCTACTTGAACTTACTATTACTGTTAACTGTGTTCTACACTTAGAGTTTTTCATTCTGCAGAGAGAATTCAAATGTTCTCTGTGCCACTGAGTGAAAGCTCACTCAGTCTGCCCTAGCCGTGGCATTAGACTCTGGTCCAGTTTTCCTCTCTCCTAGTCTTGCCTTCCTTCTAATTACAGTCTACTATGGCTCCTTATTAAACCTTTTGATTGCCACCGCTACCTCCTTAGTCTGGCCTTCCTTTTGCCTGTGCTTTTGTAATAGCCTGCTCTCATTCCATCCTCCCCAGCATTCACTACTTGAAGCTTTCTAATCATGTAATCTTCTGGCTCAAAAAACTCAAATAGCTCAAAAACTTTCAGTAGCCTACTGAATCCTGTCCAAACTTTTTAACATTCAAGGCTCATCACAATCTGGCATTGATTTAGCAGTCCGGACTAATTTTATATAAGTTCTTTTCATTTGCTTTACATTTGTTCAAGAAACCTGAATTCAAATTCTGCCACAGACGGTAACTGTATGATCCTGGGCAAATCGATTAACCTCTCTTTGCCTCAGGTTCCTTATTGGTAAAATGGAGATAATTTTAGCACTACCTCCCAGAGTGTTCTGTGTATCAAATGAAACAGCATTTGCAGTGTATTGTGAACTTGTAAGCACCATATAAGTGCTATTGTTATCATTATTACTATGAAGAAGGCACTGTGCTAGACACTGATACATTTTATTTGAAAAAATAATTTTAAAAAATTTAAATTTTAATTTTTTAAAAATATTATTAATTTTAAAATGATGCAATGTCTGTCCTCAAAGAATTCAGATTTTATTAAGAAAACCCAATGTAGCAGAATTCATAGAGTATTCTGCTTTGTAGTCAGAAAGGCCTTATTTCAAATCTCACTGCTGACATTTATTAGTTATATGACCAGAAGTAAGTAAATTAACCTCTTTGACCCATGATTCCCAAATCTCTAAAAATATCCATAGGACCTACCTCATTAAGGGACTGTGAAGCTCCAATAAAGAGCAGGTAAAGGTGGCTCAGTGGGTAGAGCACCAGCCCTGGAGTCAGAAGGATGGGAGTTCAAATTTAGCCTCAGATACTTATTATCTATGTGATCCTGGGCAAGTCGCTTAACCTTAATTCCCTCCCTCCCCCAAAAAAAAGAGATCAAATGAGATCACAGAATCACAGATCGAGAGCTGGAAGGGACCTTAGAGGTCAACTCCTCGTTTTACAGATAATACATATAAAGTACTTTGCAAGACTTAAAACACTAGATAAATATTAGCTACAAACATCCCCGATCAGTCATCAAATTCCATCAACCTTCTGCAAGATCTCTTGCTTTCTTAAAATTACAATACACATGGGGCGGCTACGTGGCGCAGTGAATAGAGAACCGGCCCTAGAGTCAGGAGGACCTGAGTTCAAATTCGGCCTCAGACACTTAACAAAAAAAACTAGCCGTGTGACCTTGGGCAAGTCACTTAACCCCACTGCCCTTCAAAAAGCAAAAAAAAAAAAAAATTACAATACATGTAATGCACACATGCAATATAGTATATGTAAATATGGAATGGATCTATAATGATATATATGTATAATATATACACAACACATGTGCATGTGTGTATTTGTGTGTATGTATACATAAAGACCACAGATATTATACAGCTCATTTTAAAATTAGCAAACCACTTATTGCTCTAAGAACTTAGTGATATAAACTTTGTAAGCTACATACACACATACACCCCAATACATACATATGTGTGCATGTACATATGTGTGTGCCAGCTGATATTTGGGTAGATCTGATGTGTATATAGAAAAGTATAGTATAAGATATTTTATATTGAGGGCATAGGAAAGAAACTGATACATCTAGGAAAGCTTGAGGAGAGAAAATAGACTTTGAGCTACGGAGATTACGGACTGCTTCATGGAAGAAAATGACACCTGCATTGAGTTTAGAAGGGAAAAGAAGGATTTCACTAGGTCTAGATGAACTGACAAGCTATTTCAGGGGTAGTGCATAGTATGCATTAAGGTATGTAGAGTAAGAAACAGTTGAACAAGTTGGACGATAGCTGGAAGTTTAACTGGGCTAGATTATAGAGTGTATTAAGAGGAATAAGGTGAATAAGGTTAGAAAGGCTGGTCCAAACCAGATTGTGAAGGAACCTAGTTCTGAGATAAGGAGTTTGTATTTTATCTCATAGGCAGTAGGGAACCACTGAAGGTTTTTGAGCAGGGAAGTGGCCTGGTCAGATCTGTGCCTTATGAAGATTTGAAGATTTGAACATTTTGGATGGATTAGAGAATACTTAGAAGGTTTTATAGCAGTGTAGGCAAGAGGTGATGAAGCCCTGAAGAAGAGATGGTGGCAATGTGAGTGAAAGGGCATGGAAACAGTAAAAACTTTTTTTTCTTTTAAAACAAGTGTTATTGATTGTCTTGTTAAACAGTACTGTCGTTTTAAGTTACTTCCTCTCCTCTCAATAGAATCCTCCTTTTTAAAAAGTTTTCAGGGGCAGCTAGGTGGTGTGGTCCTGGAGTCAGGAGCACCTGAATTCAAATCTGGCTGCGGACACTTAACACAAAAACTAGCTGTGTGACCTTGGGCAAGTCACTTAACCCCAATTGCCCTCCCTTGCCCCTCCAAAAAAATTTCATTGTTATTGAGTCATTTCAGTCATGAAATTCTCTGTGACCCCATTTGGGGTTTTCTTGGCAAAGATAACTGGAGTGGTTTGTCATTTCCTCCTCTAACTCTGTGACCCCATTTGGGGTTTTCTTGGCAAAGATAACTGGAGTGGTTTGTCATTTCCTCCTCTAACTCATTTTAAAGATGTGGAAACTGAGGCAAACAAAGTTAATGACTTGCTCAGGGTGATACAACTAAATGTCTGAGGCTGAATTTGAACTCAGGACTTACTCCAGGCCCAGTGCTCTAGTCATAGCACCACCTAAAGTACAGGTAAGCAAAACAAATGGGCATATTTGATGTCTTGTTCTACACCTATATTCCACTGCTCTGACCAAGGGGTGGGAGGTAACGTGGTGGAATAGAGAGGGAATTAGACTTGGAGTCAGAAAGCCCTGTGATCACATTTACCTCAGATACAGTATCTCTGTAACCTTGGACAGCTCACTCAACTTCTCTGTGCCTCAGTTGTCTTATCAGTAAAATTAGGGAATTTGAGCAGATCATTTCTAAGGTTCCTTCTATTTCTTAAGTTTATGATTCTCCAAATGTAGTCCATTACTAGCAGTGATGTCAACCTTGCGGCAGAACTTTGGAGAGCTCCAGAATGAGATTAAAATGTATTTGGGAAATGGTTAACAAAATAAAGAAATAATACAAAAGAGATTTTAATTGTTTTTTTAAGTCAGCGTGTGGCCACAGGGATGTTTGCTTCTGAGTTTGTTGCTACTGTTTTATTGCACTGATCAGAGTTCTGAGCTCTTTCTCCACTATTTCCTGTGCATCAGGTACAGTGTTTACACCAGATAAGAGTTATCTTATAGGAGACCCTGGCATATGTGTCTAGTTTTCCTCTCCCAATGTAATAAAGCTTAAAAAAATTTTTTTTGACTTATAAACCACTGTTAGCTCTTTAGTTTTATTTTATTTTTCAAAGTTAATAGTTGGGATATTACAACTGTGACCTCTTTGGTATTTTTCAGAGTTAACAGCAGTTGCATAACCTCTGATTCTTTGGTCATTTATTTTCAGGATCTGACAATAGCTATTTATATCAGGTAAATGATTTCTTTGGTTCTGCTTGTTTTGGGTTATACAGATTCCTTCAAGCTTTCCTTGGAGAAATTTCTTACGATGCAATTATATTCCAGTACATTCATATACTATAATTTGTTTACCCATTGCCTAAATAATGTTTACCTACTTTCCTTCCAGTTCTTTGCTACTACAAACTATTTTTTAAGTGGGACCTGTCTTGGCTCATCATGGGGTTTGTGCCTAGTAGATGATAATACTAGATTAAAGAGAATATATCCATTTGTGACTTTTTTTTTTAGTATAGTTCCAAATTGTTTTATAGAAGGAATGGACCAATTCATAACCACATCCCTTCTTACATTGGTCATTTTCATCCTGAAGATATTGTATTACTACTGAAAATGCCATTATCCTCACAACCTAACTGTCATTCAACTCCTCACTGTCTCTTAACATCAATATCTAATCAGTTGTTGATTTCTGTCTTTGTTGTTGTTTGTCTTTTGTTTTTGAAGAGGACCAATGGCATCACTATGTGATAGGTGATGTCTTGACTTTCCAGTAAATTGGATTTAAGTGAGATAGAGTTATACAAAGTTGTCAGCTTCACTTTTTCTTCCAGAGTCATTGACATGGCAAGTCAAAAGTTAAGATAATTTGCTCAGGATGGGGTGGATGGTGTTGGCCTCTTTGATATCTGACTAAGCTCTAAGCTACTTTCATGGCCATTGGAACCAATTGTTTTCATCCTCACATTCCTTCAGGGAAAGTCTTCACATGCTTGAGGGAGACACACCCCTAATTTACCAACAGCTTTAAGACCTGTCAGTTACCCTCAGCCTGGTTTAGTGGGTCTGCCAACATGGCTGTAAAACCAGGGTGTGGCTGATTCATGTGCTACAACTTCTTGGAGCCATTCGAGAGCTGGGTACTGGGTGGACAACTAAAAGTGTATGAGCAGCCCTGAAAAGGGCTTACCACAAGTGTTAGTCTTCTCTGAGCACCCTATACACCTAATACAAGCGGGTACCACATTTAGCATATTCCCTGGGTCTCTCTGACACTGCCACCATCCTGGTACAGTCTCCCATCACTTCCAGCCTGGACTATTGCAATATCTGTTGGTTGATTTCCCTTCCTGAAGTCTTACTCCACCCCTCAACTGTCAAAATGACTTTCCTAAAGTTCAGATTTAATAATATCATCCCTTTATTCAACACACTCCAGTGGTTCCCTACTTTCTCCAGGATCAAATATCTCTTTACCTTCCAAAGTCCTTCATCACCTGGTTCCTTCCTCTCTTTTCAGTTTTCCTACACTTTACTCTCACTTACTTACCTCTTGCTCGCCCAAGACACTTTAACTCCCTACTCTATTTCTCTGGCTATCTTCCTGCCCCTCTTTCCTACTGCCCCTCACCCCCATGCACAGAGTGCTCTTCCTCTTCATCCTCCAAATTTCAGCTAAAAATCCTACCTACCTTCAGCTAAAAAAAGAAACCTTTTCCAGTTCTCCTTAATCTTGGTGCCTTCCTTCTGAGACCACCTTCAGCTTATCCTGTAACCACCTTGTTTAAACATAGTTGTTTGTATGTTGTCTCCCTCATTATACTGTGAACTCCTTGAGCTCTGAGACGTTTTTGCCTTTCTTTGTCTCCCTAGAACTTAGCACAGTGCTTGGCAAATAGTAAGGGCTTAATAAATGCTACTTGACTGACTTGATTTCAAGTAGTGGAAAGGAGAATGGGCTAAACCTATGAATGTATTCACCAACACATTATGTGAAATAGCTTGACTAAATCTCAGAGGCTATTTTGTTTGCTACTTTCTTAAATAAAAATTTGACTTTAACTCATTTTTTGGGTTTATTTTCTCAGCAGGAACATGTATCTTCAGAAATTTATCTGTATTATAATGTTATAGGGGCACACCACCTTTAGGTTTTTATGATTTCAGCAACAGATTAGAGACATCTGTTAGTTGACTTACTACCACATAAGTAGACCAAATTATGGGTACTTGGAATGACAGTGTGACATTATTGCAGATATCCCCCTATTCATTTGCTACTTCTATCACAGCTGGTTAGAGGGTGGCTTATAAAATATATTTTGTATCTGAAAAACTTTCACTTTGCCTTTGTTAAAAGCAAAGTTGTTGGTTAGATTTAACATATGTCATTTGACTTATTCTTATCCCTTCTGCTCTTTATTTCCTCTGATATTTGTTTTCTTTTTGGAATACTTTGCCCGTCTTTGGAGTGTTCAGCCTGCAATCAGAGGTCATCTAATTCATTCCCATGTATTTGGTAAAATTACATTAAAATATCCTAAGAAAGTAGGAGCTGCCATCTGTCTGTATTTTAAACCTCTAGAAGAAGGTAGAACATAAGACCCTCACCAGGAACATATGTAACTCCTGGCATCATTTCAGTGGTTCCCTGTGTGTGTCAAAGTGCCCTAAAAGGGCCTACAATCCTCAACACATTAATTGAATTCTGTAATTAGCAGATATGACAGTCTCTTTAGTTTGCCCCTTGAGTGATATTCCCTTTGCTTTCTTTTTTTCAAAGATTTGTGTATTTTAGTTTTATTTTTAAATTTTGTTTTAATTTAAATTAAAAACAATTTTATCATTTTGTTAATTTGTATTGAATGATAACCTTAATCTTTGTCTTTTAGCCTTACAAGCAACTTCTTGACAGCTTTCATCCCTCCGTAGAATGAACAGTGATGTTACTGGTGTGGGTCCTCCCTTCCATCAGGAAAATCTGGATGCATACTTTTTTTATGCTGTGCAATTCTTGGTCTTATTCCCCCTTAGATCCTCCATAGAGGACACGCCAAACTTGCGGGAGACCATTCTCTAGGACTTTTTACATTTTAAGGTTACTAGTGGAGCTTTCTGATTGTTCAGCCTGTTAGAGTCAATTAAATATTGGAAGAACATTTGTAAGAGTGGTCCTCAATTCCTTGAAAGTATGAAGTCTTTGCTTATTTATTTATATTAGCTTTATACTTTTCTGGTGCCGCTCAGATACCATCATACCATGATGGCTTAAAAGAAGAAATAGAGGTTGTCATGTGTGTTCGAATAACAATGTGACTTCTCTGCCCTCCAGCAGCTCCCTGAGAACAGGGGCAGGTTTTTTTTTGTCCTTTTTTAATGATTGTGGGAACTGCAGTATAGTAGTCAGAAGTTTTTCTGGCCAGGCAACTTCTCTTGCCAACTGCTTCTTCTCAGGTTTGGCTTCCCTTTAATGTGTGATTTGCCAGGAAGTGGTAGTTGAATTCTTAAACTGCTATTTCTTAGACAAACTAGAGCTCCTGAAGTAAAGGGCCTTCCAAGGTGGGTCCTTGATGGCTACTCAGTAAATCACCACTAGCAGGTCTTTTCTGGAAATTTAATGGAAAGAGAAGATATGGATGACATTCGTGTCATTCTGGCTGGTATCAAATGATTATTTTTGAGTTTATTCTCACCTTTCTGATTCTAGTATACTTTTACTTATTATGTAGTTAGATGGTGTTGAGCCAAACAAGAAGGGATTGAGACAGTTTCATAATTGCTGCAGGTTTATTCCATCATTCTGTCTCATGATTGTCTAGGCTAGCCTCAGTAATCTACTTCCCATTCTTTTCCTCTTTGTGTAATGGTCCTTTTAATTTTTGTAATGAGTGGCAGAGAATATTTTTCCAATAATTATCCAAATTTTTGTCCTTATTGGACTCAGGGATAAATGTAAAATCCTGTATCCATATTAAAAAAATATCAAGTATATAAGTAGAGAATGACACAAAATGGTTGGGCATCAGTGTGTTTTTTAAAGAAGCCTGTTAAAAAAAATTGATCAGAACTCATTTTGAGTGTAATGTAGCTACTAAGAGCATTAATACTTTCCTAGGTTGCTTATATAGGTGGAGAGTGACAAGATCAAGGGAGGTTATGGCCCCACAGTATTTAATGCTGTGCAAGGTCTACTTGAAACACTGAGTTCAGTTTTGGATAGCACTGTTAAAGAGAGGCACTGGCAAAGTAGATGGTGGACAGTGGAGGTCAACCAGAATGGGGAGGAATTTCTAGAAACTAGGTCATATGAGAAAGGGATGAAGAACTCTATAACTTTAGCCCTAGAGAAGACCTAGAAGGAACATTATATTTCCCTTCAAACATTTGTAGGACTGTCATGTGAAAGAATTGTTTTGTGTTGTATCACACAGCATAATTAGCACCAATGGATGGAAGTTACAGAGAGGTAGATTTCAACTGAATATAAGGAAAAACTTGCTAACAGTTAGAGCTATCCAACAAGGAAATGGTCAACTTTGGGAACTAGTGGTTCCTTGCCATTGAAAATATTCATACAGAGGTGAAATGACCCCAAATCAGGTATATTGTAGAAGGAAATATTCAGGTTGTGGGAAGCTGAATTAGATAATCTTTAAGGTCCTTTAAAATTCTAAGATTCTATGATTTTGCGATTCTAGTTCTCTTCCAATGTTATTTCTTCTAATTGATAATCCATAGTCAGGATATGTATGGCATTTTTAAGGACTTAAAATGTAAGGCATTTTAAGTCCTTAAAAATAGGACTTAAATATTGGGGACAATGAAATTTATTTTCCATTTCAATAATAATGGAATAATAGATTTAGAGCTAGAAGGGAACTCAAATTCCATTTAGTTGAACTAATTTTACAGATGAGGAAACTGAGCTCCAGAAAGATGAGCTGAAGATCCACATAGATATTAAATCTCAGAGCCAGGATTCGAACTGTTGTCCTTTGATTCCCAGTCTTTCCACTCTACCATGCATTAACAATAAATTTCAAAGCATTAAAGGTGTTACTAAAACATATTCCTCATGTAACATAGGAAAATTCCCTAGTTTCTTGTCTAATGTTGGGCATTAATAGATTAAAGACCTCTCTTACCTTCAGCAGCCGAAAGGAAGGGTAGGAATGGAAAGAAGAGAGAAAGTATTGACTGACCTCCAAGAGAACCTTGTAAAACAATGGTTATCTTGTGGTTTTCTTGGTAGTTTTTGTAAACATGTGATGACATGGAGTCTCAACGATACAGCGTCATGATAAAGACATTGTACGTCTGGTAGTTCTTTTGTGGCATATTACAGCTCCTCTTATAGCTGTGTTATTGGTCAGGATCTTAATGTTTGTTTCTGGGGAAATTATTTTAGAAATTGTATGAATTGGCGATTGTTAATCCTGCAGTAAGGATGTGGAACCTAGATATCATAGAGCTCCTTTAACAGAATGAGTTCAGCTTAGGAGGTGAGAGAAAGTAGCTTGCTTTTTCCTTCAGGAAAAACTTTAGCTGCTTAATGAATGTGAACATCCTGCCAACAATGCATAGAGGGGATAAGCATAGAAACAGAGGTTGGGAAAACAGAGGTTTTGTGGTTCCCATAGAATGTTTGTTACTTAGTCACTTAATATTCTTCACATTTAATTAGTGAATGGAGAAGGGGTCTAATAGGAGGGTAGAGCTCATACCTCTACTAGTGTTATTGTTTGATAATCAAAAACAAAAGGATACTGTCAGTCTGACTAAATAGGGTGGTTACCTTCAGAAGTTCATGAAATAGGATCCACATTTTTTTCTTCTGACTGAAAAAAGTCCAAAATAGCTACTGGCAATTATTGGAAGAATTTGTATGTGTATGTATGTGATTGAAAAGTGAATCTTATGGGTCTTAGTTGTCTCAGGCGCGACGGCTTCAAGGGTACTGCGGGGCGCTAGAGTACTGGCGGTCTAGGCCTTGAGGGACTGTGGCCCTGCTCGGGTGGCCGCTGGGTCCATGGCAACGGAGGAGGTATCCCTTCTGATGAGGAGCAGGCTACAGGCTTGGAGAGAAAGATTATGATGGCTGCAAAGAATGATTTGGATCCATGCAATATGCTAGCCCCAAAGGCAGCTCCAGGGACTAAGGAGGAGCCCAACCTGGTCCCTTCCATCACTGACAAGCGAATAGCGGGCTGTATCTGTGAAGAGGACAACAGTGCAGTCATCTGGTTCTGGCTTCATAAAGTTGAGACACAGTGTTGCCCTAACTGTGGAACCCATTACAAACTGGTACCCCACCAGTTCAGCCACTGAGCCCCTGAACTGGTTTACTTGAGATGTGTTGTGTTTTCTTCCCTGCAATAAAAGACTAGCCATTTCCCTGGCTCTCCCATAATAAAAAAAAAAGTGAATCTTATGATTAGATCTGCAAGACTTAAGTATAATTGAGGGCTATGTATTTATCAAATAAATCTAAGCATTAAGGAGAGCCATTCTATACTATACTGTTCTATACTACCTCTAGCACAGTGTTTTGCAAGGCAAGATGCTTTATATATATACTTTATTGTATATATTATTTATATTTATGTATATATATATACACACACATACACACATATACATATATACACGTATTAATTTATTGTGTATATGTATGTATATCTATCTCTCTATCTATCTATACGTATTTGAGTTGAACTAAAAGGTGCTACACTCTGGTCCCAGGCAGAGATGCTGCTCTAATTTGACATATAAATCTCCAAATTGGGAATAAGGAATTGGGTGCTGGGGTTGTGGGATGGTATTTGAATGATGATCTATAGGAGTTCAAAGGCACTGGGGTGTGAAGGGTGTTAGCATGAGTGAGAGTGTGCATCTTTGAGTGCCAGGGTGGGAGAGAGAGATGGCACTCTTAAAGGGTAGGTGCAGCAGGAGATGGGAGACCTGAAGTCTAAGGGAGGCCTACTCTTCTTTGCACTGATGGTTCTCCACTTCCCAATTTGGAGGTTAGGCTGGCAGCAGCAGGAGGTGGCATATGCCTTGTGCTGGCTACTTTGGGTTAGATGAAAGACACCCAGCCTGGCCCCTCATAGCATTTCCTCAGGGGATGTGGTGTGCCTAGCGGGAGATGGAAGGCTCAAGGTGTTGGTGCACTCAAGCTCTGAGGTCTTCTTACTTGAGGAGTGACACCACACCAGCTCCTGGTTCCTGATAGACCTTTTCTCCCTTTGTGTATCCCCTTAGCTTAGGTGGAGCTCTCTGCTGGGCTCTCCTGAAGCTCCTCCTCCTCAATGTCTCTAGTTTGTTCTTATCTTGTCTCTGGGCTCCCAATATTAATATTAAGTGGAAAGTAATAATTTTGGGTTCCAAAAATCAACTGTAAAATGACAAGATGGACAGTCATATCTGCTTATTTCATATGAATTCCTCCCCCCGTCTTCTGTTTAAGCAGGTTGCAAACTTTATGTGAACCCACAAAGTGATGTAACAGATAAGCTAGAATGATTGATCATTGGGTAAATGAAAAGACCACCAAGCCAATGTTTGTTATCAATGTTTGTTATTCTGTCTTAGTCAGACCTCATATGGCTTGTTGTGTTCAATTTTGGATGCTACTTTTTAGAAAGGATGTTTATAGAGTGGAACGTGTCCAGGTAATGGTGACCTGTAATTAATGAATTGATTCAACTATATGAGGGTTCCTAGAAGGAACTGGGGATATTTAACATGGAGAAGAGAAAAGTTAGTGATGAAAAGGCTGTGTTCAAATATTTGAAGGGATTTTGTACAAAAGGATTAGATTTGTTTTGCTTGGCCCTGTTGTGATGGTGGGGAAAGGGTGCACAATTAGGAGGAATGGGCAGAAGTTACATTGAGGAGACCAGAACTCTTCAAAAGTAGAATGAGTTGCTTTACATGATTGTGAGTTCCCAGTAACTAGAGGTTTTCAAGTGGATGCTGGGTGCCCTCTGAGATTCTTACTAGGAACATCTCCGATTTTGAATATGAGTCATTGATACCTTCTTGTGAATTAGTTGAATTAGTTGCTTTCCTTTTGGAAGTTAGCTAACTAACGTCAGGAGTGGGTAAGGAGCTTTGTTTGGCCCCAGAGGAAAGTAAGAAAATTAGCATCATGAAGCATTGTGAGAGCACAGACCTTACTTCCTCCAGTGGGAAATAGGGTACTATAAGGGCACTTTAATCCCAGGACACAATCTCACTGGTCACCTTGCCGTCTGGAACAGAGCTCATGCCCTGAAGGACTTTTCATCTCTGGGATTTTAACCCTTTTCGGTCTGGGATTCTAAAGTCATAATTGGAGATTACCTCACATGTGGCTGCTATCTCAGGCCAAGCCCTCCAGCTCCCTTGATACCTTATTCCTGCCCTTCCACTCTCCTGACATCTCCTGTGCCTTTCCAGTTTAATATATAATTAAATCAGAAACAGACTACTAGTAGTAGTACTACAGTTCAATCACATTATGAGACTTTTATGGGCTACCTAAGAGCTCTACACACAATATATATTATTATTTCTAAGGGAATATGCATTCAGAGTTTCTATTTATGACCTTGGGGCAGCATAACGTAATTATTGAATTGAACATGGAAAGCTTTGGTCAAAGTAGATAGATGAGTTAGGGGTAGCTAGGTGGCACAGTGAATAGCGCACAGGTCCTGAAGTCAGGAGGACCTGAGCTCAAATTCGGCTTCAGACACTTAACACTTACTAGCTGTGTGACCTTAGGCAAGCCACTTAACCCCAATTGCCCTGCTTTCCCCCCTCCAAAAAACAAAAAAAAACCAAACAAAGTAGAAGAGTTAGTCATTATAGAGTCATAAAGTTTAGAGCTGGAACTTCTCTGATTTTCAGTATGACAGTCATTCATACCAAAAAGGGGCCTTAGAGATCATCTAGTATAAGAAACCTAAGTCATAAAAAATTGGTACAACTTTCCTGAGGTCACACAGATAGTAGTTTTCTGTGGAACCAACCAACCAGTGCAGGTGGTCAGGAATGAAGAATGTACTATGGAGTAGGGCCTAAGGTCATAGTTTACTGTGAGTTTTCTATGACACAGAGACCTTGGGAATAGGTTGATTAACTATCATTCCATGACAACAGAAAGGTCAAGGGACATGAAGACAGAGAAAACACCATTTGACTTGAAAATTATGCCCATTAAGAGACCAGATCAGTAGAGTCATCAGGCTGTAACTTTGAATATAAGAGCTGAGGATGAGCAATAATTCAGCAAGAGATGTGACAGATTTGGCAGTGAAAGAAAGAAGAGGGAGATAGAATAGTACATAGTTCGAGGGTGTTGAAGAATCAAGTAAAGGTTGTAATTTAGGATAGTGAACACTTAAACATGTTTGTAGGCAGATGAGAAGGAGCTTAAAAGTTACTGCAAATGCAAGAGAGAAGGAATGATGGATGTAACAAGGTTGTGGAGGAGACAGAAAGGGATGGGGAATCAAGGGTACAGATAGAAAGGCTAGACTTGGAAATGATGGACACATTTCTTTGAGACAGGAAAGAAATAGAAGATAGAGGAACATGTAGAGAAATTCTGAAGTAGAGAAAAGGTAAATTAAGAGAATTTAGTTTCAATCTTCTTGAAATATGAAGGGAGCAGAGGTGTAGTTGGGGGATTAGGTTTGGGCGAGTACTATCAGGAATGCAATAGGGAGGGAGTAAATATGAGATGAATGCATGAACTGCAGAGTAGTAACACCTGAGATTAGATAGCATGGATTTACTGTGGAACACATGAGCAAAAACTTCATGCTGTCCTTTAATAATGTTTAGCGACCCTAGAGTGGTACCTGAGAGAGCTCTACTGGGGCATAGCTAAGAATCTGTTTACTTATTTGTTTTGTTCAAGACCTTTGATTTCATGGGTGTAGGGAAAACCTGGATAGGAAATTCCCTTTGTTAATGCAGATAAATGTTTCTGACAACTCTTTAAGATGATTGTGAATAAATTAAAGAACAGTTGCTGTTTTCCTTATCAGAAAAATCTTTTTTTTTGTTAAGCTAAATATCAATAGATCTTTCAGCTCATTCATGCATGGAATTATTTTTATTCTTCTCATCAAAAAATATGGTACAAAAAATATAGCCGACTAGGTTTTTTTTTTTGGCATTTTCGCACCATTTTCTTGCTATATTTCTCCCATTTTAAACTTGTGTAATTAGTTTTTTAAAAAAACTGTCAGATACATTTATTGTCATGAAAATTCAACTTGCAGCTTCATCATCTCTGTGAAGATGATTGTGGATTTCGGTTCCAACCTAAGAATCACTAGCTATCTCTCTGAATTTTATTTTAACCACAAATTCAGTAGGCGTGTTATCTATTTCTTCATTCAACTCATGAGGGAAATATTGCACAGAACTAGGCCAAGATCAGACCTCTGGGACACTCCTCTTGAATGCTTTCCTCTTGACATTGACCCATGAACTCTTTGGGTGGAGATAACCAAAGATTTCAGTATCCACATATCTTTGTTTTTGTAGAGTTCATATCTCTCCATCACAGCTTCTAGGAAATGGTAAAGGATTTTGTGAAATGTCTTGCTGAAATCCAGTATGACATATCTTTTGGCACATCCATCTCGGAAAAAAAAATGTATATACGAAGGGAAGCTACTCTGGTACAAATTATTTCTTGTTTTTAAAATCTCATTTTCAGACATAAATTCCTTAAAAACTTTTTTTTTGCTCTTTTTTGTTTATATATCACCTTAACTTACAAATATATTCCTTTCCTTTTACTTCCCAGTGAGTGATCTCTTGTAGCAAAAAAAGGGGGAAAAAGCATTTAAACATAACTAGCCATCGTATGGGCTGAATGTGAGGTCAAGGTGGGTCATTATAAATGTCCAGTGGTGGTTTCATTTTTTTTCACTCATTTGCATTGTTGCAGTCATTATGTCCACATTTTTTCCCCTAGTTCTATTTATTTAATTTTGCGTTACTTCCTATGGTCTTCTATGCTTCTGGAATTCTTCATAGGTATTATTCCTTATGGTACAGTCCTGACCTTTTACAGTGAAGTTATTAATATTGCACTAGTTACAACAAGGCCTTTTCCTGAGGCGAATTTTGGTAAAAGAGTGGGAAATTTCCTCTGAGGTTGTGTATTGCAAGGGTATTTGACAACAATTATACTCTTCTAAGGAAAAAAGGGGGAGAGGATTTTTTGATGGAAAGGGGGTGCATAATTTAGTCTTGGTGGTACATCACTTGCTAGAGGAACATATTGTCTGAAACAGGGCTCCTTGAGCCTAACTTCGTATTTTTTTTTTTAAGTTGCAAGTACTTAATGAATACATCTGAAAGAATATTAGGGCAGTATATTGAATTACTCAAGTGGGGTTCACAGTACATTTGTCACAATACCCTGAAAGGGGTATGTGGAACCAAAAATGTTGGGAACCACAGCATTATGCCATGCTGCCTGAGATATACACTATTATGCTGTATTAGAATAATTAATTTAAATTAGTGAGAGTATATGGAATGGTTGAGAAGGGGCCTCCTCTTAAGTAGCTCTTGGATTAAACTGTGCTTAGTACAATGCCTGAGGGCACATAATAAGGGCTTAATAAATGTTATTTGACTGACTGACTGATTGATAAGGTGTGAGCCTCCCTTTTGAGAGGGAAGAAGGTGCATTATTTTCTTGCCTTTTCCCTCCTTGGACAGAAGAGAGCACAGCAGAACAAGAATTGTGTTGGGTAGTGGTAGGGCGTAACCTCTCCATGTACAGTCTTCTCTCCCCAGGAACTGATCATGGATGGTGTCTTGGCGCAGAAGTTCATGAAAACTAAATGTGTTTACCCCTAACTTTCTGAGCACATTTTAGAGACTGGAGATTTGAAAGTTGACATTCCTAGGCCAAAATGTGGCACCAGAGAAGGCAGTGACAGAGTTCACACAGAAGTATATGGCCGAAACAGACATATGCTTTCCCACTTGGCCCAAGAGAGGAGTTCATCAACAGCGTTCTTGTACACCAACCTCAGATTTAGAGAAAGAGGTCTTTTAAATTCTGCAGGCAGCATGATACTGTGAATCTAGTTTTATAGTCAGAGAATTGAGATTTCCTCAGCAATGCCAGTCTTGGGAGTTGCTCTGATTATGTATGAAAATGAAATGTGGGTAGCCTTAAGTTCAGGAGTTTGGAATTTTTAGAAAGAAGGAATGGGATTTCTTGAACATTGTGCTTCTTGGAGAAGGGAGAAGATCGCCAGTGTTGCTCCTTTGACTTGGAGTTCATTGGAGGGAGACTTGGGACTTAGGGATGAGATGGACCTGGACTTTGCCACCCTATTGATAATACAGTTAACAATTTGTACAAAGGAAAGTGTTGCTTGTTGAGAAACCTCTTTCTGAGAGGAGCTTATGGGCAATTTAAATGCTTTATATGTTTTATTTATAAGTTTATGGACTCCCATGAGTCCTCTGTATTTTCTTTATTATCTGTATAGGGAAATACAGGTTGTCCTTAAGCGATTACTCATATTGTAACCTTGAGTGCTTGTGCTGGAGCTGGGGACCTATTTTATACATATGTATGGAAAGCTAGACATGAGCTATATCTTAGCTGTATTTGGAAATTAACTGTAATAAGCTCCAAGTGAGGACATAATAGGTCAAAGAGAGAAAATGACCCTCTTGGGTCAGGCCCCAGGCTTTGATCTGGTTCATGTGAGCCAGAGTTTTGGAAGAGTCCTAGGCCACTACTCACAAAAACTCTTTTTTTTTTTTAAAGACAAGATTGAAAACAAAATAAAAAATATTTTCTTAAAAAGTAGTTCAAATGCGTAAGAAGACATTAGGATTTAGTAATTACTTATTGTACTTATGGTTGAAAAGAAGCTTCATTCCAAATGAAAATATTCAGATATTCAAATGGAGATATGACTTAATAGTTGTATAGTTCTGTGTTTCGTGTCTTCTCATCTTTCTTCTAATTTTAGGTTGATTTTGACCTTTTGCTCTAAGGCGTCAATAGTCTGTTCCCACAGATACAGCTCCTATACCAGTAGCCAGTCATTTCCTGTCTCTTAAGATAGTCAATTTCATTTTTTGTCATATTATTCTCACTATGTTCTGTTTCTTTCAACTTTTTCCTTGGGAAAAAAAAAAAGGTTTATGGTATATAGGAATTCCATTTCTGAGTAATCTACAAGTCTTGTCCTCAAACCTGAACCATATTTCTCTACATACTTTTTGCTGCCCTGTGTCAGTGCCCAGCCTTCTTTCTTTCCTCTTTTCTTTTCATCTTCCCCTCCCCACTCCAAATTGAAATCACTGAATATCAATGTGTACGTTGACTGGATTTAGAGCAATGGTTCTTAACCTTCCTAATGCCGCAACCCTTTAATACAGTTCCTCATGTTGTGGTGACCCCCAATCATAAAATTATTTTCTTTGCCATTTCATAACTGTAATTTTGCTACTCTTATGAATCATAATGTAAATATCTGATGTGTTTTCATTGTTACAAATTGAACGTAACCCACAGGTTGAGAACCGCTGATTTAGAGCATCTTATCAAGGTCATTGTATATCTATCTTGTTGAGGGTGTGTGTGTGTGTGTGTGTGTGTGTGTGTGTGTGTGTGTGTGTGTGTGTAAGGATCACAGATTGAGAGTTAGGAGGAAATTTAGAGATACTTTATTTGTCCTATAAGAGACTCCCAGTACCTGAATGATTTACCCAAGGGTACACAGCTAGGAAATGGCAAGACCAGAATTCAAGCCAATGTTTTCTGATTCCAAATCCATCTCTTTCTTTACTCTATCATCCTGTCTTTATTGTTTGTGATGGATGTTGAGTCTTATATTGCGATTATTTTCAGGATAATCCTTTTGTGTATCCTAGTCACAGGTTAAAGATTAGATGACCAAGTATCCTAGGAAGTAGTTCTTTTTATCTGTGGGCATGCTATGAAATCAGCTGAGCTGCTTCCTTTGTTCGTACCTCCAAGGAGAAGCTGTGACACATGCATTCCTTTACCTTATGACTTCCCCTGGTTCGTTTCTTTGAACAATATGTCAAGTCATTTATCATTGGACAAAGAACTTACATTTAAAGTAGTTAGTTTTTACATATAGTCTAAAATCTGTATGGCTTTTAGCATCTTTTGCCACCCCATCACAGTCATCATAGAAGCAGAAGGCTTCTCAAGACAGACTGAGGCTGATTAAAATTTTTTTAAACAGATGTTTCATGGGTTGCTATGACCCTATATAGGATCCATCTCTTTGTGACCATACTACTGGTGAGGCAACTTTTGTTTTTTATGCCAAGTATAGATTTGGTATGTTCAATTCATTTTTTTTTTTAATAATCCTTAGATCAGATTTTGGTTAGAATTTAAGGACAGAAGGCCTTGCAATAAAAGGCACATTTTTCAAATTGACTTCTTATATATCATAAATTTGTTATGTATTAGTACATTTTAAATTATGTCATAAGATTTTGAATTTATAATAATTGTAATTTAGGGAACAAATTTGTTTTATAGCACCTACATCCTCAAGTGTGGGAGAAAAGGAAGTGGTGAATTTGTTGTCTTGCTTTCTGGAATTCCCTGGACAGCTGAAGAAATTAAGAGTAATTTGAAGGCAGATGGACAGAGAGTAGTTTGTTTTCCATTGGGAATTTGAATAAAATGCAGAGCAACATATTATTTTGTGTGCAAGTTTATTACTAATATACCATTTGAAAAAGAATCATTCTATACCTGATATGCATCACACAAAAAATACTACAGTGAAGTATGACTTGGTTTCAAAGAAATACAATTTTTTAAAGTTTATCTTAATATTGTCGAAGATTCTTTAGCAATAAGTCCAAAATAAAATTTCACTATTTCAATTAAATTCTTTAAAACATGCTAGTATACTTTTTTTGCAGATTATAAGTATTTGCATCTTGAAACTGAATTTTGCATCTTAATTGCACACATTTTCATGTGAGTGATTTGTAAATTATATGCTTTGAACATCTGTTTGATAAATGTTAGAGTTCATACATCATTCCTAAACCAGTTGCCTGAAGGACTTTGGGAATTTTGGATAAGAAACACCCTTTGATTGCTGCGGTGTTTTGATTCCAAGATAAAACAAAAGGATCCAAGGAGAACTTTGCCTGTCTTACAAACTCTGTTTCTATCATTTGTCTTCTACTTTGGAAAAATATTTTCTCTTAACTTTCAGGAGAGGCTAGGATCTTAAATGTTCCCTTAAATACATATACAAAATTATCAACATCAGTTTTTGATGAGAGATATTTGTTTGAGATAGGTAGGAACATGGCAGTTTAGTTTTGGCAGTAAGAATACCAGTAAAGTACTTTCACTTGAGGAAATTGGAGGCAATATAATAAGTAGATTCCGAAGGACAAAATGAGCCACACACATGGTTGGGTGCTACTGTACTTCCTTGTCTCCATAATGCCAGTTATTGTTGGATGTAAAATCTTTTTTATTTTAACAATTTAATTGAAATGAATAGTGTTTTTAAAAGCTTATCTTATTACTGTTGAAGATTCTTTACCAATATGTCGAAAATAGATTTTTCTGAAATAAAAACTCGAAAATAAAAATCATGTTATCTTAAGAAACTAATATGTCCACTAGGGATCTTGAGAATTTCAGTATTGTAGGAATTTTAAAAAATCTCCAATTAGCTAAGTAATAACATAGAAATCATTTAATTTTTCTGTGCTTTGGTTTTATCTTCTGTGATACTCTGAATAACATGGTCTCCTTTAGAATGCATTTGAAGAGATTTTCTGAGAGGAAGCAAGATCACATTTGTAATGTCTTAAAAAAAACATATTATGCACAAGCAAAATATTATTTATGCTGTACTGCAATCGGTATTAAGAATCTAAGCTCAAATAATATCATTTCTAATTGAAATAAAGTCTAACATCTGAAAGTTGTGGTGTTGATGAAGAGCAACTAATATCCATTGCATCAAGTTCCTTTTTATTTGTTTTAAAAAGGTATTGAGTGTTTTTATTATTTATCTTTTAACTCCTAGGATTCTGCTCGTGGTACTATATGCAATTATTCCAGGGTTTCTGCTGACATAGAAAATATGTTTTCTGAAACATTAGTTTTCACAAAAGAAAAAGCTTAGAAAAGTCTTAAGGAAAATAATGTGTTTATTTCCTAACCGTGACTAGGATAACGCAAACTAAGATAACGAGCAAAAAAAGTAACTAAATAACTAAGTAACTAAGTAACTAAGATAAGTAACTAAGATAAGTAAGATAACTAAGATAAGTAACTAAGATAATGAGCAAAAATATCACATTATTTTGTGCATGTAGAGAAAAAAAATCTAGAGGGCTTCAATTGTAGGCCTCATTATGACTCTTTCCTGTGAAGATGTGATTAAAAATATACTATTCTGATAAGTTTGGTCAGTGTGGAGAACCTGGAATTTCATATACTTATATACAGAATTATCTTTAAATAGCTTGGAAGATTTAAGATATGAATTCCATTTCTTAGCTATTAAGGTGAATAAATAATTTATAGTTAATTTCTTATAGTGAAGCACTGGAATATTTGGAAGGAGCACTGGATTTGGATTTGGATGTAGGGTAAAATTTTGCCCGTATAACTTACAAGCTATATACCTTTTAAGCTTTCAGGACCTCAATTCCCTCATCTTTAGAATTAAAATGTTGGATTAAATGGCCCCTAAATTCTGGTTTAGCTCTTGAGTCAATGATTTTGTGGAGAGAAAGAAAGGAAATATGGTGAACGAACGTATGAATGAAAAAGCATTTGTTAAATATCTGTTATATTCAAGGCACTGTGTTAAGTTCTGGGAATATGAATTCATCAAGCTAGACTGTCCTTGTGTTCAGGGAGCTCACCTTCTAATAGTGGAAGATAACACATATAGAGGAGTAGTGGCCAATGAAGTTGGAGGGAAAGATGATTGAAATCATATCATAGGACAAATGATTGACCTTTCCATGCATGATAGCTTGATTTGGTTACTTTTCAGAGTTAGTGTTGGTGAAGGGGATAGTGGGAAGAATGTATGACATTGCATAGAGAAGTGTATGCTGGGGACTGGATCTGGGTAAGTTAAAGTGAATGCTCACCAATCATAGACCACTGGTTTAAGGATAGGAATCTCAGTTCTGAATTGGAAATGGAAGCTGGAGGGGCAAAGATGAGCCTGGGAAACTGCTTTCTTCATAATTTGGTTAGTTTTTTTCCCTTTTTGTCTGCTTATTTTTCTGCTGCTATTCCTTTTTTCTTTTCTTTCTTCTTTTTTTTTTTTTTGAGACAATCATGGGTAAGTAACTAATGGTTTTTTTTGGCTGTGTGTGTCTGACTTCTTTCAAACCCAAGGATTCAAGGCCCTCTTTGTTCTCTTTCCAACCAAACTTTCCAACTTTATCACTCATTGTTCAATTATATGTACTCCAATTCTAGTCAGATTGTTCCTGATTTCTCTCTCATTGTACCTTTCTATGTACCTATATTCTAGTTAGACTATTTGCAGTTTCCTGAACGTGCCCTATTTGGGGAACTTATAGGGACTTTTCAATATCTATTTAATGAATTATTGCCCTTTCATCTTTCATTGCTATTTAGCCATCTGCTAGTGTCCATATTCCTATCCAAATCACCTATCACAGATCACATTATTATTTGCAACTTTTACTTTTGCACACAGATCCCAGCCATCTTCCTTTGCTTTATCGTAATCATTGCCGCATTTCAACTATGTTGTCTTTCTAGTCAAGATTAGCAAATGTGAGTGAAGAACCCAATGACATTCTTTCATACCAAGATTTTCTACAGCACAGCTCTGCACTGTGGTATCTAATATGTAGCACCTTGAATGTTTTGTAGTTTAGTCGTTCCAGTCGTGACTGACTCTTCATGATGCCATTTGGGGTTTTCATGGCAAATATACTGGGTTGATTTGCCACTTTCTTCTCCAGCTCACTTTACAGATGAGGAACTGAGGCAAACCAGGTTAAGTGACTTGCTCAGGCTCGTACAGCTAGTAAGTGTCTGAGGCCAGATTTGGACTCAGGAAGATGATGAGTCTTCCTGGTTCCAAGGCCAGCCTTTTATCCACTGCACTACCTAGCTGCCCACCTTGCATGCAATGAGCATGCTTATTGAATTGAATTGTTTGGGAAATCACAATAATATGTAGTATAGGTGGCTCTCATCTGAAGATAATGAGTAATGGAAAGAGGCCACTTAAAGTAAGTCTTAAAATAGCATAATATTATAAAAAGTGTGTATGTGTGGGCAAGGTTTAATTTGAACTTTGTCCTAAAAACTAAAACTACAGATTATGAAAATAAGTTTTTCTTGTATTTAACAAAACCCAAGCTATAATTGCTATTATACACTGACTGTTGAAATGAGCAAGAAATGAATCAAGTATTAGTTTCAGGGGGACAACATTTTGTTAAAAATTATGGCAGCATGGTATATCCTTTACTTCATGTTTGTACTTTCATAGCACGATCATAAGGAGGGTCATTGGTACAAAAATGTTCAAAGACATTATCATTTTCCCCAAGAATCCCTTTCTTAATCTTTTGATGTAAAATTTTGAGTAACATCAGCAATCAGAAAAGATATTGATGATAGAGGTAGTGATAGGTGATGGGAAGAGATATTGGTGTTGAGCAAGGAGGGATGTTATGTCACCTTTATAAGTGAGCAATTATTTGGTGAATTTTTCTTTGGTATGATAACTTTTGATTCTATATGCAACCTAGTAGGAAGACATCATGGTGTACTGTATAGAGAGGCAGTCTCTGTGTCAGGAAGACTCAGTTAAGTAATACCTCTGACATATGCTAGCTGTATCACCTAGATAAGTCATTTAAACCCTTAAGGCCACAGCCAACTCTTAAGACAAAAATTTTCATTGTTGTGCTGTGAGAAATGATAAGCAGGATAATTTCAGAAAAAACTAGGAATGACTTATGTGAACTGATGCTAAGTGAAGTGAGCAGAACCAGGAGAACATTGTATACAGTAACAGGAACATTGTATGATGAAGGACTGTGAATGACTTGGCTCGCTTCAGCAATAAAATGATGTAAGACAATCCCAAAGGACTAATAATTAAGCATACTATCTGCCTCCAGAGAAAGAACTAATACCATCTGAATACAAACTGAATCATTCTCTCTTCCTTCCTTCCTTGTCCTTCCTTCCTCCCTCTTTCCCTCCCTCCCTCCCTCCCTTCTTTCCTTCCTCCCTCTCTCCCTCTCTCCCTTCCTCCCTTCCTTCCTTCCTTCCTTCCTTCCTTCCTTCCTTCCTTCCTTCCTTCCTTCCTTCCTTCCTTCCTTCCTTCCTTCCTTCTTCCTTCCTTCACTTTTCTTCCTTCTTTCCTTCCTTCCTTTCCAGTTTACAAACAAGGAAACTGAAGTGCAGAAATTAAGTGAAAATATCTAGTATCACATGACCCACAGGTGAAGAAGCAAGGAAGCATTCCCAAGTCTTTTTACTTCAGGGGATTTCTTTTGGTAATGGATGAAACCAAAGGATACAACCCATTGTGCATTATTTTCAATATCTTTAAAGAGAGATCAGAGAATTGACAAGGGAGCAAATTGGTGGTACTTATTAGACTGTGCCTGCCCATACACTAAAGGTTGCGGATTCCTAATCGGAGGCTAATAAAGTTACAAGGCAAAGATTTTCATCTGGATTTTACATAGAAGCTATATATACATACATATGTATATATATTTATGTTCATATCCAAATATAGATGTAGATATACACACATGTAAACATATATGTGTAAATATAATTATATATTATATCTGTATATATTACATGTATCAGTGAGCTTTTCATTTTGGTTCTGCTATGACCAGTCCTTAGTATGTAGCTCACTCCCTGATATTGTTTTTGTTTACGCATAGTTAAATGTCCTAGTTTTATAACTTATAGTTAGCCAACAATCAAAAACTTTTGGCCACTCACTGTTTAACAAATGGTTTTCCACTGGTCATTTCCAATGCTGCGGTTTGTATTACGCTGGGATCAGCGAGGGTTGTCATATTCATCTGCATTTAAGGTGTAATGATGTACACACGGCATGTGGTCCTTTGTTGCCTGTCTTTGCAAACCTCCTCCTGATGAACTGTCTGTGAAGATCATTATAAGGACGCACATATAGAGAGAGTTTTAGAGTTTACAAAGCACTTTATTCATAGCTCTCCTGTGATCTGGGTAGTGTGTCATAATTATCATTATCAATTATCATCATCTCTATTTTGTAGGTAAGGAAACAGATTCTAGAGGGTAAATGATTTGCCCAAGGACACACACAGATACTAGGTGACTAATCTGAGGCTTTACTAATCTGAGATTTGAGTCTAAGGGATCTTGACTCCTTACATGTGGGTTCTTTCCATTACTTCCTCTCAGGGTCTCTTAACCCATTTTCTCCTTTCTCCTACTTTATTTAAATAGTGGCAGCTAGAATTTTTGAAGGAGGAGGGAAGGAATATTGGGTGAATTTTAGTGTGTGTGAGTGTGTGTGTGTGTGTGTGTGTGTGTGTAGGGGGTAATAGTACAAAAAAGGGCTACAAAGATAGTATTTGCTTTGCAATACCATTGTGTGTTGTGTTTTCTTGACATCTCTTGATCAGTTATTACTGTTGTCATTGAATGAAAAGAACAATTTATACCTTTTTCTAAGGTTTATACTATTCAATACTTTTTGTTGTCAAGTTTCAGGCTGAATTTGGAATTATAGCTTGATTATGCCTTCTCTTGGCCCAATGTGACTTCCTGTTTTATAGAAAATAACATCTAAGAACTCTTAAAGGGATCTCTTGCATGTCTGGAAACTCTTACAAAACCACATTTCAGTAAACTGATGTGAATGCATCAGACCTGTAACTAAGTATGTCTAAAAAACCAAGGAAGAACCATAGTGCTGGACTAAAAAAGCATTTATTTTTGAGGAACTTAGATCATGTAGCTGCGGTGACGCTTAGGAAATGTCTGCCCAAGGTGACCAAATCAATCTGAAGCTACTATTTGCCTTCATTTTTGGTCAATTACACTAGTTTTCAAAGGGCAGTTTTAGTATGAATTGGAATTTACTTGATGACACAGATTGACATTTCTGGTTTCCACACTCTGTTTCAGAGCAAAAGTTTTAATTTGGGTATATCTCTGGCATTAGCATTCTTTCCACATCCCTGCCTCTTACAATCATCTGGTTTTCTTTAAAGCTCAACTCAAAGGCCTACTTGTACATGAGGCTTCTCCTAAGGCATACAGCTTCTGATTCCTTCTCAGTATATAGTTCGTGGGGCAGGTAGGTGACATGGGGGTAACCAGATAGTATAGTGGACAGAGCACCAGTCTGGAGTTAGGAAAACTCATCTCCCTGAGTTCAAATCTGGCCTCGGATACTTACTAGCTGTGTGATCCAGCCCCATTTGCCTCAGTTTCCTCATCTGTAAATTAGCTGGAGAAGGAAATGGCAAATCACTCCAGTATCTTTGCCAGGGAAACCCAAAACAGGTTCACGAAGGCTTGGACATGACTGAAAAATGACTGAATAACACCAACAATAAATATAAGCTTTTCTTGGACCTGAGTGTCCTCATCTGTAAAACAAGGACTTTGGACTAGATGGCCTCTGAGGACCCTTTCAGTTCTAAATCTATAATTCTGTGTGCGTGTTGTCTCCCCTGAAGTTCTCGTCATTGTTATTTTTATAGGCCTAGTGGATGACTGGATTGAGAGGTATGCACAGTTTACTAACTTTAGGGCATGGTTTCAAAGTCCTCCCAGGGATAGCTGGACCAATTCACAGCTCTACCAACAGTGCATTAATAGGCCCATTTCCCTGCAGCCCTACAGAATGTCTCATTTTCCTTTTAACCTCAATGTATTTCTTGTTAGTAGCCACATCATACTAATAGTGTAAATATGCTTCTCTTGGTAGGCTAGTGGATGATAGATGTGTGGTACATCCAGAAGCCGGTGACCTTGCCAACCCTCCCAAGAAATTCAGAGGTAAGTAACAGACATCTTTATGTTTATATTGACTCATCTGAAACAGATGATTTCATTGTGTTAAAATTTTAGAAGTTCTTCTTCCCTAATGTGCCTTAAAAATCTATAAAATATCTAGAATGGTCAAAATACCCCTATTGTATACTGAAAGATTCTTAGATATATAATGTGAAGAAATTGATAACTAAGACAAATATTTTTCTAAAGGTTTTATTATTTTTTTTAAAAAGTATGGCCTATCCCCTGATCCAATTTTTTTTTTAGGGGCTCGGGTGGGGCTGGATCTGTGATTTCATTGGTATAGGGAACACATAGAGAAAATGATCTCTTCCAGAACAAATCTTAAACTGTTCTGCACCTTTTCAAGCTGTACATACTTGGTTGGATACTGCAACCAGCACAGTTGGGTGGGCTAGCAACCAGTGAGTAAAGAGACGGGGATTTATTTGATAGTCTGTTTATTCTAGAGCCATTTCATACAGAGCCAAAGGTACTAGGAGCTTACAGGGCTTATATGCCCCTAGCAGAAGAACTTATGTAACCAAAATATAAGGACCCTCCTTTGGCCTTGACCACTCCCTACCCCAGCCAAAGGCTGGTTATTCATTAAGACTTCATCCTAGGACCACCTCTGGAGGCACAAACAAAGAAGGAGGCATAAACAAGACTTGCAGGTTAACTCCCCTGAATCTTCCTTAGTTATTCATAGGACCATGTCCTGGAGGCATCAATAAACAAGACTATACTCCTCCTGTATCTTCCTTGTGACCTTATATAGAAATTATACAAGGAGAGAGGACATTCCATTAGTGGGGCCAGGGGACCCCTCAAAGTCCTCTACAGTTGGAGGGCTGAGAGCCCATGACAATGTGGAAATCCAGGTTTCTTTCTTCTACTCCATACTGTACTTTGTGCAACACAAATTTGGAAACATTTTGTTTTGATGTGAGGAAGGATGGCATAGTTGAGAGACAGCTGACCTTTGAGGTAAGAAGATCTGGGTTCAATTCTTAGTTGTGATTGATTCTGGGTGAGGCATTTAGCCTTTCTTAGCCTCATTTTCATCTTTTGTGGAGTGGTCAATAGTCATGCTTCTCTAGATTTGATGAAATCAAATTTGTAAACTTTAAAGTACTTTGTTATATGGTGTTATTTATAAAAAATAAAATAAAAATTCACCCTACTTATTAATTATTTCTCATATTTCTCCCTTCACTATCTCTCCTCCATTGTAAGCTTTTGTTTTTCTTTGCATTTAATTTCCATTCAAAATTAACATCCATTTTTTTCCCCTTAGAATTTTTGACTTTTTTGTCAGTCCTTACATTTTCCCTCTCTTGGCCTGTATGTTCACTTTCAGTTTCTTCTAAAAATTCACATATAATAGGCTAGAAATGATACGTTTTTATACATTTCCTATTTAATAAATCACAATATGAATGGGAGAAAACCTCAGCCCTAGAATATTTTTTGGGAAAATATCCTCAGCTAACAAGAGAAAATCTTACTTGCCTAAATCTCAGCAGAAGAAATTTTTACTGTCTTCTCAACCATCATAGATAAACTATGGACAGAGACTTCCAAACAGTCTTGGGGAGTTTCCTTCCTAATAGATCTTTGAGAAAAATCTATGATTATTCAGACTGTGAATTTCACATCTTTGTCCAACCCTTGACTCACCTTTACCTTGTTCTATGGAATATATGAAGAAAGAAAAAAATAGTATTTATGCAAAGATTTCAGTGATAGGAACTTCATATTAAATATATATTTCAAATTTGAAATTGCTGGTACAAGTGCTGTTCAAATATGATCTGATTTGATACTTGCAACAACTTTGTCAGGTAGGTGCTATTATTATCCCCATTTTATAGCTGAGGCAACTGAGGTAGAAAGAGGTTAAGTGACTTGCTCAGGGTCACACAGCTAATAAGTGTCTGAGGCTGGATTTGAACTTAGGTCTTTGTGACTCCAGACCTAGTGCTCTATGCATCGAACTACCTAGTTCCTAACTACTCTCCCCCCACATTAATTTTTAAAACTTCTTGCTAAATTTCTTCAGTATTTGATATAAATTTTTGTTGATGAAATCTAAAGCTTTTCTAGATTAAATAGTTATAGCTTTAAATGTTGAAAAGTAAAGGGAAGACCTTTGAAGACATTTTTGATTCTTAGTCATTTTGGTTAAAATGGTCTAAATATATAATTTGAAATAAGGCTGATTGGGAAAAGCCTTCTCCCCCCTAAATTTATTAACTTATTTATTTTTAGTTTTCAATATTCACTTCCATAAGTTTTAAATTGTTTCCACCTCTCTCCCCAAGATGGCTTGCAATCTCATATGGGCTCTACACATGCATCTATTACACACATGTTCACATTACTCATGTTGCATAGAAAAATTACAATAAATGGGAAAAACCATGAGAAAGAGAAAACAAAACAAAAAAACAAAAATAGTCTGCTTCATTCTGCATTTTGACTCTCTAGTTCTTTCTTTGGATGTGGCTGGCATTTTCCATCATGTGTCCTTTGGAATTATTTTAGGTCTTTGCATTACTGAGAAGGGCTAAGTGTATCAAAATCAGTCCTTGCACACTGTGGCTGTTACTGTGTATGATGTTCTGCTGGTGCTGCTCCCCTTACTCAGCATCAGTTCATATAAGTCTTTTCAGGTTTCTCTGAAGTTTGCCTGTTCATCATTTCTTATAGCACAATAGTATTCCATTACATTCATATACCACAACTTGTTTAGCCATTCTCCAATTAATGGGCATCCCTTCAATTTCCAGTTCTTGGCCACTACAAAAAGACCTGCTATAAATAATTTTGCACATGTGGGTGTAGCAGCAAGCACCCTAGCACACCCAGGATGGCTGCTAGCACAGGATTTTTGTGGCTTTTCTAAAGGAAAGTAACTTAAAATGGATTAACAATCTTACTTTAATCAAATATGTGTGTGTGTGTGTGTGTCTATGTCTAGGTATACACACCCACACCCACACCCACACATATATAATTCACTTAGTTCAGGGGAAAAAGTTAGCACCCTGAACTTCAGAAAATACAAACAAATTACAAGCAGGCAAACGATACAGAGAAAATAACACAATTCAACAATCCAATAGATAGGGCTTCCAGTTGTCTGACCATTACATATATACAGTATTAGTTACCAGAGAGAGAAGCACCAACATCTGGGTTTTCAAAGCCTGGTTGCTCAGCAACTACCCAGAGACTCATCTGGTCAAATCATACAGTTCTTCCCATAAATGAACCTCAAAGCAAAATCTCACATCAAGGTGTGTATACATACATACATACATACATACATACATACATACACACGTGTGTGTGTGTGTGTGTGTGTGTGTGTGTGTGTGTGTGTGTGTGTGTGTAGCCCTCTCCAGGGTCAGAAGACTTTTGTGACCCACTACCTAATTACAAAGTAGCAAAAGGTGTGCCTTTCTGAAAAATAAGTCTCCCCTATGCAAGCTTCTCTTGTTGGGTTCCAAGTAAGGCCCATTAAAGGACAGGGAACATCTTCAAATTCTATAGGCCTATTAAGGGGCAAGGAAGATCTTCAATTTCCCTTACCATTACAGTGGGTTCTTTTTCCATTTTTATGATCTCTTTGGGATACAGTCCTAGAAGTGGTATTGCTGGGTCAAAGGGTATATGCACATTTTTATAGACCTTTGGGCATAGCTCTGGATTGCTCTCCAGAGTGGTTGGATTAGTTCACAGCTCTACCAACAGTGCATTAGTGTTCCAATTTTTCCACATCCTCTCCAACATTTATCATTTTCCTGTTTTGCCACATTAGCCAATATGATAGGTCTGATTACCTCAGAGTTGTTTTGACTTGCGTCTCTCTAATCACTAGTGATTTAGAGTATTTTTTTATATGACTACAGATAGCTTTAATTTCTGAGAGAAGACTACTTATGAGACTTTTAGAGAGACTTTTAGCTGGCAAAAAAGATTGCTAGTATTAAAACCAAAAATAAAACAACAAACCCCAAACCTGCAGTACTTTTCATGTACAACTGTAGTGGTATTATTAAGAATATTAAAATATCAGTAGGGAAGAACAATTTATAGAAAATATGGTGATAGATTCAAGTAAGTCAAATTATCCTAAGAGTATTCAAGAGAAAAAACTGGAAGGGTAATGAAAAAAAGTGGAAAGATCTGCAGATAGTTCTATAATAAATTTTTTTTCATGAATTATAGTGGAGGTGTCATATTTAGATGTTAACATCACAGTATTTGATGTACTTGCATGAGAAAGTAGAAATGTATTTTAAAAAAAAACCCCAAAGCAGAAGTTTACACAAAGGTTGATGTGGTAGGTGACACAATTTTATGTGTTCCAGCCTTGATTCTCCTGGTATTTTAAAGAAGGC
The DNA here is from genome assembly GCA_028646575.1 of Pseudocheirus occidentalis. NCBI lineage: Eukaryota > Metazoa > Chordata > Mammalia > Diprotodontia > Pseudocheiridae > Pseudocheirus > Pseudocheirus occidentalis. The sequence continues at coordinate 140,942,044 of CM053597.1, read as the reverse complement.
ATGATAACAAAAATGTGGGAAAACACCATCAGTTTTATCATCATCATTATTATTATCATCATCAAAGAAAAAAAGTTTTTAGGAAGACATATATAAGTGTTGATGCATATATCTACTTGTCCATCTCTACAAAGTCTTTGAGAAAATAATTTACACATGCTTGGTGGACATTTTTGATCAAATTTTGAGAAAGGACAAGACAGGTTTTGAAAATTATATTTTCTAGCATATTCCATCTTTACATCATGCAGTTATAGTTAGGATACAGAAAGGCAGAAAGAATATAAGGTCCCATTGCGTTATTCCTTGTTGACAGTTTTAAAAAAAGCATTTGCTGAGGTTGAGCAAAACACTACCTTAAAGGCTCTCCTCTCAAAATAAAGGTCCATGCATATTTTAAAATCATACAGTGTCTTCTTTTTAAAAAACTGGGCATTTAACTGTCTGATATATCACATGTGTGTCTATATTTGCGTATGGGAATGAGTATGTTTATATGTATATGTGTGTGTGTGCATGTGTGCTTATTTTTAAATAATTCCCAAATTACTGGTGATGCAGTAGATAGAACACTGGGCCTGGAATTGGGAATACCTGAGTTCAAATCTGGCGTCAGATGCTTAACTAGCTATGACCTTCGACAAATCACCCAACCTGTGTTTGTCTCTGTTGCCTCAGCTGTGAAATGGAGATAGTAACAGCACCGACCTCATAGGGTTGTTGTAAGGATTAAATGGGATAATATTGGCAAATATTGAATAACCCAGTGCCTGCCACAGCAAATGCTGTATCAACGCTCATTCCTTTTTCTTTCCCTTCCAGAGGGAAGGGAATTTCAATAGTAGTTTTGCAGTCTCATTTTCAAGTTCTCTTAATTCCTTGTGATAGAATTCATCTGTTGCAGGAGGCTTGAAATCATGCAAATAGCTAGGTTCTTTTTGACACCTCTACCTATCTTGGGTTTCAGCTTCCTCTTAATCACATTTATTTTTACACTTGCATTTCAAAGTTTATTTTCCTTTGCAGAGAAGAGAGAAATCAAATAGGAGCCAAGTATTGTTTTTTCTCTGTCATCTATGAACATTCTCCCTCATGAGCATGTTCAGGCCTGTTGAAATATATTTCTGATGCCAGATAAATTTACATTTAGAGCTCTTAGACCTGAGAGTACAATAAGTTTCAGACATAAAAGTCAAACTGGAAATAACAGAAGATGAGGAGTTCTTCCTGTATTTTTTTAAAGGAATGTTTTTAGATCATAGCATTTTGGGGTTTGCTGCTACCCACAGACAACTTAGGAAATTGCACTGAATTTTCTTTTCAGTTTGCAATTAGATAATTTATTCCCCATTACATTATATCTAGCTCATGCTTCTTGAGCTCTTCCACAAGAATAGCACGAGAGACTTGCTAGACGCTTCACTAACATCCAAGTCAATTACAAATTCACACATATACACATGTATATGTCTGTCTATGTATGTATGTATGTATATATGTATGTATGTATCTATCTATGTATCTATCTTGGGGCAGCTAGGCAGCACAGTGGATAGAGTGCTGGGTCTTGGAGTCAGGAAGGCTATTTCGGAGTTTAAATCTGGCTTCAGACACTTAACTAGCTGTGGGACCCATGGCAGGTCCCTTAGCCCTGTTTGCCTCAGTTTCCTTATCTGTAAAATTGTTCGGAGAACGAAATGGCAAGTTGCTCCATATCCTTGCTAAGAAAACCCCAAATGTGGTCATGAGGAGTCAGAAATGACTGAAAAATGACTAAACAACAAACCTATCTATGTATCTCTCTATTATTTTTCTGATCTATCAGACTAATGATTTTGTCAAAAAGAGGTTTTTCTTTTATGACCTTTTCTTGATGAAGCCATGCTAGCATTTTTGTGATTACTTCTTCTTTTTCTAGATGTCCAATAACCATCCTTTTAGTTCTAGAATTTTTCTAGGAATCAGAATTAAAGTCACTGACCTATTATACTTTGTAGATTACATTCCTTTTGATTTCTTTTTTTTTAATTGAAAATCAGGTCAACACTTGCTCTTCTCTAGTATTGTGGAATCCTTTCATTTTCCAAAATATTTCAAATGAATTAGCACCACCTACTTCAGTTCCTTCAATACTCTGGGATCTATAGTACACTTGAGTCTGGTCACTTGAACTCATCAGACTCAGCCAGGATCAATCTTGATACCTCTCTACTGAGCTCAGGTTTTAATTCCCTAATAGCCATTCTTGTTATGTGCTTTTCATTGCAAGGATCTTCTCCTTGGCAAGGAAAGCAGAAGCATAGTGAGTTGATTTTTCCTTCTTTTGTATCTTTTGGTTATTCCTCTTTTCCCAGTTTAGCTTAAAAAAAGAAAAAATGAAAAGCTGAATGTTTTCTATTATTTGCTCATCGACCTCCATTCCTTCTGAATTTTAGCTCTCATGACAGTCGCTATTTCAGACAACTGGACCATACTTCCGTATCCATTCCGGTGTAGTGGAAATTACAATGGAACTGGAAATAAGAGGACGTGGATTCCAGTTCTATCTCTTGTGCTCAGGATCTGTGTTCTAAGTTACTTAACCTCGATGAGCACCAGTTTTCTTATCTCTAAAATGGGAATAATATTAGCTGTAGTATTTTTAGCTCTTCTGTGAAGATTGAATGAAATATAATGCATGCAAAATCATAAGCCTTGAAGGTGCTTTAAAATGGTCAGTTGTTATTATTAATCTTAGCTTGTCAGCTGCCTTTCTTTCTATTTTTTGCACATTTTTAAAATATCAAGGTTACTTAATAAATTCCTTATGAAACCACAGGCAGTTTCCATTATTTTCCTGTTGGGCAGGATGTCTAGGAGCCATCTTCAGTTTGACATGTCCAAAACTGAACTCATTCTCTTTCCTCCCAAATGGTCCCCTTTTGATAACTTCCCTCTCGCTGTTGAGGGCACTTCTATCCCCCCAAGTGTCCTAGGTCATGTGCTTAATTATCGGTTCTTTTTAAATTTCATCTCCTGGGAATTTCTGAATATCATTAAGGCTTTTCTTTATCCAGTGCCATAACTACTTGATATGGTATCTAGCTTGATTGATTTGGGTAGTAGCATTTTTTTCCTTGATATATCCAAAATTGATTATTTTAGAAGCTTTTAACTATTTCCTTGAGTGTACTTTAGGGAAAGCAGAGACTATCTGTTTGTAGAATTGGACCCCAACACCATAACCGTTGAAAGTATACCATATTTGAATATCCCACATGGAATTAAATAGAAGTTATTTAAAGATGAACCACTTCTAGATGGCTTGAATCTTTCTTCAAAATACAACTTATTCATATCTTTGCTTTTTACATCACCTACTTTCTCAGTGTAGTCCTCTTCCCATTCTCATAGAGTAATCACTTAAAGGAAAAAAAATTGAAAAAAGGAAAATATTCAGCAAAACTAACCAACATATAGAAAAAGTCTAACATTGCATGGGGTGTTCCACACCAATAATCCCTCACCTCTGCAAAGAAAGTGGGAAGATAACATGAGTATTATGGATATTTTTGCATGGCTACACATGTATAGCCTATATCTAATTGTTTGCCTTCTTAATGGGGGTGGGGTTGGGGAGGGAGGAAGGGAGAGAATTTGGAATTCAGTGTTTTAAAAACAAATGTTAAAAATTGTTTTTACATGTAAGTGGGTAAAAATAAAATGCTAAATACAAAAACATTTTTAAAAAAAGAAAGTGGGAAGATGAGATGGCTGTAATAGTGCAATGTAACATGTTATTCCTTAGGATGATAGAAACAATAAAAAGGCCAAAGGATTTTTTCCATTCTTAAAAATCTTAAGAAAAATATCTTAAGACTAAATGAGTACCTAGATATAGTACTTTTTGATTTTTATATCTGTTGGCTTACAGCTTTCAGTTCCTTTACTCTTTCCTAAGAAACAAGTTAGCAAAAGTTTTAGTACTCTATACAAAATTAATTTTGAATCCCTATATTCTAAAGACCTAGCTTGCTTATTTAAGTTTATTTAACACCTGTGCTCTTAGATTTAAGGTTTATTTGTGCAAACATTCTATTTGTAAATGCAGGCAAACTGCCTTTGCTTTTCAGGTGTTGATTCAGTGGGTTAGTATTGTCAAAAGTCCTTCAAACAGTCATCATGTGCCTTAGTTAATAGTATGTGGTTCTTTGGGTAAATATTCCAGCTTCTAACTACAAACATTGCTAGAGGTTGGCAGAGTTTGCTTTACAAATGCTTTGAAACTATTTATTGTAAAGAATACTCATCAAGAGGTATGAAATGTAGCAGAATGTCACCTCAGCCGGAGTCCTGAAAGAACTCCCATTTACCCCCATTATCCAGAGACCTATGTCTTTCCTGAGATTTGCGTTTTGCTTGGTATTCAGTGCCATGGCTGAATCAAGCCATGAAATGGAGGTGATAAAACCCTGTTCCTTTTTGTAGCTTTGTCCAGAAGGGTCATAGGCGGTATGGTCGTAGGTGAGGGGATGCTGTCAGAAGATCCTTGATAGAGTGCTCAAGTTTAATACTAATCTCTGTATATATTATAGAGTGGGAATAACATAGGAACCAGGGCCCCAAGTATATGAGGAATTGGGGGAGAATGAGATCATCCCCACAATGGTCCTTGGAAGGAGGGGAGAATACGTACATGTCCAGTACCACCTAGGGTGGGATATTTCAGAGGACAGAAGTAAGTCATGGCAGATCTGGTCTCAGGTCTTCATGTTATGATTTTTGATTCATGTTCTGATTATATTCCTAGTATCACATGGTGCCACATGAAGATAGAGGAGGGTATTGATAAGCCTTTTGATTAAAAAGTCTTTACTTGCATTCTATAGAGAGATCCCTTGGTGAATACAGGGATAGTTGGATTGGAAGGAGAGCAAAGGAGTTGGAAGTGGTATTCACCCATTAGCATAGTTCCTCTTTTTAAAGATTCTCTGTCCATTCATTCTTATAAAGTCATTTTATTTTATGACTTTCCCTCTTATATGGCCATAGTTAGTTGTATTTCATTCTTATACCCACATTTTTTCATTTTGTATTATTTTGAAAAGTTTGAATTTCTTTTCTATTTTTCTTTCTTATCTTATTTGTATTATAATATTTAATTATATGGACACTATAATTTATTTGGCTATGCCCATCTTGTTGAACATTGCTTCCAGTTTTCCCCCCTTGTAATGTTATATAATCCTGTTGTGAAAGTCATCAAACAGATAGTTCTTTTTTTTCTTTTTAGCATTCTAAAGATATAATCCAACTTTGGAATTACTGAGTCAAAGACTATGATTATCTAAGTAAATTTTACTATGTACTGTATATATATATATATATATATGTATGTATGCTTATTTCTTCATATCTTTGCTGCTGTGGAGTTTTGTTGCTTTTAAATTATTTTGATAATTTGATGAGTATGAGATGGTACCTCAAAGATGTTTTAATTTGTGTTTCTCTACTAATTAGTAAGGTTGAGAATTATTTCGAGTGATTATCAACAATTTATGTTTCCTCTTTTTAAAATTGCTCATTCTCATTTCCTTTCATTTCTTTTTTGACATGGTTGCTAGACTAATAGGTCAGGGAAATGTACTAGACACATTATCAGAAGAGCATTTCATAAAGCCTTCCTTATCCTTATTGATAAAATGGAGATAATATGGGAGAGGATAGTTTTAGTAAGGTGACCTTGGATGCTTCTTGAATTATTGAGTCTAACAGTGTTGATTACTGAATTGATGTTAATCTGAGGCACATCTTTAGTGAGGCAGATCAAAGATTAAAAGCTAGAAAGAAACATTAGGTCTAGTCCAATTCCAATATTTTATAGATGAAGAAATTGAAGCCCAGAGACTTGAAGGCACTTGTCCAAGGTCACACAAGAAGTAAATTGTAGATCTGAGGTGCAGGGAAGGAGTGGAGGGGAAATTTAAGGCTCTACCTCCCCATGTAGGAGTCTTTCTACTGTACTACACTGCCTGTAGGCTTTAGGTTGCTCTGTGTGTGTGTGCTTGGCACTGTTTTGGTTGTCATTTTTATCTGACTTGGATGAGGAAGCATGATTTGCATGTTTATAACACTTTAGGATGGCATGAAGCTGGGAAGGTAGCTGTTGTATTGGATGGTAGAATCAGGATGCAAAAAGATCTCAACTAGCTAGAATGATGAGTGAGTTCTAGCAAAATCTAGAGAGATAGCATGGTAGTTATAATAGAAAAGAGCATGGTATTTGGGGTTAGAAGACAAAGGTTTAAGTTCCAGCTTTGTTACTATCTGTCTGACCTTGGGCAAGTCACTTAACTTCTCTGGGCCTCAGTTTCCTCTACTGTAAAATGAAGGACTTGGATTGGACGACATTTAAGGTATTTTCAAGTCTTCAGTGTAATGAAGCTATGAGAAACCATTTAATAAGGATAAATTCAAACTCTTGAACTCACAGTAATTAAAAAAAAATCACCTATAAAGAATGAAGGAGATGTGGCCTGGTAACAGTGGGAAATTTTTGAGGAAATTTCAGATCAAAACCAAATATGCCAATTTGACAAATATTTTACAGGGCTATTTTGAGGGTCAAAATGAGATAATGTATCAAAAGTGCTTTGTAAACCCTGTAACCTATGATTTTACTATTCCAGTAATAAATTTTCTTTAAGATTTAACTTTTTTAAAAAAATTAAAACTTTCTTTAAAATTTTAAAAAATTACTTGAAACAATTCAGCCAAATAAACACTCATTTATAACTATTTGCACTTAAGAACTGGTCTAGATGCATGTACATAAGAACATAATTATTACTCTCTTTGTATCTTCTCTCTGTCTCTGTCATCATCCGTTTGTAGATGATGAATTTTTAGTGTGGATTTTTTTAGTGTGGAATTAATGTTTATGATTTCTGTTCTTAAAGACAGGGATCTAGTGAAGTTTTGCCTGCAAATGTTATTCATTTAATCAGGATGTGGGTAACAAACTCATGCTTTGGATCACTCTGTGGTACTTCCCTTTATTTATTAGGTCTAAAGTCTTATATGACAGTTTTTGAGAGAAGTGATTCAGAGATACTATAATATGTGAGACTAGCTCTTTACAACTTATCCTCTGTGTAGAAAGGGCAGAGGGCAGTAGAACCTTGTCCACCCTACTCCCTTCATCCATCCATGCTTGGAGTATTCCTTGTCTGTTTTTGTTCTCCCATTCATCATCTCACTCTATCTCTCTCTATCACACATTGTACACACTCAATGTTTAACTCATGCCTTACTCACCATTTATTTTTTTTAAAGATCCCATTATCACCATGCTGTGTACCTGCACAACCACTGAATCTACCTTACATTCTATATCAGCTCATTAATTTTCAAGCACTTGGGGTGGCTAGGTGGCACAGTGAACAGAGCACCAGCCCTGTAGTCAGGGGAAAGGGGGACCCGAGTTCAAATCAGGCCTCAGACACTTAACACTTCCTAGCTGTGTGACCTTGGGCAAGTCACTTAACTCCAATTGCCCTGCCTTCCCCCCTCCAAAAAAGCAAAAAAAAAAAAATTTCCAAGCACTCAACACAAATAGTTGCTTTCAATTTTTTTGCTAGACCAAAGCCAGTTTTTAGGCTCTACAAGAAACATCGCTATATCTGAGGTTCCTTTCTGACACCGTGAACTCATCTTGGGGAAGAGTTGGTAGTGCCGCTGTAGACTCAGGACAATAAAACTCTTTCTACATCTCAAGGTCTTCAAGATTCCCCCTTTACAACATTTTCCAACTAAATTTGTTGTAATGAATGCTCTGATAAGGAAGGACTTCAGCTTGTAGAAGAATAATTCTTTATCATTTTCCAGGTTGTCAAAATATGCATGAATTTATGCCCCAAATTAACTTCTTTGTCTGTAATGCAAAGGAATTGCTTTACATTTTTTAAATGAATTCAACACATGGAATAGAAATGACACAGTGTAATGATTAGAGGAGAGGTTAAATCCGTGTATTAGTGGGACCCGTTGATATTAGTAGTATCTTATATTCTTTCTGTTTTCTATTTTTGTCCAAGAATGAAAGAAAAGAAAGCCTCAATGTCTACTGTCACTTGGTATATTCATCTTTGAAGGATGGAGGAAAGAACATACTAGCCCATTTCTCATCCCTGGATATTACCAAAGAATGTTCTAGAAGAGTGGTGACTAATCTTTTGGTAGAAGAGTCCACCATATCTCTTTTGGACAGATTTATAAGTCTTGTAATTTGATGTATTTCCTTATTTTCACAAAGCATTTAAGTTGTAGCAGATGCAACTCCTCATCACCAACTAAGACAACATTGAATGAAAGATTTCGTCAAAAATATTTTTTCACCAATGTATATTTTTTAATTTATAAAATTTTATTGTCTATCACAATTTTTCACTTTTTTCTTTTTAAAATCTACAGTTAGTCCTCATACTTTAATGAAGATAAATGGATTTAGAAGATAGTAATAGAGATTTTTTTATGTGTGTGAATTTCTCTGTTTAATTACATTCTAAACGGAATATCATTGAATTGTATGTACCTTACAGAAAAAGGTTGTTTTGTTTTTGTGTCCCCAGCGCATATCACAGTGCTTTGCATATAGTAGGTATGTAATTCTCGTTGAAGGAACGAACTGAAGTCAGAAGACCTGTATTCAAATCTTTGCTCTATGACAAATCACTCACCATCTCTGAGCCTATTGATTTAACTATAATCTCTATGCACGTTAGTCTAAAAATCTACTGTATCTTTTTCTTGAGTTTCAGGCTCACATCTCCAGATATCTGCTGGATGTCACCTTCTGGATATTTCATAGGTATCTCAAACTCAGTATGTCCAAAACCAAATTTATTCTCTTTCCCCCTAACCTAATCCTTCCTCCTAACTTCCCATATGTTTATTAAGAACTCCACCATTCTTCCTGTCACCCAGGTTTACAATCTAGGAATTAGCCCCTCACTCACCTTTCTTCTCTGTATTTAATCAGTTGCTGAGTCTTGTTGATTCTATCTCCATAGCATTTTTTACATACCACACTTTCTCTCTCTCTTTTCACTTTTGTTTTTGTTCAGTCATTCAGGCATGTCTGACTCTGAGTAACCTCATGGACCCCAGCACACCAGGCCCTCCTATCCTCCACTATCTTCCAAAGTCTGTCCAAGTTCTTACTCATTGTTTCCATGACACTATTCATCCATCTCATCCTCTGCCATCTCTTTCTCCTTTTGCCTTTAATCTTTCCCAGCATCTTTTTCAATGCATCCTGTCTTCTCATGATGTGGCCAAAATATTTAAGCATCAGCTTCAGCATTTGTCATTCCAATGAATAGTCAGAGTTCATTTCTTTAAGTAATGACTGATTTGATCTCCTTGTTGTCCAAGAGAATCTCAAAAGTCTTCTCCAGCACCACAATTCAAAAGCACTAATTCTGTGGCACTCTAAGCCATATGTTACTACTGGAAAAAAAATCTTAGCTTTGACTATATGAATCTTTATCACCAAAGTGGTGGCTTTACTTTTTAGTATGTTGTCTATATTTGCCATAGTTTTCCTTCCAAGGAGCAAATGTCTTTTAATTTCATGTTTGCAGACATTGTATGCAGTGATCTTTGGGCCCAAGAACCTAAAATCTGACACTGCTTTCATTTTTTCTCACTCTGTTTTCCAGGAAGTGATAGGACCAGATACCATGATCTTAAGTTATTTTTAATGTTAAGCTTCAAGCCGGCTTTTACACTCTCTTCTTTCACCTTCATCAAGAGGTTTCCTAATTTTTCTTTCTGTCACCAAAGTGGTATTCTCTGCATAGCTGAGATTGTTGATATTTTCCCCAGCAATCTTAATTTTGACTTTTGCATTGTCTGGCCTGGCATTTTGCATGATTCACTCTGCATATAAATTAAATTAGGTGACAGTATATAGCTTTGTCATACTCCTTTCCCAATCTTGAAGCAATCAGTTGTTCCATGGTCCCGTTCTAAGTATTGCTTCTTGACCAGCATACTGGTTTTACAGGAGACAAATAAGATGATCTGGAACTCCCATCTCTTTGAGTAGTTGTCACAGTTCGCTTTGATCCACATAGTCAGAGGTTTTATTGTAGTCAATGAAGAAGAAGCAGAAGTTTTTCTGGAACTCCCCTCCTTTCTCCATAATCCAGTGAACATCGGCAATTTGGTCTCTAGTTCCTCTCCCTCTTAGAAAACCAACCTGCTCTTCTGGTAATTCTTGGTTCACATATTAGTGAAGCCTAGCAGGCAGAATCTTAAATCTAACCTTGCTGGCATGTGAAATGAATGCAATTGTTTAGTAGTTTAAGCATTCTTTGGTATTGCCATTCTTTAGGTTTGGAATGTAAACTGACATTTTCCAATCCAGTGGCTACTGTTGAATTTTCCAAATTTCATGGCATATTGAATGCAATACTTTAACAGCATCATCTTTTAGGATTTTAAATAGCTCAGCTGGAATTCCATCACCTCCGTTGGTCTTATTGTTAGCAATTCTTCCTAAGGTCCCACTTGACTTAAGCCTCTAGGATATATGGCACTAGGTCAGTAACCACACAATTGTGGTTATTGGTGATATTAAGATCTTTACTGTATAGTTGTTTTGTGTATTAAGAAGTAAGACACTTCTTAATGTCTTCTGTGAAATCCCTACTGGTTTTTTTTTTTCCAATTTTCACTACAGCTGTCCTAATTCAGGCTCTCATCATCTCTGACCTGGACTATCTTAATAGCTTCCTAATTGCTCTTCCTGCATCTAGTTTCTCTCCTTCTCTAATTCCACAGCTGCCAAATTGTTGTTTGTAAAGCTCACGTCTGATGAGGAAGGCTTTAGTAGATCCTCATTACCTCTAAGATAAGACATAAACTCTTTTGTCATTTAAAGCCCTGACTCCAGCCTAATTTCCTAGACTGATTTTTCATTACTCATTCTCACACATTCTGTATGCTTCAGACAAACTAACTTCGTGTCTACATACAAGTTATTGAAAATGATTGACATATGATAGTGCCTGACACATAATAGACACTTAATTAATGTTTATTGACTGTGACTTATGCTTGATGTACTTTTTCTCCACACCTGTACCTCTTGGAAACTTGAGCCCCCTTTAAGGTTTAGGTCAAGTGCTACATCTAGGAGTCCTTTCTTGATTAATTCCATTGCTTATCCCCCTAGCCCCCGACTAGCCTCTAGAAAAGTCACTTTACATTTATTTTGTATGCATCCTTTATTAATTTTCCCCCAGAATTTGTTTAATTATTTTTATTTTTCAACATTCATTTAACAAGGTTTTGAGTTCTAAATTTCCTCCCCATCTCTCCCCTACCCCCACCCCAAGATGACATGCATACTGATTACCCCTTCCCCCAATCTGCCCTCCCTTCTATCCCCTCCCCCTCTTCCCCCTTACTTTCTTGTAGGGCAAGATAGATTTCTATACCCCATTGTCTGTCAATCTTATTTCCTGGTTACATGTAAAAATAATTTTTAACATTTATTTTTAAAACTTTGAGTTCCAGATTCTCTCCCTTTTTCCCTCCTTACCCACCTGTATTGTTAAGACAAGTAATTCAATTATACATATGTAGTTATGCAAAACATTTCCATAGTAGTCATATTGTGAAAGACTAACTATAATTCCCCCCATCCTATTCCACCCTCCCCATTTATTCTATTTTCTCCTTTTACCCTGTCTCTTTTCAAAAGTGTTTGCTTCGGACTATCCCCTCCCCCAATCGGCCCTCCCTTCTATTTCTCCCCCCCTCTTATTCCCTTGCCTTGCTACTTTCCTGTAGGCTAAGATTCCCAATTAAGTGTATATGTTATTCCCTCTGTAAGCTAAATCCAATGGGAGTAAGGTTGACTCATTCTCTTTAACCTCCTGCTCTTCCTCTCCATTGTAACAGTTTTCTCTTGCCTCTTTTATTTGAGATGATTTTCCCTATTCTATCTCTCCCTTTCTCCTTCTCCCAGTATATTTCTTTCTCACCCCTTAATTTTAGTTTTTGGATATCATCCCTTCATATTCAACTCACCCTGTGCTCTCTTCAACTACCCTAATACTGAGAAAAGTCTCATGAGTAACAGATATCACCTTTCCATGTAATAATGGAAACAGTTCAACTTTAGTAAGTCCATTATGATTTCTCTTTCCTGTTTACCTTTTCATGCTTCTCTTGATTCTTGTATATGGAAGTCAAATTTTCTGTTCAGCTCTGGTCTTTTCTTTTCATCCAGTAATTTTTCTATGAACATATTGTATACCCCTAGTAGAATGAAAACTCTCTGAAGGCAGAAACCCTCATTTTTCTTTTTGTATATGGATTCTAGTACCTAGCATAGTGTTTAGCACATGCTAGATGATTAATAAATGTTCATTGATTGACTGATTGATCTTTGATCTGTGATTGATGTGAGTCCTTTCTCTAACAATGCAGATTGGAACTCATTTATACCTTTCCATCTTTTTTACTCTCTTCACCTTCTGATCCACCACAATTACCTCCTTCAACATTTTTGGCACCTCCTTCTTATTCTTTTGATTGCATGGTTACTTGTGGAGAGCTCAGGCTATCCATGCTATATATCACTATGTGCCTTTTTTTTCTAATCATACATTTCTCTAATGACTTCTTTTGTGCTATGAACAATGAGTAGTGATGTTATTATGAAAACTTAGCAGCTGATGCTTGGGAAGCCCTTTTACATAGGTATTTTCACAGAGAATAAACAAGAGTCCAAGGACCTGAGTGGTTGGAATGAAATAGGTTATATGTTACATTCTGAAGTGTTTGGCTTGAATAATTTGACCCAAGATAATTAAGGATGTCACATTTAGAAGACAGATTGAGGTATGCTACAAGTTAAATATGTGGGTTTTTAAAAAATATGCTTCAATATTGATATCTTCCTGGCACCTCGAAAGAACTTCCATTACTAGTTTTCTGTGACAATAAAATCTTCTTGAATGGGTCTGTCCTGATTCTCCCATTTGTTAGACCAGACACACGGAGAGCACATTATACAGGACTCTGAAATTAGGCAGTACTTAATACTTGGATTAATTTGTGTAAAAGAGTCTAAGAGTTTGTTAAATGCTTACTATATGCTAGGTGCTATGCTAAGGGCTAGAAAATGGTTGTGGATTCCTCATGCTTCCTTTGGTTCTGCCCACATTTCAAAACTTCTCTAATTATACCACTGTCCCTGCTCTTAAATTGTTCAACTAAAGATTTAAAAAAAATCAGCTAGGCTTGAGTTGGAACATTCCAATATGAGAAGATACCACCTTTGCCCTAGGGAGAGCCAAGCCTGATATATAATGTACTGTTCTGTCTGTCTGCCTATTTCTCATGAGAAGGCTTTCTTCTTCTGGGAATTTTCCCTCATATTTTTTTGTAGTGGTAATTTGGTGCCGTTTTCTAGAGCCAGCTAATTGAATGGTGCATGTTTGGACTAGAAGAATTAAGCTAATTATTAAGCGAGCCTTTTCTAAATCTAATATTTATAATTCTTTTTAATGTTTATGATAATGGTAGCAGGGATAGTCACTATGGATACCATTCTTTATTTGAGTCTAGTATTACAATCTGAAATGGAAAAATGATTAATCGTTGTAATAAATACTTGTGTTAATGCTGCTGGAAGAGGGAGAAACCACCCCCACTTGTTGATGTACCCCCAAATCTATTGGGATCAGTGTTCTTGTTGTATTTTGGTTTTGAATTTAATATATCCTCAAAGCTAAATCTCGCAAAATAACTACACAGTTTTATTCCAGAGTAAGAGATATTTAATGCCTATTTTCAACAATGGTATCTCTGACGTTCAGTTGGATGGAACCTGTGACCAGGTTGTGGCCATGGAAGAGTACAACTTGGTATTAAAAAAGGGGATGAACAATAAGTTAGTGGAGTAGCTAGCATGTTAAGAATGTATATTCATGTGAAGAAATTCAGGAACCAATGGAGAGAGTATTTGGTTGAAGATCAGTGGACGGGTTCAATAGTGTTGCAGCACAGCCATTTCTTCCTTTCCTTGTCCGATTAACCAACCTTATTACAGCATTGTGCCTGGTATCTGCTTTTCCTTTTCTGGGAGTTCTATCTCGTAAATGGCGCTGCTTGGGGAGGAAACTTTGATAGGTTACTTTTTTACCACCAAAAAGCAGATAAACAGCATTTAAAAATTTAAATTAGTATTTTTAAAAATCTTAACTGTTGGGCGTTTGGAACAGTTGATTGATGATCATTTTCTGAAGCCAGGGAATAATAATAAAGTAAAATAAAACCCTCTGTCCTCATATACTGGTCTATATAAAGCCCAATTAAAACACTGTTGGGTAAATACAGCTTCGGCAGGTTTGAATTCTTTTTCAGTTTGCATTAAATAACTGGAGTTTGTGAACTCTATTCCTTTTTTTTTTTAACCTTGTCCTCTCTGCCAAGATTTTTTTTTTATAGTCAGAGGGTAAAGACCTAGAATCTTAGAATGGAAAGGAAATATAGGGGTCACCAATTTCAACCTCCCTTTCCACTTCTCAAATATATATATATATATATATATATATGTTTTAAATAGAATTCCTGAATCATCAATGTTAACATTCCCGCATTAAATTCAACTTATAAAGGTTTCTTGGAGAGGCAAATAAAGGAAATTGGTGAAGTTGACTTTATCATGCATCCAAGAGAATAAAGAGACATCATGGGATAATTATGATAATTATAGCTTATTCTTATATAATGCTATAAGGTTTTCAAAGTACTTTACATGTTATCTCATTTGAACTTCATAATATCCCTAGGAGGTAAGTGCTATTACTTTCCCCATTTTACAGATGAGGAAATTGAAGCTACAAGAGATTATGTGTCTTATTTAAGATTCTATAACTAGTAAGTTTTTCAGGCAGGATTTGAATGAAGATCTTAAGTCTAGCCTTCAATCCACCTAACTGCCTACTACTTGGTCATAAAATTATCATTTGCAAAATGAACAACACTATGTAGATAATTGTACCCTGTGCATAAAATTTCATTTTGTAAAATATATTCATGAAAGAACTGATTAAAATTCTAAATTCAATCAACATACACCTTAAGATTTTGACGAAAATGTGATAATAAGGCAAATGTTGAAAATATATTGGGAAGTATTAGTCAGCAGTAAGACAATGTAAGAAAGACTTGTAGACAATACAGAAACCTTATCCCTGTGTATCATGAACTCTTTCTTCAGGAAAAAAGCTGAAAGGTTCTGGTTATTGTATGTATTGAAAATATCACAAAAATCATGCAAACAGAACCAAGGTAAAAGATCAGAGTAGACCACCATTAAGTCAGCCTTGAAGATGAGTATCAGGACCACTGGAGTCTCTCCTGTCTTGGGATTAGATTGACCCAAAGTATGTGAAGGTGGTTTCTAAGTAGCAATAGCTGTTGAGATGGAATGACAAAGGCAGGATGCCATTACCAGTCAGGTTTTACACCTTGGTTTGCTCATGTGAACAAAATCTAGTGATTCGGTTGACCACAATGTGATGTGAACCCACAGTATGATGTGACTGCTAAAAACAAAAACCAAATGGATCTGTGACAAGAATGCAGTTCACAACTCATTTGTGCCTGCCCATCTTGTTTTATTATATTCCAATAGCACATGCCTAGTTACCAGCATGGGAGTAATTTCTGAATTAGCTGTTTGTTTACAGTTGATTATAGCTTCCTAAGGCTCAATGCTAGAGCCTCAGTAATGATCTTTAGATACTTTGATCAAAATTTTGAGAATACCTTTCCTATTTGCACCCAAAATTCCTCTTCTAATTGTTAGCTTTGGGTGAATTTCTTCATCTTAAGATATGCTGAGATACATTTAAACTAAAGTACAGCCAAAGCACAGAGCCTGGCACATAGTAGGCACTTAATAAATGCTTACTAATTGAAATCATGAAATATAAGAAAAAATCAGTAATCATCACTTAGCATATGGTGTGCAAAAGGCTAAAAAAGGTGTTGCTTAGATTTGAACCCAAGTATTTGAATAATAAGGCAGCCAGGGGTGCAGTGGATAGAACACCTGACTTGGAGTCAGGAAGACCATCTTCAGACACTTACTAGCTGTGTGACCCTGTGCAAGACACTTAACTAACTCTATTTACCTCAGTTTCCTCATTTGCAAAATGAGCTGGAGAAAGAAATGGCAAACCACTCCAGTACCTTTGCCAAGAAAACCCCAAATGGAGTCACGGAGAGTCAGACATGACTGAAACAATTAAACACCACCACCAACAAATCTAATAAGCTTTCTGTGTTATGTTCTACTTACAGGTGTTGACTCCTTTTCCTAACTGTTTTGTGTTTGAGTTCTTGTTTTGGTTCTTTGCTCTGTACTCTCGTGCATTTGGGCTTTTGCCTTGATCAATTCTTGCCTCTACACCCCAGTCATCAGTGCTGGGTTCCTGTAACCAGCTGCCAACTTTGGAGATGATAACCTCTTACCTGGCTGGACCTCCTTCACCTAGAGAAAAGATTTTTAATTCCTAGAGAAAGAGGTATTTTAATAGAGAAAGGAGTCGGTCTTCTATGTTAATTATCTCTCTAGGTATAGCTGTTTCTCATTCAGGTGTGGTTGGCAGTGTGACAGTGAGGGACAGAAGGGGTCAGAGTTCAGAGTCCAACTAAACAGGAGGGAATCTGGCAAATATTAAAAATGGGAAACAATGAGTGAAGTCCAGGGACGTCAATAAGGCAAGAACTACTGGGCAGTTACCCCAGGCTTAGGTGTTCAATGTCTGAAGTCTCTGTGGTCAAAGTCAAAAAGAACAATACTAGCAATCCCAGTTGATGGGATCTGATCCTAAGGCAGAGGCTGTTTACTCTCTCTTCCATTTAATAGCACCTTTGGGTGTGGGTTACCCAGTCTTTAGGTAGGTTAAGCTTCTAGGTGAATTCTGCCTTTGTTTGAGGCAGGAAGAGGGGCTAGCATTTATAATGCTAATCAACAGTAGATTTCTAAAAGAATGCTACTGTGAACAGCTTTTAAGATTCGGATTACACAGTATTAGTGAACACTCTGTTTATTCCATTACAAATCAAGATTCAGTACAATGTTCACAGTATCACAATTTATAATATTATATACAATATTTAGAACAAGGAAAGTCTCAGTATTATATCTTATTACTGAAGGTATCAAGGAACAAGAGAAGAATCACCTGGTTTCCCTAAGGGGGGAACCAGCTTCACATTTAAAGATTCAATCAAATTAAAGATCCAGTCAATCAATTAACAAAAGGAATCACCTAATTTCCCTAAGAGGGAGTTGATTCAATCAACAATTCACAATATACTGATCTTCCATTCATATATCAACCATTAACTTTAGTTTCCAAATAAAGTTCTTAGAAAAACCACGCAATCCTTCCACCCCTTAATTTCCAACAAACCTCAGTTTAGTCCAAGGGGAGGCCTTTTCTTCATTTTGACTCTGGGTAGTTTCTCTGATTCCCTGGATCTTTTTCCCTGGTCCCAGCTCCCTCCTGAGTCTGTCAAACAATCACCTAGAGTCAGGAGCAGAAAGCTGACAGGTTCTCGTCCAGTCCTCAGAGATGAACAGCTCCCAGGTCCTTGTCCTCAGCAAACATCAGTTTCATCCAAGGGGAAGCATTTTCTTCATTTTGACTCTGGGTGGTCTCTCTGATTCCCTGGATCCTCTTCCCTGATCCCAGTTCCCT